>BFEA01000006.1:1730957-1766858 GCA_003427395.1 Chara braunii | reverse complement strand
TATACAGACAATGATATATATATATATATATATATATAGAGAGAGAGAGAGAGAGAGAGAGAGAGAGGGGGGGAGAGAGAGAGAGACACTCACGCACACAAATGCACAACCAAAAGTACGTTGTATTTTTGCCTTTAACATATCACTTGTGACTCAACGTACTACGTACCTTGTCTTTCTACAAAATGTTTATTGTCTAAGGATTTTGTGATTGTTCGACTGTAGTTAATATTGTTGTCAATGTTGATCATTTCGGGACCGGTAGGAACAAGAGAGAGAGAGAGAGAGAGAGAAAGGTACATTGTCTTTTCTCCTCGAATGCAGCAGTTCGGGCTCAAATAAATTTTGCCTCAACGTGTTATGAGTTTCAGTGCAAGTTGTTAACCATTTTCATTTATAGAGATATGAACACACACACACACACACACACACACACACAGACACACAGACACACACACACACACACATATTCTTTTACACCCACATTCATCAGTTGGAGCTAAAAGTTCTACGTTCCTTGTAGATCCTTAAAGGAAAACAGATACCAAAATTTTTAATTTTGCTTTCGGGTTTCGGATTTCATTGCATGCTATTTACCTTTTTGAATTATAGAGACAGATATGAACACACTGAGAGAGAGAGAGAGAGAGAGAGAGAGAGAGAGAGAGAGAGAGAGAGAGAACATAGGTATGTAGTATTTCAACCCTTATTGCATCACTTGTGGATCAAAGTACTACGTATTAATTTTGATTTTGGATTTTGGATTTCATCGCATGCTGTTTACCCTTTTGATTGATAGAAACGGATATGAACACTCTGTGTGTGTGTGTGAAAGAGAGAGAGAGAGAGAGAGAGAGAGAGAGAGAGAGAGAGAGAGAGAGAGAGAGAAAGAGAGAAAGAGAGAGAGAAAGAGAGAGAGAGAGAAAGAGAGAGAGAGAATAAATAAATAAAGATCGTTGGAAAGAAAGGGTGGGGTTATATGTAGCCTTTTTTCTGTAGAGGTATAAAAAATTCATGATAGTTGCACACATATTATAACTGTTTGACACAATTTCGTCTAAGCAAATCACGAAGTCATCATCTCAATTTAAACCATATAGAAACTATAACTATGACACTTGATACAATATGTCGATGTGACACAATTCGTAATCTCTAACGTTTTTCTAGATGTATCATTAAGAATACGCGGCCTTCGATATTAATGTCCTTGCAATCTCCTATCGAGCTCATCATATTTTTTTTTCTCTCCCACTTCGTTGAAGCGTAGTATTTTATTCTCATAATAAATAAATACATAGAAATGTGCACACACTAGACTATACACCATTGCTTAAGAGAATAAAAACTCAGACACTTGCAAATATTTATTGCCTATCGCACACTCTATCTATCAGACACGTCCGGTCCAACTGTCCAATTTAAGTTATTTGTAGGTCGGTGTCATTAGTTATTGGTTTTTTATCTGTTTGTATAAGGATACATCTAGCCTATTAGACATGGTACATAGTACATGGCAGTAATGGTTAATCAAGAAGCAATGAGGTCCAGTACATTACAAAACTTATTCTTGACACGTACACGTGATACAACAAAACTATTCACTTTGATGTTTATTTGTCATTGTCACCTCTACGAGACACGAGAGTCGATGCGGTGATCTCTAAAGTATAATCATCATCGAAGAACAAATCGCTCTTTCTTGTTTCATCCTTTGTTGGATCTTGTCCCACTAGGAAATATTTCCTCCCGCAATCGGCCACAGATGTCGTACTATCCAATTTGAGGACAGAGAACGTCATCACACTGTCTCTTGCCCGGACCGATGCAGCAATGTCGTGTTTTGTACCAGCAAGTTCTTTGATTCTCTGCCGAATATTTGTAGACTTCTTCGTTCCTTGGATATCTTGTTTGATGGACAATTCAGTGAATGTTAGTTGCTGCAGAGAAACCCATTTTTCGTTGTTCCTTTCTCTACCATGCTGGAAGACCATTAGAAGAGCTTTCTGAAAAGCAGGTTCACCCCATGGCTCATTTCCCTTTCTCCTCCAGCTGTCATTGACCATCATTTCTTTCCTAAGATCACTCCTTTAAGTCTTCAACTTATCTATTTGTTTAGCTCTCACCAGTGGACATGTTTTTTTTGCCCAGAACCAATGTCACAAGTTGAAGGTGATTTCCCCTCTAATTGTTGTCATCGCATGATTGCACTCTACAACAATTGATCTTATCCCTCGATCCGTGACATAATCAACAAACCCCTCTTCCACCTCCTTACTTATTAACGCAACGGTGGATTTCATTGTAGTCAAAAATGTGTCCTCTAATGGGTAGAGTGTTGCGTCGTGCGCTGATGAGAATGCGTATGCTTTTGCCACTTATCGTAACAACCTGGCTTTTTCTTTTTTTGTGAAAACATGCTGCATGTTGTTTCTTCCTCATATTTTTCTTTTTTTGTCATTCTTTCTTTCTCCTTCCAGGATGACTTCTTTCTCCGCACATACCAATTGCCATGTTCCTGCAATATTTCCATAATGTCATACATTTAACAAAAAACATTAATTAAAGTTAGCAAACTGATATTCGTTGACTATTTGCACAATAGGGCGTGCACCATAGGGTCTACAAGATACGAAAACCGATGCAAACTCATATTCGTAAACTACAGGGTGTGCACCATTGCCTATTGCTCAAGGGTGACCTCGATAAGGCACCCTTCTAGATAAGACACCCCTTGCATGCAAAATTCATTAAAAAAAAAAAATTCAGACTTTTTCGGTAGGAGAGAAGGCGGAGGGAGAGAGGAGAGGGAAAGGGTGTGTGCAAAACTCGAACGTCATTTTTCCATTCCACTCTAATTATTTAAAGTTTTTGCCATAAATGGTGGAGGAAAAGAAGTCATGATTACTTATAATGAAAATAAATTGGGTCTAGAAGGGATCTTTCTATGTAAGCTTTCACAAAATTCATGGTTGGGCAACCACGCATGTGTATACGCACAACTTCCTCTCCGAAGGACAAAAGGGGAAAAATTGTGTACAAGTCGTGTGATTAAATTTGACATGGCATCCAAATTTTATTATCATGATGAGATCAAAATAATGTTCACTTCGATATATCGCACACTCTCACACTCGTTTTATTATAAACAATAGTATGTATCAGTTTTGGTTAATGAAATATGCAGCATAGTTACCTTTGTCTGATGTTTTTTCTTGAAGACATCGTCGATCATCTTCACTACGAATTTCTCCTTCTTCATCTCCGTCTTCACTTTCATCGTTGGCTCTGTCACTGTCATTCGAGGCAGACTTCGAATTCGGTTCTTCACTTTGGGACTGTTCGGTATTGGAGTCCTCTTCATGAGACGTTGACCCATTTTCATTGCCATTCAAAGGTCCGCTCTCTGTGTCTGATGTAGATACGGCACGCTTCCTTTTGCGTAGTTCTTTTTTCATGCGCAACATTGTTTTTTTTGCCCGTTGGTTCTTTTCATATTCTTGTTCGTCCTCCGTACGTCTCGCAAACTTTCTTGTATTCTTTCTTTTTTTTGTTGCTTGTGTTGTCGTGTTAACCTCTTCTTCTGTCTGCAACACTCCATGTGCTGAGGTAGATTGGGATGTGGTATGTGCAACCCTTTAGTTTCTTGATACTTTTACCGTTGTGTTTGATAGATACTTGGTGCTTCTCCTCTTCTCCATGCGAAGCGAAAGTTTTTCAACACCAACCTTCTTGGAATATCTTGTGCTCGTTTTCTTGCTCTTTGTTTTCTTAATTTTTTGCATCTTGCGCTGACTGTGTGATCCGCAGACATCCTTATTTGCAATCCTGGGAACCATGCTTGTCAATGATCTAGTGGTCGACTAAATGTATATAAACATTTGTTTTACTCTTCTCTCTGAAACGTTTCTTCAACCCTTCTGTCTTGCCAGACACCAACTCACCACACATTATATAAGCAAAGATCATGCTATCAAATGTCGACCCGGTCTCGTATCCACGTCCCTTGCATCCTGATAACTATTCTTTTCATATATGTATCGGTGTTTGCATTATATATTCAGTTATGCACTGAATGTTTATATTCCCCATTCCGTGCAATGTTGCCATCATCACTGTTGTTTGGTCCACGAACAAATGTCGATTTCGTTTGATTACGTCCTCACTCACGCACAATTTACAAACTATTTTCATAACAAAAGGTCCGCTTACTATTTTCATAAGAAGAGGTCCGCTTATTTCTTCCTCCTTTCCACACGTGCTAAAGTGCCTAATTAGAGTTTGGTCGTACAAACATACGTGTATACCGCAATCATCCTCGTTCTGTTGTTGGAAAATATTCATTTCTTCTTTCCTCGTCATTACGATGCTTCTGCTCATTTGACCATGATTTTGCCACACTAGTTGTTGACCGTGTGCCTGTGTGTGTTTTGTGTAAAAGGAACTCGTCACGAACAAATGCGCATATAACGCTCCAATCAGCCTGACATGCCTTTTGGAATGAATTGAGATGAATGATAACTGGTGGAAAAGATCCGTTTGGTAACTCATTTTTTACAAATGAGCCCATGTTCACCATCAAAAGTAAGGTTCAATGTTTGTTTTGACACAATGGGATAAGAATCAGCCTGGAGTCCCACATGTCTCGTGCAACAGTTATCAATTGTTTTCGTCTTTGGTTGACCCTACCTTTCCACGCTGTTGAAGTTTTTGGTACTTTTCTAAAACCTTATACCAAAAAGTAGAGCACACATGAATGTTGAGAACAGTGGGATTTCGCATCAGTGCTTCCAACGGCCATTGCAACAGAAAATTGACAATCTCATCTGTTAGCCATCCACCAACTCCCACAACTCTCACATGTTCGAGAGTTATGTTTATGCCTCCGATCACCAGATTGTGGTAACTACACGGAAATAGTGATCCAACATCGGTGATTGTCGTCTTCTTTTTTTCTTCATTGGCAGGTTGGTTAGTGTGCGCTTCGACATTTTCCGTTGCTGCTTCTTCCATAACTGTGACGCATGTTGTGTCTGTTGTCATACCCTTCCTTGACACAACACATTATTTGCGTTGATTTGCCCTTGCATTCCTAAGAGCCTCGACATAGCGTTGTCCCCACTGCTTCTTACGCCATGGACAATTGTAGTATATCTCCGCATACCACGGGTCATTATGTAAGAACGAGGATCGTGCAAGAGTCATCCCACAAGTCTCATGAAGATTGTCAACTTCGATATTTTTTGTTGATTCCATGATAATAAAATGAGCATCATAAAACTCATTGCATTTCTTGATAAGTTCGTTGTTGATGTCTTGTCTTGTTACACCATATGTTGCAACTCTGCCTTCGATATCTTCTTTCGAACTTCCACTTGCATTACACACATCATAAGAAATTTGGTCCTTGTCCTTATCGCTTATCATTGTCTTCGCCCCATGACAACGTTTTATACTTTGATGCAATTCCTGTGGCTCTTGTTCCTATTCCGAGCTACAATTCATGCGCCTGTTATCCTTGGAGGATGGGGATCCTGAAATTTCATCGAGAACACGGTTCGGCCGCTAAGATATGAAAACATAACTGTCTGCAGAATGAATCAACAACGGATGACTTTGGATCCCTTAACGCACGTACTCATGTAAATAGGTTTTAAAAGTTACATAAATATAGCTAAGAAGAGTTTTTTTTTTAAGATATATGAAACTTATGTTTGTTTTACTTTCAACAACGCATATTCCTTTCAAAAGTCATATTTTTGGTTCGCGGAGTAAGAGAATATCATTCTCTTTTTTCTCGTCTATAAGTCGGGTTTGCTAGGGACAAATACACTCAGAAACAAAAAAGAGAGAGAGAAAGAGAGAGAGAGAGAGAGAGAGAGAGAGAGAGAGGGGGGGGGGGGGGGGGGGAAGAACAAGAATAGTATCATACAACAACTAGTATCCAGATTTACACGTGGGAGAGCTCAAACTTATTGCGTACTCGTCATTTTGCAATGATCGTACTTTTATACAGACAATGATATATATATATATATATATATATATAGCGTCACAAACAGAACTGCCCGGTAAACCGTAGGCAGAGAGAGAGAAGAGGACAACAAACGAGGGGCTGTGACAAACTGTTTCGTCGGAGTTTCACCGACTCATCAGGAGGCTGAACCCTATATATATATATATATATATGGTTGCCGGTGTTCGGGACGGGCCGAACGGCCGAACTCGAACGCCCGAACGTACGGGACCCCTTCCGAAGGCGTTCGGTCGTTCGAGCCGAACGCGGACAAAAAAAAAAAAAAAAAAAAAAAAAAAAAAAAAAAGTTTTCGAAAAATCCTGGTAAAAAACAAATTCTATGGAGAAAACTAAACTAAACAACATTTGCCTGGGCACTACATCCAAATTCTTTACCAAATTTGAATTAAAAATCAAATACAGAAAATACACACTATGATAAAAATAAGAAAAAATAGAAAGAGAATTAAAATGAGTGAGTTTCCCAGCACCTTTTCGATACCGCCATCTTTGCCGATTTTTAATTATTTTTTGGAATTGACTAATGCCCTAAAAATTTACAGATATGTAGTTTTCATAATCAATAACTCGTTAAAAAAATTTCAAAAAATAATTAAAGTTTCTAGGCCCCGAAATAAAGTGAAAACAAAAAGTTAAAAGTGAAAAAAAACAAAATAGTGAGTGGGCGAGCACGTTTTGACACCCCCATCTTTGAAGATTTTTAATGTTTTTTTGGCTTAGCAGAATGGCTTCAAAATTTAGAGGTGTGTAGGTTAAATCATAGAGAACTCACGAACAAAAATTCAGAAAAACAAACTTACTGTTAGGCCCCAAAAACATTTTTGGCGGGGGCCAAACCTAGAGGTGTTCGGGGCCCGAACGGGACCCCGAACGCCCGAACGTCCCCGGGCTGGTCCCCGAACGTTCGGGCGTTCGGGGTCCCGTTCGGGCCCCGAACACCTCCAGGTTCGACCCCCGCCAAAAAACATTTCAGGGCCTTAAAATAAGTTTTTTTTTCTGAAGTTTTTTTTGTGAGCTCTTTATGATGTAGCATACACACCTATTAATTTTGAAGCCATTCTTCTAAGCCAACAAAACATTAAAAATCTTCAAAGATGGGGGTGTCAAAACGTGCTCACCCACTCACTATTTTTTTTTTTTCACTTTTAACTTTTTGTTTTCACTTTATTTCGGGGCCTAAAAAACTTTATTATTTTTTTGAAACTTTTTTAATGAGTTATTGATTATGTAAACTACATATTTGTAAATTTTCAGGGCATTTGTCAATGCCAAAAAATAATTAAAAATCGGCAAAGATGGCGGTGTCGAAAAGGTGCTGGCACACTCTCTCATTTTAATTCACTTTTGTTTTGTTTTTTTTTATCATAGTGTTTATTTTCTGTATTTGATTCTTAATTCGAATTCGGTAAAGAATTTGGATGTAGTGCCCAGGCAAATGTTGTTAAGTTTAGTTTTCTCCACAACATATGTTGTTTTGGAAATTGTTTGAAAACTTTGGTTTTTTTTTTTTTTTTTTTTTTGGTCCGCGTTCGGCCCGAACGGCCGAACGCCTTCCGAAGGGGTTTCGTACGTTCGGGCGTTCGGGTTCGGGCGTTTGGCCCATCCTGAACGCCGGCAACCCTGCATACCTGTCTCTTATACACATCTAGATGTGTATAAGAGACAGGTGTGTGTGTGTGTTTGTGTGTGTGTGTGTGTGTGTGTGTGTGTGTGTGTGTGTGTGTGTGTGTGTGTGTGTGTGTGTGTGTGTGTGTGTGTGTTTGTGTGTGAGAGAGAGACGAAAAAAGTGGGAGAACGAAAAAAAAATAGGGAAAAAGGGTAGGCAGTATTTCAACCCTGAATAAATCACTTGTGGGTGAAAGTAGTACGTACCTTGTGCATCTTCAAAATATGTTTTTTTGCTGAATACTTCTACGGTTGTTCGATTTCAAGATTGTTATTTGGAAACTTTGCATTTCATGTGTGTGTGAGAGAGAGAGAGAGTAAAGGTACACTGTATTTTAATGCTTCATATATCAATTCTACTTCGATGTGCCACGTTGCTTTTATGTTTTATTTTGTGTGTATTTTGCGGTTGTTTCATTGCAATGCAAGTTGGTTGCAATTCCGATTTCCAAGAATAACGCTAGAGATAGAGAGTGATATTAACGCCCACCGTCTCCTATTGCAATGCACCAGTGCCATAAATAAATAATGTATGTATGTCAAGGATTCATTCAAGTCTTCTTATCCCCACCAAGAATAACATATTATATATCTATCGTGTTAAAGTGTCATACCACTTATTCTTATTTGTCACTCTCTTTATAAATGACCAAGGAGGGACATTTAGTTTTTTTCATTTTTTTAATTATGAATCTATGCTTAATAACCAAAAGAGGAAAGCATATTAGAAAAATATCAGGCATATGCACTTTCGAAGGTACTTACTACTTCACATAATTTATAGAATATGAAGAAAGTCATCAGGAAGACAAAAGGAGATAGAGGTAAAAAGGGAAAAGAGGAAAAATAAAATCGAACTAAAAATAAAAATAAAAGAAATTCGATGAGAGATAAAGACACAGAGAAAGAGAGAAAGAGGAAGAGAGAGGACAATTGAAATAGAAAGACACAAATTCCTAAAGAGAAAGAGAGAGAGAGAGAGAGAGAGAGAGAGAGAGAGAGAGAGAGAGAGAGAGAGAGAGAGAGAGAGAGAGAGAGAAAGAGAAAGAGAGAGAGAGCAACTCCCTCTTACTGATGGATATAATCTTATTAACATAGAGAGAATGCTGCACCATTTCAGCTGTGTAGTTAATTTCATTACGTTTCTTTATAGTTCATATTGTTTTTCATATATATAAGTTCTCATTCACTATGGTGTGAGATAAACAAAGGTCGACATTATTAGTGGGCATTAAAAAAATAGTAAGATAAATGAATAAAATAAGACATAGTTCAACAAAAGGCGTGAATACAAAATACTCACATCACATATTTTGTTAATGTAACATTGGTCGTCTCTGACTGTTGCGAATTGTTTACTTCCCCACCTTGGCTTTTTGAAACATGGCACAATGTGGACGGTGTCTACAATGGTGTTCACTGAAATGACGTTGTTGTGTTGTTGACCGTGCACCTTTTCTCATTTTACAACCTTGCAGGCTGTTACATAGCATGGACTATTTTCAATTTCTTTGTACCACTGCACATATGCAAAGTCATATCGTGCAGGGAGACCTTCGCTCACTCCTTCGACAACGAAAAACATTGTGCGAGACGCACACCATAAAACATTTTCTGCAGCTCTTACTGCTATATCTGAGTGGATGGGACGACCGTGAAATTGAGGGTTTGCTCTTGCTATCTGTACTGTCGCCCCCCTCACTGTACCATCAACAATGCACGCTATTGCCACTTGCGTCCGAACTCTTATTATTGTATCGGATGTCGGGGCTTGCAACTCGTTTCCAACCATATATTATGTCAATGCTACAGTGAAATCTGGTTTATATGGTAGTTCTTCAAGAATTCTCGCAACTTTCATTGTCTTGCCAACAATGAGATCTGGAGAAAGATCGTTCACCGAGAACCACTGGACGCGCAATACTGCTGTGTCCCTCGCATTTATGATATTGGTCCCAGTTGTCTCCGCTTGCGTAATACATGATTAATTCTCTGCATTTTTTGTTCTGCATCGCCTTACTATTTTTGTATCTTCTTCCAATGCAATACATCTACGGACATGGTCGAGCATCTGATTTTCAGTTTTACGACGGTTTGAAGATTGATATGGTCGCTTGCAGAATTGTTTATGGTGGTGTTCCCAAACATCCGCCGCAAACGAGTCAGGGAGATCGGATTTTTCAATGCATTTCCGACTTTTGTTTAGATCGTGCAACTTTGGAATTCTCCAACGGGAGGTCGGATACTGCTTCATATCTCTGTTGATAGAATTCACAAACTAAATCAACAACTCATCACATCGATCAAGACTAACACTTGTATGTGAAGTGGATCGAAATACAACTATATAATATTCTAATTAATTGCGAAAACACTCTGTTAATCTTCGTCCAGCTCTGTTCCCTATGACATTGTAAACAATGAAGACACATACCGTCATCACAGAGCGGTTCTGCTTTGCCTCAAATCTACCCTCCCTTGAGAAGTAATCGCTTCCTGTAAAGACAGGCAAAACGAGCTTCATAAATGTTTTCACAGAACGGACACTTATTACGTACAATCTGGAATCTGACTCATTTAATACCTCTCTGTATGCAACATTTGACAACTTATCTTTGACTGCAGATCGAAAAACATCTATAATATGCAAAAAAAATACCATGCTCAATGGTGTGATATGGTCCGGTTGAGAGCAAGATGATAATCGAGCGCTGAGTCATGAGCTCTTGGCCCTTTAAAAAAAAAAACATAACCCATTCTCTTCCACCGTGAAGACCCCAGTTTGTTAATTTTTCTCTTGTCTCTTGCGCTGTCACGACATCGTTGGGGTTTCGAAACGCTTGTATGATCGCTCTGTTAACTGTTTCTGTCCGACAATTATCATCAAATTCAGCAAGGACATTCATGTCATGTCTCCGTACGATGCACGTTAGGCAACGTCCGAACTTCACTCCTGCAAGGGCACATCTCTCCGGGTAATCCTGAATATAATTTAACATAAACGGATAAATTGTCATTTCCCCATCATCTTTTGTCGCAATTTGAATACCATTGTGCGAAGCTTCCTTTGCTGACTGTAATGCACTTGACAATGCTTAATGCAGCATTATGTTTTTGCGTTTTCTTAAAGACGAACAATTTTGTAACCATCCTTTGTCCTTAGGGCGATGGGTCAAAATGGGCAGATAAGCCAACAACGTTGCCTCTGCTGCCCTATCACCCAATGACATCGTCAAAGGATATGCCGTTTACTTCATTCGACCATCAAGATGCGTTTTATCTGAATACAAACAAAAAGGTATTACATAGCGTTCCCTTTCATTTCTATCGAGACCTTTGTGGCAGCGGATAACATTTTGCACGTATCGTCAAAGTTTCCCTGTGATGGCACCTGTTATAACTGGCTCGTCGGGAATGTCTGATGGTACCTCTACAATAAGTTTGTTTTCCGAGGATAACCGATGTTGCACTAATAACGTAAACGTCTTCGTCCAATCACGCCACAGAAGTATTGCATGAGCATCTTCTGGCCAATCACTCTCACCGAGATCTCTTTCTTGCGACCCTGTTTCCCCTGCGTGCGAACTTACCCATTTGAGGCACTCTCGAGCTGTACGATATGGAATCGAGTGGGGGTCGAATTGGGGATGACTAATGATCTTCAAAAGAGCATCCATATCGATAATTGACATCTTAATCCCCCCTCTTGCAGATACCATTAGAGTTGCAAGTCTACGTCCTGATTCGAAACGATTCGAAAGAGAAATGGTTTTCAACTCGTCCATTTGCATGTCATCATGGTTATTGTCATGAGATACTGCATGATAATTGTTATTCTCTTCGTGATCGTTGTTGATGTTGGATAAACTATTGAAAACGTCTATTACTGAATTTACAATATTGAAGTTTTTATGAGACTCTCCTTCCCTTGCTGTGACGGTGGCAATACAAGGTCTTGCACGGTGCGAATTTAATACACGAAGACTGCCAAAGGGACGACCGCAGTCGCACGTTTGAAAGTCATCATTCTCCATGTAGCCAACTTTGTTACGTAGTTAAAGAACATCAGATATAACCTGTTCCAAAGGAGAACGAAGTTTGAACTCTGTGATGTTAGTACCTTATAGAGGAAAGGTTATGAATGTTGGAATAAACAAAGAATGTCATCACTATTTGTAACATAATGCTATACGTTTGTATGATATGTCCTTAATTAAGAAGCAAATGAATATATAAGTTGTGCCGCATGTGAATTTGAGAATTCATAAAACAAGTATGATACGTGTCATACAAGTTTCTACATACCTTAATCTCACACAAACGGTTATATTCATAGTAATGCTTTTGCTGTAGTGGACCACTTTAGGAGATTCTGAAGTTTCTCTGCTTCATCAAAAAAATTATCACAAACGGATAACAAAGCTCACGTAATAAACAAATAGCATTACAAACACATGAACGAACATATCTCAAAGAACAGGTACACACTTATATAGAGAAGAATTGAGAGAGACTGACAAATTGAGATTCAATGTCTCATTTTCTCTTAATCCTAGGTGGAGAATCACAAAAAAATGAATCGAGTATTCTGCACACACACATATACACACACAGAATGATATATATATATATATATAGTGTGTGTGTGTGTGTGTGGTGAGTGATAGTCTACTTTGATTTTGGTTAAGGTAGATTATCATTTACAGCGTAATCAGTGAGGGGATTCTGCAGACTGTTGAGGGTTCAGCCTCCTGATGAGTCGGTGAAACTCAGACGAAACAGTTTGTCACAACCCCTCGTTTGTTGTCCTCTTCTCCCTCTCTGCCTACAGAGAGGGAGAAGAGGACAACAATATATATATATATATATATATATATATATATATATATATATATATATATATATATATATATATTCACAAACAGAACTGTCCGGTAAACTGTAGGCAGAGAGAGAGAAGAGGACAACAAACGAAGGGCTGTGACAAACTGTTTCGTCATATATATATATATATAAAGAGAGAGAGAGAGAAAGAGGACAAAAGGAGAGGGAGTCGATATCGGTAATGAGAGAAATGATGGAGGAGAGATATATCCATTGTTTTTGCTTTTATAAATTGCAAAATAAAAAAGAAAAACAAAGTCATAGTTTTGCATATAAGATTGAAAAATAAATAAATTGTATAGGTTATTGAAATGTATGCGGCAATATGTGTTCATACACTGCACTTGTAGTCTCAAATACTACATACCTTTCTCCATCTAGTAAAATAAATGTTTTTATAAGTGTAGAACTAAAAAACCACGTACGTAATTTTTGTTTTGAAAGACCTCGACTACTAGTACATCTGGAGCGTTCGAATAAGCTTCTCCTTAAAGTTAGGAGACTCTGGATAGAGGCCGCCTGACTTTGTTTCTCTCTTTTATTGTGTCCTTAAATGATTGAGGCTCGGGACAAGGCGTCTGAAGGGCCAGTAAAAAATAATTGGCCCATGTCGGGAGGTGGCACTAGGACCAACCCTCAACTCAAAAAATAAATTGCACTAACCCTTAGGCGGCGGCTATCCAGAGTCTCCTAACTTTAAGGAGAGGTTTATTCGAACGCTCTAGATGTATTAAGTGGTTGAGGTCTTCCAATTCGCAATATATACAAGCGAGGAGAAAAAAAAACCTCTTACACAACAGGGTTACCGAAGTTTGTCCGAGTCCGAACAACCCAACGTTCGCCCCCCTCCCCCTCGGTCCGCGTTCGGCCGAACGCCAAAGTTTTCCTATGTTTTTTCCCTCCGTGATCGGATTGCGAACGTGGTCCTGTATATGTGAGAATAAATAAAAGAAAACAAAAAAATAGTTTGGATGTGTGTGTGTGTGAATGCGCGCGTGCGTGTGTGCGCATGCACATGAGGAGGAGGCGGGGGGTGGGTTACCCCTCGCAATCAATCAATAAATCCATCAATCAATCAACCAATCAACGAAAAAAGTTTCCTAAAGAAATGAGTTAATGTGGCGCGCGTAGGTATGTGTGTGTGGCGCGCGTAGGTGTGTGTGTGTGTGTGTGTGTGTGTGTGTGTGTGTGTGTGTGTGTGTGTGTGTGTGTGTGTGTGAAGAAGTGCAACAGCAACCATAGCAACCCGAAAACATGGGAACCTCCACCTAGATCCATTCACATGCTGCTTGCACTGCATTACCCATCCGTAGAATTGACTAATGCCACGAACCAACAATCCCCATAGACAAGACCAAAGGAATAAAGTGGGTCCCTCGAAGAAAAAACACGTGAGATTGATAGCAAGACCATCATCATCACTGGCATAATAGCCAGCACCATATGTTTTCCTTCGTCCGTCGCCGATACCCATGGAATGTCATACGAAGGCTACAAAGGCAAGACATGAAGCGAATGACAACAAGCAACAAGGCATTAGACAACAACCAATTGCACGAAGGGTGGATGGCGCGGGGGAGGCGGGTGGGCATACAAACAACACAAGGCAACAAGCGAAGAGACATAAAGAGCAAGTTGAAAAAAAAAAGTAGTGAAAACAATAAAACAATAAAAAGTGACGATGACAGAATGTTTCGTCGGAAATGCACCGACTCATCAGGAGGTTGACCCCTCGACAATTTGCAGAGTACTGGTTTTGGATGTTTTGGGTCATGAACCCTTTGACCCTTGTTGAAGGCAGATTGCCCACAAGCGGAACATAGCAGCGAGCGACACCCGTGTGAAGCACCAGGCAACACACCCGAAGCCACTCAACCGCACAACACCAAAGACGACTGCAAGGAACAACACGTCAAACGGCGGACGACAACGAGAAACAACCCTGCGAAGCACCAGGCCACGCACCAGAAGTCACTCAACTTCAGAACGACACAGACGACTGCAAGGAACAACACCGCAAGTGGAGGCACAACACAGTGTCCATGTAATGAAGCACAAGGCAACAACCACACGACCACCACACTACACGACACACAAGTAAGGAACCCAAAAGGCACGACACATGAATGGACAGCTTGGAAGCAGCGCGGCGAAGCACAAGGCAACACGACTACCACAACCAGACTGCACAGCGAACGTAACAACACACACTGAACAACACGTGACCCAAGCAGGATAGGCAGCAAGGCAACGGTGACGCGCAGACAGCATAAGGCAGCCCACACATCCAACACGGAGCAAAGCAACACATGACCTACTCACATCACGGGTGAACACCGCAGACTGTTGGTTCCCACCACCCAATGAGCCAGGGAGTCACTCCGCCGAACATCCGTCATCACCGACAGGCAACACAGACGCCCCGAACCGAGCAGCCCCCCTAAGAATGCAGTTGGCACTCCAAACGAGGGACACCGACTGTTTGGCACTACTTAAGGGTGCTCAGTAGGGCACATAAAAGAAGTTAGAAAAAATCACCGGAAGAACAGACAACAGAGAAAAAGACTGGAAAACATAAAACTGATTGTGTGTGTGTGTGTGTGTGAGTGTGTGTGTGTGTGTGTGTGTGTGTGTGTGTGTGTGTGTGTGTGTGTGTGTGTGTGTGTAGGTATTGTGCGCGGATGTTTGCGAGCTGTCGGAGGGCGAGGTGTTCCGACCCTCCTCTGTGCTTGACTCCTGCTCAATACTAGCTCCTCGCTTTGACGCTTGCGGCTCGTCGGATAGTTCCCAAACCTCCAAGGCCCACTTAGTGTGACGGGCTATACCCTACTATGAATCGGCCCAGTTGGCGCCTGCCCTCAGCAAAAGGGTGCGCCACTGGACTTTCCATTGGTCCATGCAGGCTCGGCGCCCTGCTGTACAATAGAGCACTACCGGCCTGTGGTCGTGGTAGCCGCCGGGATCGCCCAGGGACGCGAAGACAGAGGGACTGACTCAGTTTTTTCTACTGCGCCGAATGCCTCCTAGTCGGGTTATGGGCTAGATGCTCAAAACTGCGTTCGCTGCAGGCCAGGCATCAGTTTGTAGGGTCGCGCGGAACTGACACGGTTGTTGGGCTTCCCGGTGGTGTTGCGTAGGCTCGATTCCCTGCCTTGCAGTGGGTCTGAAGTTGAAGTGACTGTCGGGTCTGGCAAGGCCCACTCAGTCGTGCACCGGGGCCCGAAGGTCGTGATCTGGGTTAGGTACAAAGGAAAAGAAAAAAAAAAAAAAAAAAAAAAAAAAAGGAAAGAAGAAAAGAGGAGAAACGGGAAAAGGGGAAAGTCGCATGCCGAGTCTGTACCTCGAGACTGTTCGCTATTTTCGCCTGAGGTGAATGGGTGGCCTCAAGTTGTAGTGTCGCTGTGACTTTTCCTTTTCTTTTGTTTCGATTTTATTTTTATCTTTGTTATTATTATTACTATTATTATTATTATTATTATTATTATTATTATTACTAAGTTCTCTTCAGTTTTTTTCAGCCGTCATTTCGCGGGAAGGCCAACGGCTCGAACTTCGAACTCGGTTACGGTTTGCGGCCTAGACTAGTCCGACCCCTCACGTGTCACTCTGTGGTTGAGCGGTCCGGTTGAGCTGCGCAGTGGGACCCCAAAAGAGGGGCAACCCACGGCCGCATCGGTAGGAGGCTTATCACCTCCCGTGGCAGGTCATAAACCCCCTCTTTGCCATCGGAAGTGGGCACCCGCTTGTAGTAGCTCGACGGCTCCTTATGAAGGAAGGGAGGACTTGGTCGGGATCCCGTTATGGGATCACTGCGCGTCGGGCCAGACCCCTCAGGTTAGGCTAAAAAGGCGGTAGGTGCAGATTGGCGGGTCACTTGGTTAGTAGTGGGAGGTCTCAGTCACCTCTCAGTTAGTGCGGAGAGGTCACGATCTCATGGAAAGCCTATAAATAGTGGCAGATAGCCACTTGACTAGGGATCTATTGGCTGGTGTTAGAGATGCTCTTCATTGCCTAGGGGGTGAAGTGCTGGTTGTGGCTAGCTGCGCGACGGTACCTCACCTATATCGTGGGCTCACCGGCTTGGGTCGAGGTTTGTTCGGCGCTGGGAGTGCTCGTAGAGCACCGAGCTATTCAAGGCAAGCGGCTTGGCGCAGAGCAGGGCCTGTTGAACGGGGCGTGGATATGGCACGTAGCAATGACCTTTTTGGATATAGGTCGTGGATGCCTGTTTAAGCTACAGCAAGAGCGACGGGGTGGCTAAGTTGAAGATCAACGTCTACGGCGAGAAGGAGCAGGAGATGAGGGAGGATGTAAAGGTCCGGGGCGAAATTACGGAGACTCGTAACCGAGCCGAGCGGAGGTTCAGGAGGGATGGAGTGACTGCAAGTTTAAAGTTAACTATTACTTACCACGAAGAAGAGACCTCCACAAGCACGACCGAGAGAGAACAGCAAGAGTTGGACCGAGACTCAGATGCTGAGTCCGAGGCCAGCGCTGCTCAGACCCAGTCCTGGCACGGACTGGAGCAGTGGCGGAGAGAGCATCCGCCGACCGAGTTTGTAGAGGAAGGCCCAGAGGCCAGTTCGTGTCAGCAGTGAGAGGGCAAGAGGCAGTTACAAGTGAGGGAGGCCGGGTTGTGCTTTCCCTCGTCATGCGACTGATGAACATGAGTTCAGCTTGGTCATTAGGGAGAAGTGTGTGCCTTTTTTTGGGAGGTGCGACAAAAGTGGTGGGCATCAATGTGGGCTCGCCGAGCAAGCGGACACAAGATACTTTGTGTGTGTGGTCCATGCGATCAGGGACGATCATCGTAGTACGATAGGCACCTTTGAGCATGGGCTCGGGGGTGAAAAAAAAAAAAAAAAAAGCCAGCTCATGGCGGCGAAGGGATCAGGACCACTGGACGGGGGACTCGGGTCAACTTGCAAGAACGGTTATGGAGAACGCAGCGCAGCTAGGGTCACGAAGAGTCGCGGATGGTGACGTCGTTCAGATCAACCATGACGAGTTTAGCTGCCTTGAGTTGACCGATGGAAAACTGAGAGGGTGGGCAGTCACAGACCAAGAATGCCCGTGACAGTTGCGACTAGGATCGAAAAGGGGAGAGGCTCGGGAGACAATGGGTATTAACGAGTCTCTAAGGGAGAGTTAGTAGGTGATGAGGTGCGGCATGCCTGAGTCGGATGCGATCCGGAAGAGGTGGGACCATCCACTCGTTGCTCCAGTCGTGCCTGAGGCTTTCATCATGCACTCGGGAATCGTCTCGCCTTTGTCCCTGCCTTAGTGGGAGCGCGCGTGCCTTCTGAACCTGTACCAAGCGACATAGCTTCTTGAGTAAGCAGAAGAGGAAAGGACCTGCAAGTGCATCATGCGAACTTCAAGTTCGATTAGTGGGAAAGCACTCCAGCCCTTGTGAACGTATGAGGAAGGGGGACCAAGGGAGAGCAGTTTGGAGTCTAGCACATGATAGGTGACGAAGCTCCTCCTTTCTTTTCTTTTTTTTATTGATTGGCATCTTGTATAGTTGCGTGGCATGTGTCTTTCCACCCCTGGGATAATGACGTGCGAGATGGTCCAGGCGGTGGGTCTGAGTCTACCCAGCAGTTGCTATCAAAACACACGCGTCATCAATCAAGAGAGAGATTGCCCTTAGGGAGGCCTTATGGGCGCTGGATGGTTGGCTCATATGTTCTGTCTGGTGATCATCCCTTGTCTCGTCTTTGCCATAAAGCGGGGTTGCCAGCGCGTGAGAGGGTTGTCGTCACCATATTCTCCTTGAACGAGTTGATGAGAAAGACTATGCGTGTGCGTGTTGTGTAACCTGTATGTGGCCAGTGGGACGTGCGTGAGCATATAGTGAGCTCTAAATTGAGGAGTGAAATCTGCACTAGAAACCTGTGGAAACTACTTCGATGCTCTCGTTAGGTATCATGTGTTCCCTTGTTGAGGGCTGTTTGTATGAGACTCGAGCGAGGAAGCCTACACTGATAGCATGGGCAATCGCATCCGATTCTACGGTGAGTCGTATGGTTTCGAGCATACTATTGCTCACTAAGGCGAGTAGAAGGTTAGCAGAGGTACAAGTTATTAGTAGATGAGAAACTGTTTTTCCCTCCACGAGATGTACTAGGTACTGAGACAACCTAGGTATGTTGATGACTGGCAAGCAAACTGAGAAGTCAAACGGGCCTTGGACACTTTTCGCTGAGGTAAGGTGGTTTGGCCTCGAGCAAGATGCATGACGCCGCCGGTTCCCGTCAATACAAATAAAATGACCTTAGTGTGATCTAAAGCCATGTGGGAAAAAATAATGTGTGTCAAACGAGATGATGTCACCGGAGCATAAAAAGAGGGATGCTTTACTTGATTACTGCAGTTCTACTGGTTATCAACGATGAAACAGGAAAGGTGTCATTAACAGTCTTAACTTATCTCTCTGGCAGGTATGACACCTGTGACAAAACTCTACGACCATATGTGTGTGTGATCTTATGAGCCCACAGATACTCGTGCTACCGCATGATTTGTGTGATTATCTGTGTGACTGCACGAGCGTGAGATCATACTAGCCTATAAACGTTCACACTCGCTGACTCTAAAAGTGTGATTAGGATCAACTCCCCGTGCGTGCTGACCCTGAGTAATGAGTTGTAGGGGAAGGAAAAAACAGTTAAAAAATGTTGCTTATTTGATTGCTAAGTTCTTACCGGACGGAGACTAGTATTAGCAGTTCTGGCTAGCTGAAGGAGAAAATTCGATGGCCCGTTCCTTGATCAACGTTGGTCATGACCCAATTGTCAAAACCCGACAGGGTTGAGCCCCTTTCCTGAAGGGAGGCGGTTCTTTGCATCAGTTTGATCACTTCGGTTGTGAAAAGTGGAATGATGTGTATGTGAGCCTATGCATGCCAAAAAAAATAAAAAATAAAAATAAAAAGGGGGAGAGAGAACAATCCTTCGTCTCAGGTCTCTGGTGGCACGCACGACCTGTTTCTCTCAAGCATTATCTGAGGGGACGCGAGCCTGTCTTCACAGAAGTGTGAGGCGGGTGAACCAATCTCCTCGGTTTCTAATTTTTTGTCAAGGCTACGGGACTACTGCTGATTGTCTGTGTGCCTAGCCTAGAGAGACTAATGACCCCGTGAAGGGTTCTAATTAGGGGCTTATCTAGACACACCTGCTATCTGACAAATTATGCCAGCTATCATACCGGGTACACCTCATGAGGATAGGCTGTCTCCCACGCTGGCGGTCTAAAGCAGAGAGACCCTTGCCATTACAGCTAGGGCAGTCATTTATTGTGGCAGTGGACCGTTACTAGTGATCTCAAACTCTAGCCGGCCGTAGGATGCTTGTTCGACACCGAAGATTGGCAACCTATCCTTGGTGGAAAGACACTGCAGTTAAACTCCTTCAGTATGTTTTCTCAAGCTCTCTACTTGGGGCAGTGGTTTGAGAATCTCTGCAAAATAGAGGAAACATGGGGGGTGAAGACACCTTATTGGTGTCCTACGCACTTTACCAAGATAAAGTGAAAACTTTGGGGGAGGAAGCACCTGAGAGTTTTCAGTGCCACATAAGGTTAATGAGTGAACACGCACTGACGGTAGTGAAAACTCAGAAAAACATTAAATACATCATATATTCCTATAGGCCTAACGAAAAGTTGAACAATATCTACTCGTTCCTAGAAACGATTGAACTGGCCAGGACAGAGATTGAAAGAGCGTGAATGTGCTCAGACCCTTTCCCTCTTCTTCAGCATGCCCGGCCAGTAAGCAGCGTTCAGTCCCCCACATCACAGTACTCAGTACCGTGTTACCAAGTGATCAACACTTAGTGTTGCGTTGCCAAGTAAACGGTACCTTGCTGTCCTACTAAGTAAACGAGTTTTCGGTACGTTGCCGAGCAATCAATGTTCAATGATTCCGCCAAAACAACAACACCACACCTTCTGGGGAGTTTTTATAAGACATCAACAAAGGTCTATCATCTTTCCAGTCGTTTTTCACCGGTATCTGAGTTCAGTACGAATCAAACAGTACTTTTAGTGGGAGACGTTGAAGATTGGTTCTGACATTTATGCTTGTACATGATTATGAATCAAGTATTCAAACTATACGGAAGTTTCAACTAGGACCAATCAACATTTAACCAGCACTCGGTCAGGGTTCAATTAACGTACAGTCAGTCGAGTGACTAGAAAATTTCCAGTCAGAGTCAACCTACTTTCTGTCACTTTTATTTGTATCTTCAGCCAACATTCCATCAACTCACAACCATCCTTGTTTTGTGTCGGAGTTCAATATCAATCATTGACCAGAAGCCACAAAAAGGAGACGGGTCGTTTTTCAGCACCCGACTTGCCACATGAATACAGTCCAGACCTTTTCAGCTGCGAGGTCAGTTTTGACCAACCTTAATCAGATTGCCACCAAGGAAGCTTTTCAGTCTCGGTACGTCACGGCAACTGGTTTCAAGCGAAACGAGCTATCAATTTTTGTGGTTCACATTGAGTTCGCCGAAGGAACCATTCGGGACTTGAGACCTTATGTAAAGAAAGGGAAGGAGACCCATGAACACTTTGATTCAGTCTGGGATGCAGCAACCAGGTATCTTGAGGAGAGAGAAAAAGAGCTTGATAAGGGTGGGACAAAACTGATTCGTAGCTTCGGACCCAAGCTCTATTTTGACTATCCCAGATCGCCAGTCCCTTTCTTCCTCACGGACGACTCTAGCTGGGGCGACTTGATAGACTTGGCAAAGAGGTACATCTCGCCAACACAAATTGACTGTCAGGCTTTGACAGAGCCTTCAGAGTTCGAGCATCTCAGACGGGGAATCTTCTCCAGACTCTATCTACCTACACTATGAGAAGAGTTCTGCTCCATGATTGATTTTCCGATCATGTACCTTGGATGAAAGTGTTCAGAGCTCGCAGGCTTCAAGTGGCTCTACATATAGAGACCACGACCTCAGAAAGTGCGGAGACAAGACCGAAAGCACGAGAGACCGATAGTTAAATGAGAGATTGAGTGTGAGGATTCAGAGGGATGAGTGAGGACTCTTAACTGGTGCTGACCATGCTCTCTACATGTGTGCTTTCTGAGACTATTATGAGTTTTCATTCTCCCCTTCCTTAATTTTGTCTGTGTTCGAGTCTGTCAGTTTTGCTTCGTTGCACTGCTCTGTTGATGATTGCTTTCTTTGATGATTCTGTCACACTTCTCAATATTATAAAATTGGCAAATTGATGCATGACAGACCAGAATTGTATGATAATTATTTGCATGATCTTGCTGTTCCGAATAAAAAATCAACCATTTTTGCTTGTGCTAGTGCCTTTGTGTGGGAACCCTTTTTTTCTTTTTTTAATATGAAAATTCATGCACTAACTACTATTTGTGTTTACTCTTTATTGGAGTTGTAGGAAAATCCGCACAAATAGGATTCCATACTTGGTTACCGGACACCCTACCCCAGTATCAGCTCTGATGCATGCAGCTACTATAAAAGATTCCTAAGACCGGGGATAAACATCATCCAAAATCCTGCGTGAGAGCCTGTTGGCTTTCTGGTCTCCCGAAGTGGCCCCACCGGAAAAAGTGCGACAAAAATGGCGCCGTTACCGGGGACATGAAACATTTTCGTGTCCGGAACGAGCCTGGGTCAACAAACAACTTTGAGCTTTGATTAGGCCCTGAGAACTGTTGACAATTTCTGAATTTTCCAGACTAATTTTGCGATCTTTCTTGAGTCATTATTCTCTTGGAAAGCCTAGCTGCTAACTGAGTCTTATCTTTCCTTGTGTGAGGTACCACACTCGACTGGAGAAGGAGATTGATATTACTGTTGGAGAGAATCAGGCTTGATCTCAAGTATGTCTTATGAACCTATGATGTTCTTGAAACACTAAGAAGAGAAAGAAAGAGTCAGGAGCTCAGAGACTTAATCAAGAATGCTAACTACTGATGCATTAAAAAAACTCTCAAAAGTGACTGCTGCGGAGCCGGGAACAGAGCGGGGTCATGCATGTGGTATGGGTTTGCAGCCGGCTTTGTGACTCGCAGCCCAAGCCGTACGCAAGGAGACTCCACGACGGTCTGCAATACCGCAGTTATGACCTATGCGTGCAAAGGGCGGTGCGGAACTCGGGGAGTCCTCAAGGGCCGATGGGTTGGGCATGCCGCGTGCGTCTAGACGTTCAGATACAGTACTCTCGGTGAGCACGAGGTCGTGTCCCTATTGAGGATGATGATCCCTAAAAAAGCGAGTAGGACAAGGATTAGGAGAATGAAGAACGACGAGGAGGACTACGACTACGACGATACCCCCCCCCCCCTTCAACCACCATCACGATGACAACGCGCGACAGAAGTGGCAAATGCACGGGCTATTGGGGCCAGGGGAAGAAGTGGGCGTCCAGCTCGCGATAGTTCGCGCGACAGGCGTTGCTATGCATTTTTGCGGACGGTTCTATTTTTTTACTTTATTTGTGGTCCTCAATCGATATTTTTGTATCATATTAGGATACAATCTTAAGTTGTGCACCATGATACGTTCAACTGTACGTAGATCATGGTAGATTCATCACACTTTCATATACAATTTTGATTTTTCCTTTTTCGGTACTTGAGCAGATGGTGTGCAACATGTTAATCATAATGAGACGAAATTTCATTCTTTCACATCCGCATATGCATTTTGTGAGCATTCGTCTTGCCACTCATTTCCTTTCTTCATTGTTTTTTTTCTTTTGTTTTTTGTTTTTTTCCCTGTTGTTATCTGTGTGCTATGGACTATATGAGTCCGGACCTTTGTTGGCCTTTACTCTTTTGTTATGAAGGTGAAAATCTGTTTGAAAGGATTGTTTTTTCTTCTATGATTTTTTTTGGTTTTTTATGTGTCCATGTCTCCTTTTCCTGGGCGTGAGGGGGATTGGGGTATGGGGGCGGTTGGGGGGTTGGGGTAGTTCAGTTGATCTTCGAATGGGTTTTTGCATAGATAGTCGTGGACCCTGAATAGTGGTTAGTGCGGTTCGATCTTTGGGAGCGGTGTGGGGGTGATGGGGAATCGGGTTGGGGATTGATCGAGGGGAGGGGGAGGGGGGCAGAATATATATATATATATATATATATATCGTCAAATAGAACTGCCCGGTAAACCCGTAGGCAGAGAGGGAGAAGAGGACAACAAACGAGGGGCTGTGACAAACTGTTTCGTCGGAGTTTCACCGACTCATCAGGAGGCTGTATATATATATATATATATATATATATATATATATATATTTGGTGGAGGGGGGTGTTGTGACATGTGTTTGAACCCCTGCTCACCTGTCGTGCTTTTGCGGAAAAGTCGAGAGCCTGCCGTTTTTTCGTTTAACGGGAATTGAACGCGGCTCTGGAGGATTTAATGGGTTTTAACGCTCTTTTCACTGCACCCCCCAGCATAGAAAGGACACCCAGTGGACCTTGGAGACGAGCTTGAATACCTGCAACAGGATACCTGCAACATCAAGCAAGTGATTGATGTGTGGCAATGGGTACGCATTGTTTCTTGTGATGCAGTTTAGAACGGGGTAATAAATACACATTCGGAGCTTACCTCCTTTCTTTATGACAAACAAAACATAAGCGCCAAATTCAGATGCACTTCCACCCTTTGTCAATCATTTCGTTCATTTGCCTATGAAGTTCCTCCAATTCTCCAGGTCCCATATTACATCCCTTTGGAGGAACAACGTCTTCAATCAACTCGATGTTGACAAGCTTAGAGCATCCACCGTGCACGATGTCACTGAGTCACTGAACTGGACAGTCGTGTATTGCGAGGCTGTGGCGAGCGCCACCCCCACTGGTAGCAGATGCTGTCATGGACCTCGTGTCACCAGTGCTGCCCACTCCACGTTCGGCATTCACAGCTGGAGTTCATAGCGTGCTTAGCGGCGCAGCCATAGGAGGGCACGAGGTAACGCAACCTCGTTCGATTGATATGCCGCCTCCCCTAAACAAGGTGCAAGACAGAGGCGTCGTTTCCTCGCAGCACGGCCGCACTTGCCGTCGCCAGTGAAATCAGCGGGGTCGAGCAGGTTGAGACAGCTGAACACGACGAAGATTAGTCCCAACCAGCATCTATACGGCTGGATAGACATTGACCTCAACGACCAGAGGAGGGAGACCGATCACACCGCTCGCCGGCAACCAAGGTTGGGCAGTACAGGATCCCAAAGAAGTGGGCTGAGGGAAGTGGCAGGTACCGAATGCGAGGGGTTGGGGGATGACGCCTACACGGGAGCGGAGCCGGGGACATAGCGGGGTCATGCACATGGCACGGGTTCGCAGCCCGAGCCGTATGCAAGGAGACTCCACGGTGGTCTGCAATGCCACGGTTACGGCCTGCAGATGGTGGTGCGGCACTCGGGGAGTCCTCAAGGGCGCATGGGATGGGCATGCCGCGTGCGTCTGGACGTTCAGATACAAGGCTCACGGTGAGCACGAGGTTGGTTCGGGGGTCATTGTGTCCCTATTGAGGACGAGGATCCCTCCGAGCTCAAGGAGGACTAGGATCCCTCCGAGCTCGAGGAGGACGAGGATTAGGAGGATGTGGACGACAAGGAGGATGACGAGGACGAGGAGGACGAGCAAGGGGAGGAGGAGGACAACGACGACAACGATACGCTCCCCCCTCAACCGCCATCACGATGACGACGTGCAACAGGAGTGGCGAGTACACGGGCTACTGGGGGCAAGGGGAAGAAGTGGGCGTCCAGTTCGCATCAGACACAACGAGGAAAGGTTAAGGGATGGGTATGATAGTTCGGTCGACAAGCGTTGCTTCGCGTTTCCGCCAATGGTTCCATTTTTGTACTTTTGTTGTGGTGCTCAGCATTCGATGTACTCAGTAGTCGTCGTCGGCATTTTTGTATGGCATTAGGATACAGTCTTCACTTGTGCACCATGACAGCTGCACCTGTATGCATCATGGTAGATATATCGCGCTTTCATTAAGTTTCATAATAAATTCATATACAATTTTGGTTTTTCTTTTTTTGGTACTTTTATATTGTGCTTAGCAGATGTTGTGCGACATGTTAATCTTTTTTTTTTTTTTTTTGCAAACTTCAAGTGTAGGAAGTCCACTTGACAAGGTGATAAGAGCATCCTCATCAAGTGACCCCTGCAGCGAAGGCTCCATCTATTGGTGGGGAGCAGCACCTGCTGGAAATCGGGTCCAGCGTCCCTGTACAATGATATGATGAAATGGAAATCATGTAGATAGGCCACGCGGCCATCCCAATATAAACCGATCATGACTGTGTATATCGTTTACGGAGAAGAGGCATTGATTACTCCCCCAGGGGAGGATTAACCTGCTGCTCTTATAACCCTAACGTGGCCATCCCTATTTAATCCGATCATGACTGTGTATCTAGCCTATCAAAGTACCCGGTAATTAGGAATGAAGGGCCGGCAATCCCCTTAAACCGTTACTCAATAGCTAACCCACCCCTACCCAAAAGACGACAAAAGATCAAGAATGCAAAGGAAATAATGATGATGCAGAGACAAAAGTTCAAACTCTCACATCGGCATATGCGTTTTGTTAGCGGTTATCTTGTCACTCATTTCCTTTCTTCGTTGTTCTTGTTTTTTTTTTTTTTTTTTTTTTTTTTTTTTTCCCCTCCATTTCTTTGGCAGTTGTTATCTGTGTGCTACGGAGTATACGGAGTCCGGACCATTGTTGGCCTTGTTTTTTTTTCTTTTGTTCTGAAGGTGGAAGTGCGCTTGAAAGGATTGTTTTTCTTCTAATATATATATATTTTTTATATGCGTCCATGTCCCCTTTTGCTGGGCTTGAGCGGGTTCGGGTATGGGGGTGGTTGGGGGGTTGGGCTAGTTCAGTTGGTCTTTGAATATTTTCTTGCCTATATAGCCGTGGACCCTAAAAGGTGCAGTTGGGTCTTTGGGAGCGGTGTGGGGGTGATGGGGAACCGGGTGGGGATTGGTCGAGGGAGCGGGGAGTGGGGGTGGAGGGGGGAAGGTGGGTTGGCTTGGGGGGGGGAGGTGTACATGATAAAGGGAGAAAAATGTATTTTTATTGCGGGGGAGTGTTGCAACACGTGTTTGAACCCCTGCTCACCTGTCGTGTTTTTGCGGAAAAGCCGGGAGCCCACCGTTTTCTTGTTTAACGAGAATTCAATGCGGCTCTGGGGGATTGAATTGGTTATTGGGGGGGGGGGGGGGGGGAGCAGAAGGTGGGTTGGCTTGCAGGGGGGAGGTGTGCATAAAAAAAAGGAGAAAAATATATTTTTAGTGTGGGGGCGTGTTGCCACACATGTTTGAATCCCTGCTCACCTGTCATGTTTTTGCAGAAAAGCCGGGAGCCCGCCATTTTTTCGTTTAACGAGAATTCAATGCGGCTCTGGGGGATTGGATTGGTTTTAACGCCTGTTTCACTGCAACCCCGAGCGTTGAAAGGACACCCAGTGGATCTTCGAGACGACCTTGGGTACCTGCAGCATCAAGCAAGTTCTCGATGTGTGGCAATGGATACGCATTCTTTCTTGTGATGCAGTTTAGACCGCTGTAATCAATACACATCCGGAGCTTACCTCCTTTCTTTGGGACAAACAAAACATGAGCACCAAATTCAGATTCACTTCCACCTTTTGTAAATGATCTCATCAGTTTGCCTCCGAAGTTCCTCCAATTCACCGGGTCGTATACGGTACACACATCCCTTCGGAGGAACAACGCCTTCAATCAAATCAATCGTATGCTTGACCGATCACGGGGGGACTCGACGCCGTTCGGCTAGAACTTAGGGAAATCGGTTGAGCAGGCTCTAGAAGTTTGCTGGGATTTTCGGGGGTGGAGGATCAGAGCAAGGGTCAAGCAAGCCAGGCCACAACTTAGCAGCAAAGGCCACCAAATTCGAAGTAGAACCATTTGGGTAGAGTAGAAGCACAAGATAGGCACATCGTGCAAACTAGAACTAGTACTAGCAGCAAAAGAAGAACGCACATGAGTAGGACGACCAAAGGCAACATACAATTGTTCATCTTTATTGTCTTTGCGCCACTTCTTGCAGAATTGCATGGCATAAAGAAAAGTCACTGGGGATTCGTCCTTATCATCCAAGAGAACAGGACGCTCGTTCCCCTTAGCATCATGTATTTCGAAGAGTGATTCCTTCCACTTGGTTCTTTTGCATTGGGACTGTAGTCATCCCAACCCAAGAACTGCAACGAAGGGACACTTTTCGAGGACACAGAAGTTCATCTCTCGCGTGACTGTTTTATCCTTGTCAAAGGTAGTGCGCACACCTTTGACAACATGCGTAGATAAAACAACTTTCTTGCTTACTTGGGTTAGGTGACAATGATGATCGATCCGATCTCCCTGAGCTGTTTGTTGCGGGATTCGTAGAGGTGGACCATGCAGCCGAGTTGCCGTGTTGTCCCAGAACACATCCGCCGAGAAGCGCTTGTCCGCTGTCATTTTGCAATCCAGTCTACGTAAATCGTGACCGACATTGAAACTGGTCGAGCCTCCTCTGTTACGTCGAGGGGCCGCCTCATGTCCTTTATGTTGTGCCTTGGGAGGAGTTCGAGAAGGTTGCAGACCCCTGACCTGGCCAGAGACAGCGAGGCCGACCTTGTATGAGGGCGCGATAGACATGCTGAGTATGGTTGCCCCTGGGGACAGGAGGCCGAAGAGACGGGTGAGGGTCATATGAGGACAGGTGCTTTCGGTGAGAAAGGAGTAAGGTACATCGTTGGGAGGAAGAGTGATGAGTTAGGACGAGGTGGGGAGGCGATCAGGAAGAGGGACATGGACTGATCAAATGGGTTTGCATCGTTGGGAGGAGAGGGACGAGTTGGGACGGCTGAAAAGACGTGCATGTGCAACGTCAGGGACTGCGACTGTCCAGGTGAACCTGCAACGACGGGAGGGGGCAAACGAAGTGAGGAGGAGGACGGCTGCAGGTAGCAGGGGCATCAGGGACGGTTGCAGGTGGCATGGGTGTATTCGGGGTGAGGGGGAAAATTGTCCAGGTGAACCTGCGATGCTAGAAGGGGGGAACCGAGTCATGAGGGGGTCGACTGCTAGTGGCATGGGCACAAATGATGCTTGCAGGTGGCATGGGCGTATCGGAGGTGAGGGGGGGAAGACTGCAGGTAGTGTATCGGAGGTGAGGGGGGGAAGACTGCAGGTAGCGTATCGGAGGTGAGGGGGGGAAGACTGCACGTACCGTATCTAAGGTGAGGAGGGAAATATTATATTGTAATCTGCATGGACAAAGCAAGTCGTTGAACAAAAATGTGTTGCGCAGCGGGTTACCAAACGTGATACTCGAGGGTTACCAGCTAGAAGGCCTGGGTCACCTTGATTGCCCGCACCGCCCAGCCTTGCAAGGGCCCAGGAAGGTCCCAGAAACAAAAAGAAAAAGGAAAAAAAAAAGAAAACTGAACAACTTTTCCGTCGGGGTCACCTGGAATCTCTCTCTCTCTTCTCTCTCTCTCTCTCTCTCTCTCTCTCTCTCTCTCTCTCTCTCTCTCTCACACACACACACACACACACACACACACACACACACACACACGTGTATTATATTGCGGTTACCTTGGGCACTGAATTATTCAACTTGCAGACAGGGCTGCAAACCTGCTATGTTAAGAAATAAACCTCTCTTTAAGATTGGAGGCAAGGTAAAGCCACTAGAAGGCAAGGTGAAGTCACTAGACACTGACAAAGATGTGTGCTAAAAATGGCATAACAGGGTAGAGTTGAGGACATATTACGATGCTGCTTCTCAATTCCGCACATCAGATTTTCACTCGGCGCTGACAAGGATAATCAAATCTTCAGATAGAGTTGTGAGATAGACACCTACAGCCAAGCTACGATTACAGAACAAATGGACTCAACGGTCCATTTTCGTCCCCACTATCAGACTGACAAAATTTGTGCGTTCATAACGGTCTGCCGATGTGCAAAATGTGAGAGATCACTGCATCAGTCTTCAAACTTCAGAGCAACAGGACCTTCCGGTATTTTCATGTTCCCATTAGCATGTTCTGATGGCCATCATGACCCATCTGCTGTACAGCTTCACTCACTTTTTGGCTTGAGATGATGGCAGCCGACTACCTAATCAGAGAGACAGTTGCAGGAATGCCTCTTTGGTTGTTTGAAATGACGAGGGATTTCTTACCACCACATCCAGTAGATAAGCAGGTCCACATGTCAACAGATTAGAACCACCTACAGCTCAGAGGGATGCGTAAGAAGATGCAAGGTGCAACAGACCCACAGGGGAAGCAAAATGCCAAGCTATGATAAAGGAAAGGGAAAGCAAAATGCCAAGGTAGAATTGCCGTCAGCTCTCTTGATTAGCAACGAAAAGACAATTCCCTACCGACGGGCCTAGCTCCATTGGTACAGCTATGACGGCTGAAACACAGACTCAAGTTCGCGTCCAGACACTAACAGACGAATAGAACAAAGTCGTTCTAAATTTCCTGGGGCCGGTCAGTTCAACGATCTGGATGTCAACAGTTTAGGACAACTTACAGCCCAGAGGGCTGCATAAGAAGATGCAACGTGCAGCAGATCATACACTGAGATCCTCAGGGCAAGCAAAATGCCAAGCTGTGACAATGGAAAGGGAAAGTAAAATGCCACGTCATCTCCTCTCTTCATTAGCAATGAAAAGACAACCTCCTACCAACGGGCCCAGCTCAGTTGGTATGAGCGGTTGAAATACAGACTCAAGGCACTAACAGATGAACAGAACAATGCCATTCCGAATTACCTGGAGCCGGTCAGTTCAAAGATTACATCTCAAGGTAGTCAAGGCCATTGCCCTTTTTTGTTGTAAAAAAACTTTTTAAGTCTGAAGTACGTGTACGATTACCAAAATGTGCCTTAGTACTAAGGCAATTTCATACAAAGGTCACAGGTACGAGAAGAGAGAGAACACAATTTCTCCAAGGACCTGGCAGTGGCAGGACTCCTATTCATCAAGGAGTGGACACGAGGCAGGCAAGAGAAGCAAGCAATGAACAGTTAGGAAAGAGACTCGACAATTGATCGGATGCAAATGTTTGTCTGCAACCATATCACAATCATAGTAGTACAAGTTCTGCGTCCAAAAAGGCACACTCCAAACCGACTATCATGCGTGGAAGTTTCAACTGAATCCAGTGCAGACACTACACTGTTTACACAGTCCAAACAATCCAGGTACAGATGCTTTCAAGTTCTAAAGCTGGGATGCTGTCAATCCGCAGTGCGGAACGATGACTAGTGCTGACTTGTGCAAGCAAGACGTCCACTGATCCGAGCATTTTAACTTCAGACCTTCCCCATGAAGAGAGAAAAGTGCACTTCCTCGAAAGACATTGACCATAAGCATTCAAGAGCTTTTCTTAAAATCGCAGGCCCTCCACGATTAGGAGAATGATTTGACAGAACATGTACAGGCATCAATGCAACCACAGCCAAAAACCCAAGTTCGTCTTTGTATTGATCGGGTCCCAAACCTGCTTGCGTGGAGTATGACCAGAATTCCAACAAGTTGATCTGTTTGGCAGAATCATTACATTGTATACTGCAGACTACCTTCTCCAGATGAACAATCAAGCACTGCCGTCCTTTCCACCAAAACAGACTCTGACCCTCAAACGGTGCAGACTTCTGAGACAGCACTACTCTTCCCACCTATGTACTCAATGCTGAACAATCAAGCACTACCGAACAATCAAGCCCTTCTTCACCACTCTTGAGGTTGGCCTCGGCAAGAACCGGGCCGCCAATTCAACAACAGTCTCTTCTACAGCACAGAGACCTATGAAACCTACCTAAGTACTGCGTCCCAAGTTCCGCCAGACTGGTGAATTATACCCTGGAATTGTGGTACAAATCCCTGAGTTGTAAATCAGTAGAAAGTCAACGATTTGGGGGGAGGGGGGGGCAAGGGCAACGGCATTGGCGTGCCGAGTTTTCCGACTTAAAATAATAATGAGATAGAACCCGAAACATAGCAACAGCTCAAGCTTCAAACTGCATAACCGCTTGAATCATCGCATGGACGTCAATCCCAGGAACAAGACGGTTAACGAGGCCATCCAGCCTGGAAAACAAACCAATGTAAAATGACCGAGGAAGTTCTCCTCTGCAGTGGTCATGTGCATTAGCCAGTTCAAATTGGAACTGTCTGGGATGCAAGTCATGAACTAGAAATAACCTGTTTCTAAGAGTTCGTGCAGGACTAACCAGGTGGTCAGAGGCAAGAGCGTATGCAGAAGCCCACAATTATTACCTGTCTGGCTTCATCAGCTGTTTTCCAAATTCAAGCATGTCATCTCTGCAGCTGGTTGTTTCTTTGAGGATCATTGCTAAGAAGGGCTGTACAAGGCAATGATCTGCTCACTTCATCAGTAGCTTCGACAAACAACTGCTTCACAATCCACCAGTTCAAGATCCATCCTTGTAAAACATGCACTGGAGACACATACCTTGATGACCTTTTTGCTAACCGAGATGTGCTCTTCTCACACCCATATCATCCTCCGACTCCTCCCACATGCTTTAGAAAAAAAGCTTGACCTCTCTTTCAGCTACGATACCGCCTTAATGCAAGCCATGTGCAGGAAACCACAGCAGGTCAGCCACTGCAGCCATCATAGAATATACACACTAACTACTGTACACAAGGAAGTGAGTGTGCAAGCAAAATGACTTCCCTCCCATGGAAGCTCCTTGCGCTTGGTTTCTGCCTTCAGGCTCATGGCTGTGACGAGCGATGCCCTGATCGGTTTCACTTACGCCCAGCTGCCAAGGGTCCTTGCCCTGTCATATAAGATGATGACATGCGTGCACTCACTCACCTGGCGTGAGCTGTGCCAAGCAGTCGCCTTGACCATTTCGAGGAGGCCCAGCAGCCGGGGGTCCTTGACCTGGCATGTAAGATGATGATATGCATGCCCTCACTTGCCTTCAGGCCAGGATCACAGCTGGTGTGACACACCACCCACACACCACTCACCACTTCCACATACCTTATCCGACGTAGGGATGGTGATAGCGACCTAAGAGAACTAGACGCATTGGCTCTTTGTTCAGCACAAGAATTTGCATACAACAAAGCCATCAAGGAGCCGTCCAAGTTTCTCTCCATGCAGATGTGACATTTTCCAGCATGGACCCCATAGATACCAGCAATTGAAGATCCTCGCATTGACAGAACTAAGCGCAGGCGCACTTCAGGAACACCTAACCATAGCCTCGCAGGGCGGAAATGATGATCAACGTCTCTTCGAACGCCAAGGGAATGGAGATACCGATGCTGGCGAGTTATGCATGTGGAGTCCGTTTCTGCAAGACAATGGCCGAATGCGTGGTGTCCTTGGCACTGTCAGCAGCTTACTAGACCTGTCAACAGCAAGTCCGAAGCACATTTACATACCAAGAAATGACACAAGCTTCTGCATAACTGCATCTCGGAAGACAGTTGTGCAAGATATATCACCACAAAACTCAAAAGGGAAGTGGAATCCAATATGACGCATACCCTTGTCCAGTTGTTCCACACTTGTTTGCCAATCTGTAGACAAATGAGATTCGATGTGCACTACGAAACCTAGCCTTCAATTATCTATTAACAGCTTCCTCTTCCGAACCATATGACAGCAATCAAATGCCCAACATTGATCTTCCTGGATCATAACTGGAAAGATTTCTAGAGCAATACAAGAATGTTCCCTGGAAAGAGAAAGAGAAACAAGACCGAGTGGGCCTGAATAATCGAAAGAGACTTGGGAGATACGTGAAGGAGATGAAGAGAGAATAGAGAGAGACATGAAAGACACATGGAGTGGAGAGAGAGACACACGTGGTTAACCAGGGATATTATTTTCCGCAAATTTTGCACGGAAATTGTAATATTGTCCTGACTTTTTTTTTTTTTCCCCTTGTTTGTCCTTTTGTGTGACATACGTTTTATGTTATGTCATATATCCAGTTTTTACATGTTTGGATCAAAATCGAAAAGTTGGCATTCCATTGAATTCGTTGGACGCTTCATTTTAGCATGGGAAGTGTTTTGTGTTAGGGCTTTGTTTTTTGTTGTTTTTTTTCCGTTTTTTTTGGCCTTTTTTTTCTTTTATGTTTGCAGTATGGGCCCATATCGTTTGCTTTTGAAAACTTTGCAGAGTTTTGCACCGAAATTGCCAGCAAAACAACGAATATCCAGCCCCCAGTTAGCCATCTGATCTCTCAGACAGAGACACAGACAGGGACAGACCCAGACCCAGACCCAGACCCAGACAGAACCAGAGACCACACAGAGAGCCAAATAATTTGAAAGCATAGTCGCGGCGCACCAGTGCGCAGTGTGGTGCGGGGCGGTGCGCACTGCGCTGTGCGCTGGACGGACCGCACGCACTGTGCACAGTGCGGTGTGCCCTGTGCACGATAAAGAAAAAGAAATAAAAAAAATTGAAAAAAATATTAAAAATCAGGTCCCACAGAGAGAGAGAGAGAGAGAGAGAGAAAAAAAAAACAAAGGGTCCCCTTCACATCAATTTGAGGGGCCCTGCGGGTACCTCGAATAGCTCCTACAATATATGTGGAGTCATTGAGGGCCTCGTCATCTGTGGAAAAGGTGGGGCAGACCACCAATACATGCTTTGGATACGAGTTCAGGGATGTAGCTCGGCAGTTATGGGTCACCAATTCACCTAGAGCTTGTTCATATCTCCACGTGATACTCAGGGCCTCCCTCCACCACTCACCAAATGTATATAATATTAGCAGAATGAATCTTCTGCTAAAACATGGAACCATACACCGCCATATGTTGTCTTTTGTGCATGTGGCGAGTAGTGGAGCAGGCCCCACTGTACATATTCGTAAGAAAACAAAAACACAAAAACGAGAGAGCTACGGGCATCTTCATCCTCCCCCCACTCACCAAATGTATGTAATATTAGTAGAATGAATCTTCTGCTAAAACATGGGACCACACACCGCCACATGCTATTTCTTTTGAGCATGTGGTGAGTAGTGGAGCAGGCCCCACTTTACGTATTCATAAGAAAACGAAAACAGAAAAACGAGAGAGCTACCGGCATCGTCATCCTAACCCATAACTGCCGACATGCAGACCTGAACGCCATCTTCAGCATATATTGGTGGTCGACTGGCCGTGGAAAATGCAACTTGTGACTTCTGCGAAGCTTCACGAGGCAGGTTGGTACTAGACGATTACCCCCTTCTTGCGAACGTACCCCACACAGCGTGGAATTTGCAGAAGGGAGGGGGAATAAGCCCTATTTTATGCTTCGGCATTTTGAAACTTCTGGGGGTAGGGCCTGCGGAAATCAAAATTTGGCAGCCCTTACCCAAAAAAAACATCCGGGCTGGGGGCGCGGCCGGTTTCCGAGCAAGCGTGGTGAGTTTAACATTTTTGCCGAGTTGGGGGGCCTAAGGAATGACAAAACCCCTATTTATTTTTTTGGACCTAATTTTTCCAGTGCGGTGCGCTTCGTTGCGCTGTGCGGTGCGCTTCGTTGCGCTGTGCCTTAGGCCGCAACCATGCTCGAAAGCAAAAACGTCCAAGATTGAGCTTCCTGTACCAATACTTTAAAAAGAGCTTTATGGCTCTGCCTCCCATATGCATTCCCACCTGTAAGCATAGTCATGCCGCCGGTTGGCACCCATGGATTGGTCGGGGGCCGACCAGCCAACCGTCAGACTGGTAGGCACCTTCTGGTCGGAGGTCAGTCGGCACCCCGCAATTTTTTATTTTTTTATTTCTTTTGGGTCCAGAACCCCAACTAACCCCATCAACACTCCCATAGCCCCTCCCAACACCCCCATACACCCCCCCAACGCCCCAATACCTCCCCCTAACACCGTCATACCCCCGCTTAACCCTCTACAACCCCCCATAACCCCCCAAAACCATTTATTGCGGATTTCGGCTGCTCTCCTCAAGCCGGGCACGACCACGTAATCAGAAAAATGAAATAAAATTGCAAGGCAGTCTGCCGACCGCCGACGGGTCCGCCTATGGGTCGTCCCGACTGGTAGGCGCAGCACGCCTACCGCCTACGGCCGTAGGTGCCAGAACTACCCTGCCGGCAAGTCAAAACAAAATGGACTGTTACAACACACTCCACGTTAAGGGGGATAAAAAAAACAACAACACAGCACACTACACGCTTCTCCCCTTTATGGTAGAGAGACCAGAGTGGACGGCATTGATTGATGGAAAGCCACATGGAAGACACATGTAGCAGAGAGA
>BFEA01000006.1:1710314-1722897 GCA_003427395.1 Chara braunii | reverse complement strand
GGCTATTGTGAGTGTACGTGGTGCTTGGAGGCAGCGTGGACTTGCAATTGGTTGAGAGTATCCTGAATGGGGGACGTACAGTTGGGACTATGTTGGGGTAGCCTAGGACGTTGAGACCACGTGATAACTCATTCGTGGGAACACCCTCCTAGAGTTTTTTTTGTGGCTGAACCTCTACTCAGTAGGACACGTGGTGGAGGACGCGGACCGTCATTCAGGAGAGGCCACAACTTATGAGTTGTGTGCCGCATATTTTTCTACGACGGTCATTTTCCTTTGATCGATATATTGCCCGACTTTCTTCAGTGAGCCGGATCAAACTTCACTCAAGGTCAGTCAGTAAATGACTTAGATATCCGTTCACACCCGTGTGAACCCACACTTTGCTTGACCCTGTTCATTTGAACGTTCGGAAGAAAAGGCAGAGAAAGTTGTGCAAGTCACACATGTGAATGAGAAGATCTAAAGTGAGTTGCGGATTGTCCTGTTTTCCTTTTGAACTTGTTTTCTATGCATGTTGTGCAGGTAGGTAGAAGGATGCTTGCAAAGGATATTGATTATGCCTATTTGAGAGAAGGGAAAATAATTGTCTTCCCTTTACTTCTTACCTGCCTGCTCGTCAAAAAGAGCTTGTTGTTCTAAAAAAGGTTAATTCAATGCATGTCGTAAAATGAATTTGATTCGAATAAAGCAAATAAGGTCGAATGGACTTAGCCTCTTCCCCAGGATTACCTGTTCCATCCCGAATGACCTTATCTACATGTACCTGTCCAAATGATTCTTATTCCCTATCTCCTTCGATTGTCTTTTCGTCTAAGTTACCCTGAACTCAAGGGAGAGGAGAATAATTGAGAGCAACTTGTTGTGGACACATCCTCTCTCTATGAAGCATTTGGGGCGGGGGTTCGTTGCTTTAGGAGCCGACCCTGTTATCGACCCAGAGTGGACCGTTCTACGGGGGGGTATTTGTCGATTCGTTGGAGATGGCCCGACCTGTGGGATTCGAGTCTTGTGCTCGGACGAGGAGTACCCCAGACCACTTCCTAGAGGAAGAGGCATGCAACACTTTAAGCAATGCCCCTGATCAAGAATCATTCGCAAAGTAGTCTGTCATCAGAAAAGATTGAAAACGGATGGAGACAAATACGTGTGTCTAATCTTAAGTCGGCGGTAGGCTGGAATGAATGACTTTGGCAACGCGTCTCATCAAGTCAAAACTGAGGTTGTCCTACTACCATGTTGGCCGCACAAATGTTATTTTCGGTAGCCAACTCCTTGTTGGCGGTTGTATGATTGTTTTATAGAGTTCGACCCAAGGTGGTCAGATTAAATTTTGATCTTGTGATAATGGATGTATTAGATGAAGATTCAATTTCTTTTAGTTATCATTTCAGATCGAATATTTATCTGCGTCGATTATGATCGACTCCTTAAAATATAATTATATGTGTGGTTGTTACAACTTACTTTTGACCATGTGTTAAAGGGACTAGGACTAATGCTGGGTTTCACGTTTGGTTGAGACCGTCCTAATCAACCGGCGTCTGCTTCGTGACTAGGAGATCAGCGCCCTAGGAACGGATGACGTTCTGGTCCGCTCGACGTTAACCAAGCGCCCTCGGTTGACCTACCTCTGCAATTGCATCTAAAAACTTTCGCACGTGGGTCAATAACTCGGTAGGGATACGCCCCTAAGGGTCGTGACAACCCCTTAGGGAAGCAAGCTCATGCCCCGCAGGAACCTATCCTGTCGTAGGGGACCGCGGGATGTACAGCTGGCGCACCCGGTCAGAGCGGTGACAGAAAGACGCTACCGTAACGTCTCGACGGTTTGCAGGGTTGTTAAGAATCGTTCCCGAGTTGTCTCTTGGTTTTGTTTTATTTATCTCCTGCGTGACATGGTCGGGAGGGCCCTTGCTCGCGCGGGGGCCGATGCGCTTGACACCGTGACCCGAGTGCTTCGTCCAGGGCTCTTAAGAGGCTTTGCCCGTCTCCCACCAGCTTGCTGCCTAGGAAGAATGTCCACTCTCAAGGTTGAGCGCTCACGACACCTCACATTGAGAGGACTCTCAAGACAAAACTCGCTTCCTTACGGTAAGAAGTAATAAAGAGGGTACATAAGGAAGATAGCAATGAACCTCATAATGGTGCCCCCAACCACAGATTTCTCACCGGCAACCTGATGTGCATTTATGATGGCCGGTCTTTGCCTCGGCACAACAAACAGCAGAATGTAGTTCCACCTCGGCATAAATTGGCACATCAGCGAGCTCATCAACCAGTGTACACCTCCTATGTCACCACATAGCTTCTTGGTGCGCCCACACGACCCTGGGCCAGAAATGAGCAGTAGCGAGATGACAATATCCAGAATGCACGATCACATTGAAAGCCAGAAAGTATCACAGTGAACAGAAAGAGGCATGACACCAATGGAGAATCGTAACACTGAAAACCAATGTCAATGAGAGCTTGCTCTCGCCACCACCAACACAAGAGTCCAGGACCTTCTCCCTAGTTGGTGTTCAGCACCCAGCCTACTCCCTACACAGCAACAATCTGCCAATGACAATGCAACTGTTGACGTCAGCAGCCCACAAAGTACTTGAAGATGCCGCCCGATGCAGACCATCACCAATACCAGGTATGTGCCCTCACATCATCATCATCATCATCATCATCCTTCTCTCTCTACATCGACGTACACCCACGTCTTCCCTCTGTACACCCGAAGACCACCCCTGCGCCTCACGATATGTCCAAGCCCTCAGCCAGACATGGAGGCTGGGATATGGCGCTGCCCTCAGCAGCGCCCTGCTTCACCACACAACCGCACGTGTGCAGAGCGCTGCCGCCCGCCAGCAAGTGCCTGACTGAGAGCCCAGGCAGTGAGCTCTTTCCTATATGGAAAGAGTTTGCCTGCCCCGACGGCCTGGCTGGGCGGCGCCTCTGCCCAGAGGCTTTCGGTAGGCCCCAGGAGGCTGTCTGGGCGGGGCCTCCAGAGGCCAGCCACCAAGTGCCTGAATGAGAGCTCTTTCCTATATGGAAAGAGCCTGCCTGCCCCGACAGCCTGCCTGGCCTGGGCCTCTGCCCAGAAGCTTCCGGTAGGCGCCATGAGGCTGTGCCTCTGTTACAGCAGCTGGGCCTCATTCGGTTGGGCCTCCCAACTGTCTGTCAATGAGGCTGTGAGTCTTGCCAAGGGCCTGCATTTCTGGAAAGGCCTGGTAGGCTGTGGAAATGTCTTTGCTGCTCGGCCTGCGTCTTCCTCAACCAACTGGATCGTCACAACTGCCTGGACCCCAAATACAAAATTGACAACAAACGGCCTCTCGCGATTTGTCAAGCCCGCCTTCACTTAGGGCGGGCACTTCTGTAACAGGGCCCCTTAGGCCTGCTGAGGACCCAGATCCTCGCACTAATATCTCTTGAAAAACAATTCTGAAAATCTCAGCCGCGGCAGAGGCCGGCGATCATGTTCCTGACCGCCGGCCGTATTTTCCCTCGCGGTCACGTTCGCAGGGGATACATAGGTCGTAGAACTCTGCATTCCATCAGAAAAACAAGGTCCAAAGTGGTCCAAGGACACAGACCCCAGGAGATACATAGGCCGTAGAACTCTGCATTCCATCAGAAAAACTAGAGTCCAGAGTGGTCCAAGGACAGCCCAGACTTGTCATCTTTTCTATTTTTGTTTCTTTTTTTTTTTTCTTTTTTTATATCCCAGTGTCTTTGCAGGAGAGGTGATAAGAGCACCCCCTCCTCGCAAGAACACCCCCTCCAGCGTCCCATTGTACATCAGACCACCAGCCAGCATTGATTGCCCTGTTTCCAGGGGATTAACTGAGCAGGGTTATACGTGTTGGACAACAGTACATATCAGGGCACCGCCTCTTCAATCTGTGCCAGACCGCCAGATCACTCATGCTTCTCTAGCGGCTACTTCTACTTCTTCTGAATACCCGCCGATACCTCCCGTGCACCTAGTTCGTTGACCCGCTGCTTCCTTACTTGGTCCCATCAGTCTGTGGTCTTGCCTGTGCTCATGCTCACTCTGCTCCGTACCATTGCACATCGACCTTTTACAGCTGGTGGGCTGAGAAGGGGTCGGGAAATTCTGTGGATGATCGCGGCGGGATCTCCTGGCCCACCATTGTCCAGTCTCTGAAGCAAATACGGTAGTCTCTCCTGAATTCCTCCTGGTTACACTCCTGGGGGGGCCTGCCATCCCATCGGACAGATGCGATCTAGCCCCCATCCTCACTGCCCAACCAGTCCCCACAGAATTGTGCAAGGCACAAGGCCTCGATAAGCCCCACTGGGCCCTATTCACAACAGCATCGGCTGCCCTAGGCGAAGGCAGGCCCGACAGACCCTCAGAGGCCAATTTTGGACTACTTCGCAACTGGGGAAAATTCAGGCAGTTGCGCTGCGCCAGTTGGTTGGAAGCGCCCAGGCACTAGCTTCCTTTATCAAATGCATCCGAGTCAGGCCCTGGGCAAGATTCGCAGCATAGGCCCAACTCAGGTTGCAGGCAGTTGGGCACAGGTTACTGTCAGCAGCCCTGGGCCAATTCGTTTGGTCTGGGCCTCAGTCCACCGGGGCATACCAGAAGCTTCTTGGGAAAGGCCCAGCACAGCCTGGGACAGAAGGCAGGCAGGCCATTTCCATATAGCAAAGGGCCTGCCTCCGCATTGGACATTCGGGTGCTGGTTGCATGCTGCGCAAGCGCTGCTGTGCTGAAGCTGGCTGGCACTCACGCGCTCACGGGCGAGCTGAAAGGAGCACGCAGCCATAGCCAAGCTGCGGTGCTGTAGGCTGGGTGTGGCACTTGGTGGTCCTTGGGTGCATGTGGCATTTGTGTGTTGGGGAACGAGGTTGTGAGTGATGCGAGAGACATACCAGGTGCTGGAAGCGTGCGGCATTGGCCGCTATCTGCTCGTACTTCGGGAGAGCTGTTGTCGTCATCTTCGGCATTGTCGTCTAGGCTAGATAGGATCTGCCATCTGTAGTCTGGGCGCCGAGCGCCAGATAGGATATCAACATTGGTTCTTCGCTGATGATGATGATGAGACTATTCCAGCATTGTCAATTATGAGCTTCTGGTGTACTCTTATTTGGTGAAACTCGTGATGCAATTCTGTTTTTGGTTCGAGGTCACGACTATCTGGTCTTATGTGTATGATGCTGTTTGATTGCTGAAGTTTGCTATTGCTCATCTTCCTTGCAATGGATGAATTGCTTGTGTTATGTCCTTTCATCTCTTCTAAAATGATGAAACAACATCAATTCTGCTCATCTTTGACAGGTCATTGGAACAAACACCAGGCACAACAACACAGTCCTACCATCTCCTGACCACGATTTGCATGGATTGGAATAGGAAGAGCCTTCAGATGAAAACACAGTTTTTTAAATAAAGATCCAGCCAAACTCTCAGTCCAAAACCAGAAGCAAACTGTCCTCTCACCTTCCTTAACCTCTCTTGCTCCCGTCTTTCCATCTCCAACATTCTCTGTTTTTCTGCGACCTGCATGGGCATAATAGTTGCAATGAATGGTTGGCACACAATTCTTGACGTCTTGAAGCTATGATTACAATTTGGCACGCATTCCCTAATGTCTCAAATCAATGATAACAGGAAGTGGTTAGAGGACGCAGTCCCAGAGCAAGCACCCAAACAAGTATTTGAATCACTCCTACTTCAGTGATAAATGTCTCTTCATCTGGCTTCCTGCACTCTCCTATGCACTCCATAACCCCCTGTCATCATCACAACTCCACTCAGGTTCCTGCGTGAGATTACCACGTTCATGCAATTACCCCTTCTGCCTTCCACCACCCTATCCCTCTCCATCATGCGGCTGTATACCCGCTTCCACATCATCTGCATGAAACATTCGCCCCCCCTTGTGATTCGTGGTCAATTTCCCTATGATTGCAATCCCAATCCCTCCCTGTCATTCACCCTCGATAACCCCTGCGGCGACCCCCTCTCCCTAGCATCAAAGCAGCCATCCCTACTCCTCAGAATTCCATAACCATTCTTCCATACACTCCTCGAATTGCCACACTTCTGGTCCGCCGTGCAGTATGCCAAAATTTGGAATGAAGCACCAAAAGAGGAAATGATATAAAAACAACAAAAGAAACGTTTTTTAAGTTTTAACAAAATTTGATTTTCAAGCCACCACTACCTTTCGGATGCAAAATCAACATCGTAAATATCACCTATACAGCATTCTTCAAAGGCCAGGCCGCCCCAACCCAAATGGTCGGGCCGGCCCAGACAAAAACGGCCCGGTGGCCCCAGACAAAAATGGCTCGGTGGCCCCAGAATGGCATTTTACATCACACATATCCTTTTTTTTTTTGTACATCTTTGAAACCTGCTGGTGTGCTGTGAATGCGCACGCCGTGACCACGTTGTTCTCAATGTTTGACATCAAGATCACCTGTTCACCAAACAATGAGAGAGATAATCACCTTCTGGTCAAAAATCATCCTCTGAATAGCTCTCAACTCAGAGTAGAGCACAATCTTCCGTGGAGTTGTTGTCAGTTTAGCTCTGTTTTTTTATTTGGAAAGTCTGTTAAGGATCAAACATTTCGTAGAATCAGAACTTGACATCATCACAGTAGCCTTCATTTATCACTAACCAGGAAACAAGGACCACATAGGAATCGCACACCTAAGATTGTTATACCAAAAGAGGACAGGTGGTTCATGTGAGGATACTGCTTGCAAAGGGGCAGCCTAGTCTTTGCTCTTGAGAGTCGCCTGAAAACCTTAATTCCTTGCAAACAGATGTCATTTCGGGTCAGGCTCTTCCTCATTTGCTGCCTCCGGTCAGACATGGCATCTAGAATAAAATCTTTTGTGGCTGCAGTCGACCGTGCTGAATCCACAGTCTCCTTTGATGGCACATCATCCTGCAATTCAGTCATATAATATACAATCCAGTTAGTACCATCTCATCAATATAGCTCCTTGAATAAGAACGACATTTGGGGACACATACAAATGGTGCCTGACTTTGGAATTGAATCTCACTCTTCGTCACCTTGCGCACACACACTTTGAGAGATCTCACGAAATCCACACTGGAGACCACAGATGCAAAGTCCAAAACAGCGCAGCTTAGAAAATGCGATGAATTATCATATTAAACAGTTTTGGAGTTCCAGTCACCAAGCGCTCAACAGCACAGAGCTCAGCAGTCCATATCTGGCATCCTCGTACAAGGTAGGTGACTCTCTCTCCCTTCTCTATGCCTCACATCTCTCTCTCTGTCCTCTTCATGCGTGCGCTCTCTCTTTCCGTCTTTACCTCTCTCTCCCCTCTCTCTCTCTACTTGACGACCTTGACTTCCTCCCTCCCTACAGGCTATGCAGCTGTGGCCGCCCTCCTTCCCCAACCTAGCGCTGCCAGCGAGGGCTCCCGAGCTTGCCTCACGCAGATAAACACAAGCGCTCAAGCAGCACTTCCACACTTCTTGCGAATGGGCAATGCAAGGAATATGAGTGGGAACGATATACAGAAAACCAAGTTGCGAAATCACAAAGATGTCCAAGTAGTCGTGTACAAGCAGAGAGCACAAATGCACCGAGATCCTCTGTCTGGCGCACTGCACCCAGCCGACACTACCTGACTATCCTACCTACATCAGCATTCTCTCAACAGGCTCACTTCAACTCTCGAAAACCAACATACATGACCTCAACACCATAGCTGACCCAGTACATATCTCACTTCCCCTCATCAGACCCTTTCCACCCACACTCGCCTCCTTTCTGAAGACCACCGATCGCCGTCTTACACCCTAGCGCCCTGCAGCCCGGCTATGGCTGCTTGAGCTCCGCTGCCCAGCAGCACCCCTCTTCACCTCTCAGGCGCCCGCACGCGCTCTAGCCTCAGCACAGCACTCAGCCTCTAACGGAGCAGCGCGGTAGCAAGACCGCACTGCCCGCGTTGGCCAGAATGCCAGACCCTGGCTGCCCTCCTTCCTACATGGAAGTGGCAGCCTTTGCTTGGCTGCGTGTGGCCTGGATGGAAGCTTCCAGTAGCTTCCCGTTGGGCACCAGTACCTGCACCCAGGCCCAGTGCTACAGTTGAGGGCCTGGGCCCCTTTACAGATGGACACGGCCTGAGTCTCCAGACTTGGGCCGTTTCCTGCATTTGCACAGGACCCAGAGGATGTTCTTCGACAGAGCTGCTTTTGCGTAGGCCTGTAGACACTTCCTGATGTGTCGGCCCTGCATTGTGTATGTGCCCAGGCGCAACTGCCACGGCCTGGACCAAACTGTACGACGCAACTTAGGGAGGCTCGCGTGTCCACTCAACCAACTGACGGGCTGTAACAGCCTGAGTACCCACATATGAAAAAGGTCAAATTTCGGCCCGCCTTCACTTAGGCCCGCCTTCACTTAGAGCGGCACTTGGCTTGCTGGGGGCCTCTGCCCAGAACATGTGCATGTCTGGTAAGGGCCCTGCAAGGGCTCATTCCTCGCATCCCATCTCCCTTAGCTTCGAAAATCCGCTCAGATGCTTCATGCTGGTGCCTTCCCCTTCAATTTCCTTTCATACTTTGCCACAATCTGAGGAGCTGTCTTGACAAGTTCCTCCCTTGTGAACCACCGATCTTCCTTAGGATCCGTATGATGCCTGAGCTGTACTTTGTATTCTCTCACAGGTTTAGGCCGTCTGGCCCTGCCAGCTGGCTTGGGAACAGGCATGTCTCTGTGCTCCAGGATATTGTCGACGTCCGCACGACCATCCATGGTTGGGGGCAGCATTGATCTCCTTGATGGAAATTGTTGTCTCAGCGAAAGGTGCAAGCTTTGAGGCGTGAAACAAAGGGTAAATGCGTAGGTGACCACGGATACGAATTACGTACGAGGGACCATCCAAACTACCCACAATGTCTAAGACTTCCCAGGGACCGAAATACTGAGGCATTAATTTTCTAGAGATGCCGAACTCCTGTCCCAACTCACTAGCCTTGACCCAAACACGTTCCACTACCTAAAATGTGGACTGTCGGCGATGCTTGTTGTCAGAAGCAATCATGGCTTCTTGAGATTTCCTGATATGTTCGATAGTCTGCTACAACAATTTCTCATACTGGTCACCAAACTCGATGGTTCCAAGAGTTGCAGCAGTTCGGTTTTCAGGCAGGAGGAAGTCTAGAGCAATTCTAGGCTTCCACCCCGAATGTAGCTGGTTAGGACTGACAGTGATGGCGCTATGTACAGCATTGTCGTACAGACTAGGGATGAGGGGTAACTTCTCATCCCAGTCATCCTGGCTAGGCTTCATATAATGTCTCAGCAGATGCTGCACCACATGGTTCACATGTTCCACCTACGCATTGGCTTCGGGATGATTCCCAGAAGTCATCTGAAGCTGGCTGCCCATCTGTTCAGCGGCCTTCTTCCACATCTCACTGGTAAACTGAACATCTCTATCACTAACAATGGTCTTGGGCAGTCCAAAATCATGCACCCAGTTATCCATGAATAACTTGACGATGTGCTCATTCCTGGCACGTCAACGACATGGCAATTAGTCTAGCATACTTAGTGAACCTATCCACTATTATGAAGATATGCCTTTTGCAATTCTTGCTGATCACGAAGGTATCCATGAAATCCATGGAAACACTGTCTCGAACCAGCAAGAATGGGTAGAGGCTTCAATAACCCAAGTGGTGCTAGAGTCCTCGGCTTGTCCCGCTGACAAACTTGGCAAGTCTGCATATATTTTTTTCCATCGTCAAGCATGGTAGGCCACCAGAATCGTTGTACTAAGTTAGCAAAAGTCTTCTTGTCGTCAAAATGTCCCGTTGCATCATGGCACTCGCCTAAAAATCAACTACGCAAAATCTCTCTAAATGGGACAACTAACCTCTTGAACCCTTCCTTTTTACGAAAGAGCAACCCATCCACCATCACAAACTCATCAGATGAGGCCTTCTCCCGAGCCTCGAGTTTGCGAATGATGTCCGTCATGACAGGATCTTCCTTGTAGGCTTCCACCAAGGATCGAGTGACATTGTCAGATAAGCCAAACTCAGTAATCAACGCACCCAAGTACACTGCCCTACATGACAACGCATCACCAACCTTGTCGTGCTCTTCTTTCACATAATCTAGCTTGAAGTCATACTAATCTATGAATTCAATCCAGCGTTTGACCGCGCCAGAGAGGACAGGTTGTGTCTTGATCAACTTGAGTGTCTGATGGTCACTTCTCAAATAGAGGCAACAGGTAATGCCTCCAATGGACAAGTACCTTGTAGAGGGCGTAAAGTGTCCGTTCATAGGAGGACTTCGCCACCTTCTTTGACGACATCTTCTTGCTCATGTACTCGATCGGCCTTAACTTCTTCCCTTCCTGTTGAGCCAACACTGCACCAATGTTGTACTGGTTTGCGTCATCAAAGGTCACTACAAATGGCATGCTTCAATCTCTTGAAAGCAGCCTCACATGCGTCTGTCGATTCCCATGGAGTGTCAAGGCGAGTTAGATCAATCCTCACATGCGTCTGTCGATTCCCATGGAGTGTCAAGGGTGATGCGATCGTACTATAAAATTGTACAAAATTGCAATAATAACCACACATCCCAAAGAGAGATCTGACCTCAGTCATAGATTGGGGTCATGGCCAGTCCCTAATGATCGCCACCTTTGCATCTTCAGGCCTAATCCCTTCCGCGGATACTTCATGACCCAAGTACAACATGCTAGTGCAACCTAACTCGCATTTCTATTGAAGATAAGAATGTCGTCGAGGTACACGACGATAAACTTATCCAAGTAGTCATGGAAGATCCTATTCATGGCGTGCTGGAATGTACCCGGCGCATTGCGAAGGTCGAAGGTCATCACCACAAACTCGTACAGACCATGCCTGGTCTAAAATGCGCTTTTGTGCTGATCTTCCAATCTACTGGCAATTTGATGGTAGCTGGATTTTAAATTTATCTTCGTGAAATACTTACATCCCTGCACCCTATCCAATAGGTCATCGATGCTCGGTAGGGGCTTTGCGTTCTTAACAATGATGGCATTGAGGCCCCTATAATCAATGCACATCCTTAGTGATCCCCTCTTCTTTGGTACAAATAGGACTGGTGAGCCCAAAGGGGAGATGTTAGGCCGTATCCAACCCTTTTCTGTGAGCTGTTTTAGTTGCCGACGAAGGTCGTGCAACTCGATCGGAGCCATCCTATAGATTCTCCCTTTTGGTATCTTGCTCCCAAGGATGATGTCTAAGAAAGCGCAGACGATGTCTTTAACGTAGTCCTCTACCTACATGCGCTCTTTGTTGGCCAGTCCAAGTCCTGTAGGCGCACCCTTTCAACCCCGTTGCAACTTATAAAGTTTCGAGTGGAGTTGACGTCTACAAAGGCCCCGCATTTGCGGTCCCCCACACCAACTTCCACAACGAAGTGTTCCGCTCTAGGACCTCTACTTAGTGCCACCCAGGACTCACGAGGGTCCCTTGCCAACCGCTCACTTGTAGGTCCTCTAAGGCCTCAGACACATCCAACAAGCAGAGTATCGTTGGGTCAGGATCCGTTTGCAGGATGACTAAGGAGTCGATAGCCTTGGCCAACTCTGAAAACGGGGAGGGTTCATCACACGCTTCAACGAGAGTAGAAGCAGCTATAACTTCTACTAGCCCTATGTGTTTCCCAAAGCGGAACTCGTAGAGGCACCACTCTGGGAAGAAGGAATCCCCCCTTTAGGTGGTATCTTCTGCAAGACCTTCGCGTTCTTGCATCTGAACTGCTGATGGTCATACTTGCGGAAGTTAACACAAGCACCCAGGTGTAACGATCCCGCCACACATCCTGATCAAAACCTTCTCGAACCAATGCCGCTATCTTGTGCGGGTTAGGGGTTTGCACCTGACTCCTCTGCCCTGCGCCCTTGCCGCGGCCAGCTGCCTTGCCTTTCACTCTGGCAACGAGGTCGCTACCCTTAGCATCATCCTCGTCGTCTATCTCTGAACCGTCCACAATATATGAGAAATCTGAGAATCTCGGTTTGAGTACCATCGGCCTCGACCATCATCAAGCAACTCCCTTCCTTTTTTCACTCCTGCGGACTCTTTTTCTTTCTTCCATTTGTAGAGGGGGCATGAGCACCTCCTAGCGTAGCCTCCAAATCTAAGGCCTTCTTGCTAAAGGTCTCAAAGGTGTGATACTTTAGTCAAGCCTCACTGGCTAACAGGTTCTTGATGTCTGTTGGAAGACACCCTAAGAACATGGTCAACAAGACCTGCAGATTGTAATCTACCCCAGGGACGACAATCAAACGCTCTGCAGCAGAGGTGAGCTCGCGCACAGACTTGTAGGTCCTAGTATCAAGTTTCAGCAACCCATGAGTGGCAATCTGTGCCTGCTGGGGGTTGTGCCATCGCGCTTCAACCAGATCCATAAAGCTCTCCAAGGTATGGGTCTTATCCCAGTCACCCATATTCCTGCCGAATCCCTTTAAACCTACCAATCCATTTGGCCACCGAGCTGCTGATCCCTCTAAATAGGATGCAGCAGTCATCACTTCCTCCTCTGCCATC
>BFEA01000006.1:1671879-1689446 GCA_003427395.1 Chara braunii | reverse complement strand
AACGGCTGCGGTGACAGGGCAGGTAGACCCTGTGGAAGCGGTCTCCTGCAACCTAATCCGGTGAAACCTCCTTCGATCCCAACCCTTCAAGTCATAGTTGCTTCCTCCGTTGGTGGCTGTTGCCGTGCAATCCCATCCGGGATTGAGTTGTGCCAGTCTTTCCAGCTCACCCGGTCTTCCCGGATCTCGGCTATTTTACCGCTAATCAGCCAATTCCTGCTCAATTTCGATCTCACTTTCTTTCGCTGCTCTTCGTCCTTGGGCCATTTCAGCTTGATTCTCCTCCATCTGCACAATGTCTCTGCTTGGAAAATCGACTTGGACTCTTTCCATACCTTGTCCCTTGGATTTGATAGTCCTTCAATTAATCTGCTACATCTCTCCTTCCAGATCACCCATAGGGTCACCTTTCTGATGAGTTCAAACCAATTCGATTCCGCCCTCCAAGTTATCGTGGGGATGTTAGTGAGGAGGAGTTGGATGGGTTGTTCAGGGAAAGGGGAAGAAAAGAGGGAGTCCCACAGGGAAGAGGCTCTCACCTAGTAATCTGTCGCCTCTACACAGTGCACCAAGCAGTAAACTATGTCCTCTACCGTTCCTGCCAAGCAGACTGTACATATCTCCGAGCTATCCGGATTGGTAGCTTTACGCCTAGTGTGCAGCCATTGGTTCACTGGTGAGGCAGCGCACGCCATCAACCACAACAGATTTCTAATCTTCTTATAATAATCAGTGCAGTACCTACAGTGGTTGTGCTGTCCCGGATTCGTCCCAGCTTGTGAATCTTAGATTGTCCCCTTCTAGCTTTGCTATTATGCCCCCCAAGAGCCATGTTTTGGTGAACGCTAATCTCTTTAATTCCCTTTTATCCGGGAGCCTTATCTTTTGTTGTTCTTTTAGGTCTCTCCGCCACCGAGCCCTTATTTCTGTTTGCATTGTGCACTTAATTCCCTCCCTTTTCTCTTCCAAGCTTGTGGTTTGGCCTTCTAACGTGCTTCTGCACCTTGCTTTCCAAATCTCCCACAGAGTTGCCCTCCTCCATAACTCGGCTACTACTTCTGAGTCCTCTAGACCCTCGTTCTCCAACCTTCCGGTCAGCAGGTACTGCGGATTGGACGGGAACTCCCATCCCGTTAACTTGGTCCACTTCCCCTTTATTTCCCCCCACGTGTCCCACGCTGTTTGACAGGATATCAGGCAGTGTACCAACGATTCCTCCACGCCCTCACTACACACTTTACACTGTGCACTCAGTTGTAGAGGGTCTTCTTGTTTTCTCCTCTTGGCCAACAATTGATTGACTGGAAGGGCCCAGTAAATTATAAGCCATTGGAGACTTCTAATCTTTGCTGGGCCTATATTCATATACTGCTCCCACGGAATTTGATTTGACCAGTCCGAGCTTTCTTCCAAGTTCTTTTTCCACCTTTCTGAGATTACTGGTAGTGGGTCCGATGTTTTATTGCATAGTCTGTATCCCGTTTTAACTTCATATTCATAGATTGGTACCAATTTTCTGGCACTCCCTGCTTTGTTGGGTACCAACCATCCCCATTCCGCCGGGTCTACCTCCAWATCTTTTATGTCCAGATCGGGTCTATATAGCCTTATTTTGCTTGGATCAGAAGGTATAGCTTGGTTACCCCTCTGTCCCCTTTTAAGTGTGCAGGCCCTGACCTTTCTGTAGTTGTTTAGTTGTCCCTCTAGCCTAGGTGCCTTTAATCTACCTATTTTGGCCCACGAGCTGAGAGGTTCCTTTAGTTCATAGGAACAGAATTCTGCTTTCCCTGTTTCCGAGTCTAAGATTTTGATAAATCTGAAGGCTTCGGACGGTGCCCCCCTGCCCTTCTTGGTTGCCCGGTCACCCGCCGTCCATTTGCTTTCATTCCTTAGTAGCAGCACCCATTTTAGGGGTATGCTTTCTAGGATTCTTTCTAACTGCTCCTTAATGTTGTGGASCCCCTTGAGCTTAYGYCTTAGTTCTTGTGCTGTAACCCATCWACCTTCCTCCGAGATCCACAGGTGGTCTATCTTCCAGACTCCCTTGCTCATCCACTTCCTCCAGTGTTTACCTTTCGTGTCTAATGTCCACTGTTTGCCGTTCTGGTCCTTCAAGTGGGGGTTGCCGAACAGCGGTTGCCTCAGCACCTCTTCCCTTATTCTTGGTTTTCGTATTTTCAGCGGGAAACATTCCCTCCAGTGCTTTATAAGCGTTGCCCAGTGTTCACTCGGAGGATCTTTTCTTTGCTGTCTGCAAGTCCTCTCCCTCCTTTTCTTCTAGGGTTCCAGGCCAGGTTTAATATCCAGTGGTAGCCTTCTATGGACGGGTCCACCTCAAAAGGGACTACGTTCCGAATTTGATGCAAGGCCATTTCGTGCCAAGGGAGCTCTTTGATGAGCAGCAGTTTGATTATCCACTTATGTTGCGGGGCCTTAAATTGAACTGCCGGGTTTTCTAAGCTGTGATATTTCGGACTTTGCATCTCTGGTCTCCGTTGTGGATTTCGTGAGATCTCTCAATGTGTGTGTGTGTGTGCTCAAGGTGACGAACAGTGAGGTTCAATGCAATTGGTATCACAGCTGGTACTTGCTGCATCCGCTAGTGGTGAATGGTGGCAAGATTAAGGCGGGGGAGATGAGATTTGGAGTTTGACATTTGAGTTGAAGGGCGAAGAAGTGGCCAGGTGGAGGAATGGTGATTACGTACCTGTATGCGTGGCGCGATTGAGGAAATCATCGAATTAACTTTCACAAGTGAAATGCGTCATCCCCCCCAAAGCCCTGCATTTTGTCGCATATCGTAAAGGTGCAGACCAGAACAAGAACCGACCTCTCTCACAAAGTACAAGATAGCATAGCGGAAGGCTTAAATACCAATGATCCGAACAATCAATGTTGCAATGCAGCCCAAACATACATCATCATCATTCCATGGTGTGAAGGGGCCTAGTGTTCACACAGGAAGAATGCGCCAGTCCCCAACCATACACAGACAAAGAAGAGGGGGTTAGACGAAGAAGAAGGGAAGATGGGAATGTCGTCAACACCAAGTCTTCGGTACAGGTCCCAAATAACCCCTCGTCAAATGTCTGAATCCCAATCTCAAGTCTGGATCCAATGTCGTCAAGTCCCAACGTCACCAATCTCTCTCTCTCTCGTAGTCTGCAGGTACTGAGAAGTTAGGAAGTCAGAGGGTAAGGGAGAGATGGTGGACTTAGAAGAGGAAGAAGAACTCTCTCTCTCTCTCTCAGTCCGGTACTAACCTGTGAAGGAGGCGCCTTGTTGCAGGCACATCGAAGACGAAGCTAGAGCTATGGCGCCACAGGGAAGTCTCCCTGCCCTCCGCCAACCATCTCCCTCTCTCCAACTCTACTCTAGCTCCTAATAGCGCCCAGCGCTGAAGACTACTGCTAACGCTRCTACTACTACTGCAGCGCTCCTCCAGAGTGTTGCTGGTGACTCTTGCCTGTGGGACACGACTTTTGTTTGGGAAAGTGTCCTTTGCCTGTGGGATATGACCTTTCAATGTGAGACGTGCCTTTTGCTTATGTAATGCAACTTTTGCCTCTGGGATGAGACTCTCCATCGGGTACCTGCTGGACTTGAACCCTGGGGTACCAGACTGTGACCTTTCTTACACTGGCCGACTTGGCCTCTGAGACTTTGACCCTGAGATTCGAATTTGGGGTCTGCAGCGTGGAATACCTTTCACTTTTGCTAGCTCGTGTTCTACAGCGCAACCCTTCTTTCTAGTTGCCTTATGGAACTCTGATGACTGCCCTTGATAAGCCAGGGGAAGGTGAGGATGACATCACGTCCCCATGCCCCTTACATACCGGGGAGACACGTGCTAATGAGCTGTGCATCTTTGGTCCCACTTCATCGCTACAACTCGGGATCTTCAAACTTACTTTTGAACCACTGCATTCTTTTCTTTTTTGGCTGGCGCCACCAGCCAAAGCACCATGATTGACGCAATTTCGATTCTCAAGTTTTCCTGAGCAAGGTACTGGTGATTTAACACTCCCTGCAAAGAGGAACAGCCTTGAATGATCCAAAGGGAAATACTCTTTCCATGTCATTATTTACATAGCACAATCGTAGCTCATTGGACGGAATTAAATAAGGCACAAGCAACGCATACTGTGACCACATGGAAACGAGCAGCCTATACAAGGTCAAACGATACATCAATCGACATTGACCAAATCTTCTGCAGACACAACCACTGCACTTCCAAACTGCAAGAAAGTGAGCAGCACATCATAACTGCTTCCTGACACATCTTCCAAACCACTTCCTGTTATTTGCATGAAAACTTTACGAGGTACGCACGAAAGAACCCAATCGCAAAAACCTACCTGTTCCTTGCCTGGCAGAGCAGTTGACACACTCTGTGTGCTGCAGCAAAGATTGTCATTGAATTTCCATTGTGAGGTTGACCTTCGTTGCGCAGCACCCTGTACAAAGAAAAAACAGCTTCACATGTAAATCTTCTGCTACCCTGGGCATGTACGTAGAACATACTGCACTGTGACACATGACAGCATACTTCTCATTGGGGTAAACACATAACCAAGAGTGACTGATGATTCAAGCAGCTTGGATCATACAGGAAAGACGGAAAACAGCAATGATCTGAGTGAAAAGCCCAACAGGCAGAAACAACCATGTCGGATTTGTCAATAGCATGTAGAATTTACCACACAATTGCTTCTGGCAAAAAATACTTTGATAGAACAAGCAGCGGTTTTCAACAAACAAAACACCCACCATGTACTGGATCCATATAGAATACCTGGGGCATAAACAATTGGCAATTTCCACGTCATGGCAAATATGTTAAGAGAATAATCTTTACCGCAAGCTTCCAATGGGAGTAATCAGGATAAACATGGATCATACAGGAAAACCCGGAAAGAACAATGAGATAAGTGAAAAGCCAACAGGCAGAAATGACCATGTTGGATTCGTCAATAGCATGCCCTTTCTCAGGAAGCATTTACGACACAATTGCTTCTTGGAAGAAGAAAAAGAAAAAACGATAAATGCCCAGAACTGCTACACAGAAACATTATACGAATCAACCACATGCCTTTCCCATAATAAGGATTTCCACCTATCCCATCCTACTCGGCAAACAGCCCCCCACGTCATGGCAAATACGTTCAGAGAACAATCTTAACTGCAAGCTCCAATGGGAGGAAAGAAGATAAACATGGATCATACAGGAAAACCAATGGGAGGAAAGAAGATAAACATGGATCATACAGGAAAACCGGAAAAGAGCAATGAACTAAGTGAAAAGCCAACAGGCAGAAATGACCATCTTGGATTTGTCAATAGCATGCCCTTGCTCAGGAAGCATTCACCACACAATTGTTTCTTGGAAGAAGAAAAACAAAAACGATAAATGCCCAGAACTGCTACACAGAAACATTATACGAATCAACCACATGCCTTTCCCATAAGAACGGTTTCCCAGAGAACAGACTTTATCACAAGCAACGGGAGGAATCAGGATAAACATGGACCATTCAAGTGTGCGTGACAAAGACATGCTCACTGGTTCCTCACAAGGTGGAGTTGGAAAAGTATTTTGGAGGAGGTTCTTTCGCAGGAGGTTTGAACCATACAAGAAAACATCAGAGACCTGAGAGGGAAAGCAGAGAGGGAGAGAGGGCGAGAGGGAGAGACGGAGAGGGATAGAACGGAGTGACAGGGGGAGCGAGAGGGCAACAGAGAGGTGGAGGGAACAAAGTGACAGGGGGAGCGAGAGAGCAACAAAGAGGTGGGAAAGAGAGGGTGAGAGGCGCCAAGAGAAAGAAAGGGGGTCAGAGGAGGGCAGAGAGGGGGAAAGACGGGAAAGATAGGCGGAAGATAGCAGAGACGGAGAGAGGGGAGAGGGAAGAGGGGAGAGAGGGAGGGGACAGAGGGGACGGAGGGGACAGAGGGAACAGAGGGAGAGAGAGGGGAGAGGGGAGAGAGGGGAAAGAGGGGAAAGAGGGATGGGAGAGGGGAGAGAGGGGAGAGGGAGAGAGGGAGAGATGAACATTGGGGGAGAGAGGGGGAGAGAAGGGAATAGGAAAGAAAGGGGGGAAGAGTGGAGTATGGCAGGATGGGGAAGAGGAAGGAGAGCAAGCGGCAAGACTGGAGAGAGGGAGCAGAAGGATGAAGAGCGAGAGAGAGAGAGAGAGCGAGGGAGAGGGGGAGAGAGCAGAGGGGGGCAGGAGAGGGAGGAACAGAGTGAAGGAGAAGAAAGAAGGGCGAGGGAAGAAGAGGTTGGGATGAAGAGAGAGAGGTAGGGAGAGATGAGAGAGAGTAACGAAGGCAAACACAACGCTGCATCTCCTCCTCTACTTGCAAACGGCATAACTTTTCCAGCACGTTGGCAGATCAAAAACCATAGACTGCCACGCTAAACTTGTCAGTCCAGAACTTTGGAAATGATTATGAAACAGGATGATGCAATGCATACGAATATGTGCTTAAAGCAGCCAAGTCAAAGCTCTTAATGTTGCACTTTTGATCGTATATCACACACTCCATGACCACAGTACCATACCCATGCGCTGGAATGCACCAAAGGACATGACGAAGGCAGAGCAGCGGTTGGGAGAGTTCCTGTGCGCGCAAAGCAGTAATGGCAAAAGATAACAGCAGGAAGTTCGTAAACGAAGGCATAACTTGTGCCAGGGGGTGAAACTGCAACATAGGTTAGGGCACAAAATATGTAATGCCATGAGAAGTTCCAAACCACAATGGAAAACAAATATCAGGTGGTTCAACACCAGGAATTTTATGCAAAAGAAAGTAAAAGGACAACTTCCCGTTCTGTTTGGTTACCAAAGACAAAAGAATCTACAAGAACTGCTGGAAGCGTCATTACATGCGGACTGCAAGACAGATGGCCCACCTCACATGTGAAAGCTGCATTCGATGAACTTCTTACAGTCTCCTCGCCAGATTGGTGTAGCATCCTATCACTTGACCACATCTGCTGATGGATTGATGAGTTGACCGTGATTAGACAGTGAGTGAATACAGTGCAGAAATGCATTGGGTCCAATTGTATTGAACGATTATCCGATTGATGGAAGTTGGTTAGGCTTGAACTTTTGCAGAGTTCAAATTAAGTTGGGAATCACTTGAGAAAATCAGGTCAAAATGTAAACCTTGCAGGAGCTTGCAGCAGGAAAGAGGAGCAGCACTCCAAGGTCGGCCAACAACAAACGGCCCAACCAGGCCAGGCCCACCTCCTTTACCAACAAATGGCAAAGCCAATTGAGCAGATTTCTACTTAGGTCTTCAAGAAAATGGAAGCTGTTTCAGCATTTTCAGCGAGGATGTAAGCTCTTCCGTGAAGTGTTGGTGAACAACAAGGCACACATCTACCGCTTTCACCGACAAGCTCTAGGGTTAGTTTCACAGACTTCTACCTCGGTCTATGAGAAAACTGAAACAAGAATCATGTATCAAGCGATCCATTCTGAGAATTCCCATGCTTGTGACGCTGAAGGTAACGACAAGCAGAAGCAATTTTCTCAGCTAACAGCCAACAGTTTAAAAGAGTCAACCAAAGGTCAAATATCATCTTCAAACGCACGGACACAGGTTTTCACCATCATAAGCAATTTTTCTTAGCCAACTGCCAACGGTATAAAAGATTCACCTAAAGAAAAGGCCAAACGTCATCTTCAACACACAATCAGAGGCTATCACCATGTAGTCCAGTTGAGAATAAAACAGCTGCAGTCACGCTCTTGTCTACGATCATGCCACTCCCTAGAGCTGCTGTGATTGAAAAGGTTGGCGGTGGTAACAAAAATAATGCCATTGCAAGTATACATTCTTCGACTCTACCTTTGCTACTGAACTCATTCGTCCATCAGCAACGAGTTTGTTAGCATCAGTTAAACCACCAGTACCCCGCCCAGGCAAAAAAAAATGATCTCCTGAATTCATGGAAACTCTCGGCAGGCCTGGTGGACGCTTGGTAGAGCCTCGAATAGGCACTGGCGGTCCGCCGTTTTGAAAAAAGAAACGGACGACCAGCACAACAAAAAAGAAAACAGAAATTGGCAAAAAAATAAAAAAGAACACAAGGAAACAGAAAAGAAAAACAAACCACCTTTCAGCAAGGCACGGATGGCGGCATCAAGTTTGGAACTGTGGGCACCCCACACCAACACACGTAACACGAGAAATGGGGCCTCGCTCCACTACTCTCGGCATGCACAGAAGACAAAAATCATGGCAGTATATATTTCCATGTTCTAGGAAAAGATTCACTCTCTTTTTGCACCTTTCGAGAGAAGCGGAGTGAGTCCCATGCTCCAAATGAAAAAAAAATAATGAAAAAAATGGAAAGATACGGCGGCACAAATTTTGTCGTTTGTGCTTGTTGTGAGTGGCAGCACTTGCTGTCCCCTTGTGAACAACAGGGATTAATTTTGCACTGCTTTGGGGAGGGATACAGCCTCAAAATTTTGTTGTTCGTGCATGTGGTAAGTGGCAGAGCAAGGCCTTTCGTACTATGCGATCTGCCTGGGGCTAAACTGCACTGCTGTCCCAATGGACAATGAAAATGAATCTTCACCTAGTTTGCGGAAGATACAGAGAAGGTTAGCATGGCTTTGGGGCAACCATGAAACGCATAAAAGCAAAAAAAAAAAAAAGATTCAGCGTTTTTTGTCATTTGTGCCTGTGGTGTGTGGTAGCCCCCCGTCCTCCGCGATCTGCCTGGTAATGTGCTGCACTTCAGTCCCAAGAAGAATGAATCTTCTGTTAGGCCTGGAAACATACAGAGAAGATTAGCAAGGGCCTGCGCATCCTCATATTTTGGCAGCCCGCCACCCACGGCGCTGAGGGCTCCTTTGGCAGCATTGGCCGCCCAATGGGAAAAAGAGATAAGGTGCAGGGGAAAAAGAAAGAAAGGAAACACTACGGGGAAAAAAAAGGGAAACCAACACCCTAGAAGTACCAGTCCCCCGCATTGAAGGACCCGTAGCCTGCTATATCTCGACTGCTCACCAGCCACTTTCACCTAAGACAAACAGGCTTGGAAGCTTGCCGGAAAAAGGTTCAGGAAGGTGGGTCGGAAGGTACTGGTGGTTTATTCCCTCACTGGGAGAAAATTTGATAGCGAGCAGAGAGCCTCTTCTTTTGTCCGATGTCTCACCACCAATTCATTGTTTGATTACTTCAATAACTGTTAGATCACCCATCCATCTACCCATTTGCCTGCAGATCAGCCCACAGATCAGCCTGCAAATCTGTCTGTCCTTATCAGCATCACTAGCGAGTTGCACACTGTTCAATCAGCCAGGTCACAACACCAGTCATGATGAACCATGATACTCGTCCAGTTAATTTGTTCTTTTACCCTACACAATTCGGGATTAATCCGTTCATCAGACAGTTTTTCCTAGATAACTCATTGCCCAGCTCATTAATCACCCTTTCATCTTCTCATTGACTAGTTCGTCAGCCTCTACTTCTAGTAAGTTGACAGGTTTGCCAGCTCCGTGCTGCAAACCTTAGTCAACCAGTCACTGGCCAGTTAGTTAGACTGAAGTTGCAAGCCAGTTAGCCCGCAGCCTCATCAGCCAATTCACCAGGCCATTTCCAACCCATGTGGTCAGCTTCGTCCTTCGCTGTTTCATCAGCCACTTTCTCTGTGCTTCACTCACTGCACGTTCACCAGCCTGATGATACAAAAAGGCCATTGAATCCATCAGCAGTTTAGTCACCAGACTGGGCACAGAAAGCAGGTTCGTTAACAGGCTTGTCAACAAACATGTCAGCAGACTTGCCCGCCGGATCACCAACATCCTATCATAATCACATTTGGCAGCAGACTTGTCAGCAGACTGTAAGCAGCTCCATCACAAGTTACATATGGCAGGCTCACATGTTTTCCAACGTTCTTCGTAGGGCCACTTATGAACACGTGTTGCAAGTCGAACAATGAGCATCTCAAGAAGCTCAGAAAAGTTTGTTAGCAATTTCAGATCAATATTGCCAGCATCAGCAACATTGGGCTAGCAGCTCAGACAAAGGGGAAAAAATCATTACCAATAGGAACTGTAACTAAGGGAGGACCCCACACTACAAGCGCACTAGGAACTATACATGTCTTTTTTAAACCATCAGTACTTCTCCCAGCCATTTTTCTGCGGCAGTGCTCGCACTGCATCTGGCGAGATGTACCGGGCTGCCCCTTCACAACAAAATCATCCATGCAAAATGCACCTCGTGCATGACCTGTTTGCCTGGATATATTGTTTGTCAAACCAGCAGCTCAGTACATCCTGCCAAACGCAGCAACTGCACTGCCACATCATAGAAAAATGGCTGGATAAAGTACTGACGGTGTAAGGGGGCACCAAAGAGGGCAAGTGAGTGTCAACAAGACTTGGGTAAAACATTTGAATCGACTGTTCTACAGACCACTGCAAGGAATCCAACAGGTGGATAAGACCAAAAGACAGCGCACTGGCAATGCAGTCAAGTGATCAATTGATGTTTGATATTGGGACACCTGAGTTGCATCGTAACCGGCCACCGACCGTTTCGCATGCTACCGGTAGGGCTGACCGGCCGGCGGTCTGCCGGCTCGTCAACAGAGAGACATCCACTGATTTTTTCTGAAATCTGACTTTGGGGCTGTACTGCGCTTGCTCAGCACAGCCCCAATCCGCTGAGAAAATTCAGGTGAAGGGGATGCTTGGTTTTCTTTATTTTATGTTTTCTGCGGGGAGCCAACCAGAACCCTGGACCGATTGGGGGTGCCGACCATCGGCGTGCCAACACTGCAGCATGCTCTATTATGCCTCCATAAAAGATAGCAAGACCAAGCAGCAACAAAGCAGTAACTGACATAGAGAGGCAAGACAAGGCTGCCATTTCTCTTTTCCGCAACTTCGCAATCGATCTGCTCAGGCACAGACAGTAAGCCTGTGCTGTGATATCCATGGACGTGCACTGTGGCAATATGCCCTATTGAATTCTGATGCTTAGGCGGCCTGATACCACTCTGCTTCCACAACCCTGAGAGCCAAGTAGCCCACCTACTCCATTTTCTACAGCACGGGATGCAGGGCCCTGCAGATTGGGAAGAAATCAGCAAACATTTAGGGCTGCCTCACTTGTGCTCACCTTTCTCAAACGGAGTCTTCGGCTCTCAAGGGCTAGCTTGTTCATCTCTCGTGCAATAGACATCTTGTTCGCCTTCTCTCTGGAGGGATTCCTTACCGCCAAACAACGAGGGCTATCCCCTTTCCGATACTGAAGCAACTTGCTCCTGCTTCTCGACAGCTCTCTCCTCCCTCTCTTCACGGCCTTTTCATCACCATAGTAAGTGCCACTGGTTCCCACACCAAAACAGTTCTGAGTGTCCTGGTCGTTCCCATTACTCCCAGCTTCTGGTGAATTGCTGACGCCTTCAATATCAAACAAGTTCTTCCCCGCAGTTGAGTTCCGACTTTCTTCCTGCTTAGTCTGAGCCGGTGTGGAGTCCAGCCGTATACATTCAATCCCACGGCACTCGCTGGCATCACACCCACCCTTGCAAATGTCATCCTGTACAACCTCTTTCACATCCCCAACACTCTCTCGATTATCCTCCATGCACAAAGTTCTTCGACCTGATAACACAACATTCTGATACAGTATGTGCTGCAGAAGTCCTTCCACGACTCCTTCAGAGGATACCTCAGCAGAAGCACGGCCAACGGTCACAGTGGTGTCACGACTGTGTAGTACACGGTCTCTTATTCGGCTGTCCTCATCTGACCCTCCCGCCCATCTTTCTTTAACCATCGTCCTCCCACCATAGCTGTGCCTCACTGGCCTGCCCTCCTTGGAAGACCTTTTATCACTCAACAATGACTCTGCCTCCCCAAGCATAGCAGCAGCAGCGATAGCCGCTTGACGGGTCAAACAGAGGGATGCAGATCGAGATTTTACCCTGCCTTTACCACTGGTTCTAACCATTCCTCCACTTCCAGACATTCCATTTGCCTTCTTGGAACTGGGCAATGGTGTGACGACACATTCTACACCACGTTCTTCACCTTGCAGCACCCCCGACTTCTCCCCATCGTCATGCGCGGGCAGTGCAGTGGTTTTGCATTCTGTCTGAGCCATCCACATGGCCTCATTACCATCAAGAACACAACTTCTGGAAATAAAGCAGCTCTTCCCAAGGGAAATCGGACCCGCACCCTGAATTGCACGGTCGCCATTGCTCCCACTGGTGACTCCTACGCCTGGAGAACCACCGGCTATGGCTCCCACGCTACTGCTCTCGCTGATATTCTGACTAAAAGTGGAAGAAAGACCAGAGGCAGCAGGAATGCAAAGCTCTTCCAGATTCGCATTCTCCATCTTCTCAATCTCTTTCTCGAAAGATGACTCATCCCCCAACTCAATATCACAGCCATTACCATCACCCAAAACTGGACCATCACTTGTCGTGGGACCAGTGTATTGCAGACCAGAAAAAGGGGAAAGTTTTGCGGCTGAGGTCATTGCGAACACTGGGATATTCGCAGGTGCAGAGAAATGATTGCACTTGCTGGCACTGCTTTGCTCTTGATGTTGCTTCTCATGGGAACAACATACATTAAGACTGACAGCCTCTCTTGCATCAAGTAGGGGCTCAGCAGATGAACCCGTCTCCCCCTTCTTCTTTCCTCCTTTGACCTTCCACGGTCTGCTAGCATCACCATGCCGAGCCACTGGATTGGTCAACTTATTCATCCCACAAGGAGCAGAAGCCTCACTACCATCTACAGTGCTGGCCTCTCTGCTGCTCTTCTCATTGTGACCAGCCGACCTTTCGCCTTCATGAGCAACTCCACCTTCCACAGCCGCATCCTCCAAAGCCTGGGAAACCTTCCCAATTCCACTGCTCCCATTGCTTGCACGTGATCGAGAGCTCTTCCTTCGCTTCTTGCTGCTTGATTTTCGCAACCTATGGCCAGCAACCAGCACCCGCTGATTGTAATTGGGATCTTTAGAGGCACAGCGGGGCGAGCAACAGACCTTAGCCATGACAGGAGTCGACGGGGTAGGTTCCGCGCCACAGCTCCGCATGAGATGCTTGGACCCCTCACCGATTCTCCCACCACCTCTCACGACAGCTGCAGCAGCCCTCGTAGCAGGCTTTCCACCACTGCTGTTACCAGCACAAAATGATGATGATGACAAGCCACTGTCTGCATTCCCTGCCACAGTAGCCACCACATGACTGCCGAGCCTAGCAGGGGCACTACCGTCAACAGCCAGTTTGCCCACAGCTGGACCAGACTGGATTCGGTTATCAGCAGCTAAGGAATCCTTGCTTGTGACCGCTGGGCCCCTCCCATCGAGGCTACGGCTGCCCGCTGCACCTGCTAGCCTGGAACTCAGCCTGGTTAGACTACCCGCCTTTTTCCCGATGACAATTCTACCTCGGCAAGCCCCCCTCGTTCTACCGCTGCTGCTTCCCGTCCCTCTTCTTTCCGCCGCAGTCTCAACAGATGACCTGACCGGTAAGTTCTCCACCCTAGCAGCATTCTTGCCCACCAGATGCGCTGCATCTCCGCTCCTCAGGCCACCTAATCCTCCCACCTGTGTTGCTGGGGTAGTTGATGTTGCACATCCTTTTTGTGCTCCTTCAATGCCACTGGCACCAGGACGCTGGGCCCTCGCCGGACCCACACAGCTAGTCCCACCCTTTCGTACAACGGCAGGATCGTGACTCACCAATACCCGGGATGGAAAGACTGGGTTACTCTTGCATTTGCGGAGATTAGTAGCTGTGATGGCTGCATCTTCTTCCCCCACAATGCCACTCTCAGATTGCTTCATTCGTGACAGAGCGGTTGTGGGTCCTCCAACCGAACGATGTTGTCCCCGCCATAGCAGGGAGGACGAGTCCACCAATACACGTTGCACAGCAGAAGCTGGACGTGATTGCTGGTTTGTCTGGTGCCGTGAGCGGCCATGCCCTGCAGGGGAACATCCCTCAGTACCCACACCCATAGTCCCATGGACCTTGCCCCCATCTGCACCATCCTTGTGTGCTCGTCCTTTACTGCTTGCCATCCCTTGATTGGTACCACCCACAGGAGGGGCATTCTGATCAGCTTCTTCGGACCTGAAAAGCACTCTTGCCAGGGGAACCTCTGACTCTTTCCCACCATTCGCTTCGCCTGCCGCACCTGTGCGTTTACAATGGTTAGTCCCAGGGACGACGGAGAATGGCAAGGCACACAAAGGCGCACAAAGGAGACAACCGTGAATAAGTGAAAGAGAGAAAGGAGTCACAATCAATCAGTGTGAGAAAAAGTGAACGTTTGGGGGATGAGAGAGAGTGTTACATGCTGCGCCTGCACACGAGCCCAATTCGACGRGCCCGACGGTTGCTGAAGGGACTCCCAGGCCGCATTCCCATCAGGAAACAACCGTCAATAAGTGAAAGAGAAACGAGTCACAATCAACCAGTGTGAGAAAAAGTGAACGTTTGGGGGATGAGAGAGAGTGTTACATGCTGCGCCTGCACACGAGCCCAATTCGACGGGCCCGACGGTTACTGAAAGGACCCCCAGGCCGCATGCCCATCAGACATGCGCCCTGGAGGCCCACGGCGGGCCCCAGGCCACCTACGGCAAATATAGGCAGCATTTAGTATTTATTTGGATATTTATTTATTTATTTACTTACCTGCTGAACCGTCGTGGTCCGTGCAGGTGTCGTTTCGGACTTGCAGTCCCCAAGGCACGACCTTGAGACTGGGTACCGGAGGCAGGGCCAAAAAAGGCCAGGCGCATTTTTGCGCCCTGCTGCATCAGCAGCACAGTCTGGACGTCCAGTAGGGACCCACACCGGCTGCGCCATTTTGAGGCTGGGCAACGGACGGTTCGAGTAGCTCACTTCTTGGCCGACACGCTGCTGGATCAGCACCGCACGCCACAGCGCTGCGCTGCATTAAAGGTAGCGGAGTAGGTAGGGAGACAGGGCGGAGGCCATACCTGCAGCGTTCGAGTAGGTACCTGGGCGCCATAGCTGGACTTGGCTGCAGCGGCCTGCAGCACGGCCTACGCCGGCGACGTCAGGACTTGGCAGCAGTTAACTGCAGGTGAGTCAGTGAGGAGGACGACATCATCTTCTTCTTCTATCTGTCTCGCCCTACACCTCTTCTTCTTCCTTCCTCCTCTTGCTGCTTCTTCTTTCAGAAGAGAGAGAGAGAGAGAGAGAGAGAGAGAGAGAGAGACTTCAGGCAGAGGTTTCACGGGCATATGCCCAGGATCTGATTCGACATTTTGTTTGCAGCAGATTATTTACTGGACTTCGTTATAGCGATCTTGGTCTTCTCCCTCGCCTCCATCTTCGTCTCGCCTCCCCCCCATCTCTCGTCCATGGTATCTCCCCCCCCCATGTGCATGTGCAAGGAGGGACCTTTGTTCTATGTATGCAGTCCCTCCTCTCTCTCACACATGTGTGGTGTACGATGGGGTGTTGCATCAGTATCTGACAGGTCAGATCATATCTTGAGCCTTCGGCTGCGCCACATTGTGCTATTTCGGATGTATCTGGATGTGCACTGCTTGTTGATGCTTGGCTGACGCTGCATTGCCCATACGAGTCCACTTCATCACTTTGCGGATCCTTGGCTCCCCCCTACATCGCCCGATTGGGCATGCTTCAGTTGGTATCGGAGCGGGGCTTGTGAATCTGGACTCCTAGATTATAGATCGATCAATCAACCCGATCGGCCGATCGATTGATTGATTGATCGATTGGTTAATTAGGGTTGATTGCAGGCCTGGTCTCCGGATGGACCGGGGGCCCCTCCGACGACCGGGTCCCTGCCGGTCGGACCGGCCGGTGGACCGGCCCGGCAGGCACCCGGTTGGCCCCAGCGCATTTTGCTGGGGGTTGATTTCGCGGTTCCCCCCCCCCCCTTCCGCCTGCCTGCTTGAGCACAGGCTGCCGCTGCCCTGCAAACGAAAAAACGGGCCCCGTCGGACCCAGCAAATTGAAGTGAATGCGCCGACCGATCCCCGCCGTCGATCTTCGATGATCGACGACAAGGATCGGCCGGCGCGTTCACTTGAATTTGCAGGGTCTGACGGGCCCCGTTTTTTTGAATTTCGAAGATCAAGCACGGCCGATTGCGGCTGCAATCCGTAGCGTTTGAAATCGCCGCCAACCCTTTGGTCCCCACTCCCCGTAGGCGTGCTCTTGGTGGGGATCGACGTCGGCTTGCGACGTCGTGCTGTTCGCGTCGACGCCCCATGCAGCACAACTCCCACGCCGCGCGTTGGAGCAGCTGCCCCCCTGCAGCCATCGCTGCGCGTCGAAGCTCCGCACCCCCTCCGCAGCCATCGCCTCGCGCCGAAGGACCTTCCCCCCTGCTCCATCGTCGTCGGTGAGTACGTTCATTGTAGGTAGTTTTTTTTTACGTACGTTCTTCTTCTTCTTCTTCTTCTCTTCTTCTTATTTCTTCTTATTTCTTCTTCTTCTTATTATTTCTTGTTCGAAGAACAGGCCCCCCTCAGCCATCGCTGCGCGTTGAAGAACCGACCCCCCTCCTCCTCCTCCTGTTTTCTACTCTTCTTCTTCTTGCTCTTTTCTCCACCTCCTCTTTTCTCCTCTTCCTCCTACTTCTCCTCTTCTTCTTCTTCTTCTTCTTGCTCTTTTCTCCTCCTACTCTTTTCTCCTCTTCCTCCTCCTACTTCTCTTCCTCTTCTTCTTCTTCTTCTTCTTCTTGCTCTTTTCTCCTCCTACTCCTGTTTTCTCTTCCTCCTCCTACTCCTCTTCTTCTTCTTCTTCTTCGTCGTCGTCGTCTTGCTCTTTTCTCCTCCTACTCTTTTCTCCTCTTCCTCCTCCCCTCCTACTTCTCTTCTTCTTCTTCTTCTTCTTTTGCTCTTTTCTCCTCCTACTCTTTTCTCCTCCTCCTCCTCCTACTACTCTTGTGAAAGGTAGGAACTTGAAAGGGAACCATCACCCCATGAGTCCCCCCTCCCCCCCCCATCCCCCCCAAAAAAAATCGCCCCTTCAAAGTTTCTTAGCGGAATTGAACAGATCTCAATGAGCGCAGTCCGATCCCACCTTCAAAAAAAAAAAAAAAAAAAAAAAGGTTTTTTTGCTTAAACCAGTTTTCCGGTTGCCCCACTTCCATTGATCTGGATCCGGGTGGACCGGGGTGAATCAACCGGCCGGTTCCCATCCAGCCCTGGTTGATTGTTTCGTCCCTGACTCAACTCCGCCTAGTGTCATTACGAGACTTTTCAAAAATTGAAACCACTTGTTTTGTGCAAAAATAGTAATCACGAAATCTGAAATTTCCGAGAGTAGGGAGTGATTTTTTTCTTGGAACTTGGAATATCCCGCGGAGTTATTTCCACGATTTCGTCTTTTTTCTCTCTTTTTTTTTTTTTTAAGAAAAAGCTACTTCATTATAAAAACCGGGAAACGGGCCCGGTGTCCCTCACATAGATGCTGAAGCCATCATAGGCTAAGAACGGCACTTCGGCCAACCCTATCCCCGACCCCAGCCATCTAGCTACCGAGAC
>BFEA01000006.1:1605534-1626178 GCA_003427395.1 Chara braunii | reverse complement strand
GCGGGCGGGCGGGCGGGCGGGCGGGCAGCCGTGTGAGTGAATGTTGTCTCGTTCGCTACACACAGGCTCCGTGCGCCGCCGAGGACATGCGCACATAAGCGGGGGCCGAACCGCTGCACCCTATAGGAGACGGCCCCCCCTGGAACCGGTTTCTCCCCACGCCTGGCAGCCCTAGCGCTGCGAAGTTCTAATCCGGGCCGTTGACCAACTGGCAACTGGTACCAGGCCGACGGCCCCGATTGGCCCGGGATCTTAAAATTTTTAAATCGCGGGGCAATCCGAGCTGTCGGGCTGGTAGGTCCGCGGACGGCCCCGATGCCACAAGTACATTCGGTTCAAGATCACAGTCAAATCCGCTCTTTCCCGACTCACTCAAATTGAACTTCCACTCCAGAACGCAAAGAGAGAGATCCACCTCAATTACCTTGGTCGGAATCACGCACACAGACTATTAGCTCTAGCCTTGCTCTTCTAACCTTCTTTTTATAACTTTTGGCTTTTAGTCTTTGGTCTATTTACACAGCAGATTAAACTGTTCCAACTCCTCTAAACCTCCCTATTGCAACATTTAGATAGTCTTCTGGCCCTTTGGGTTCTATCGTCTGGAACTCCGCAGATTTGAAAAGTGTCCCCTGCGCAAGGACAACACGCAGATTTGAAAAGTAGAACAGATCAAATAGAGCAAGCCTCCACAACACGATTGACGGCAGCAGAAAAAGAAACGATATCGAGGTGTACAACAAAGGTACGATTCTAAGATCCACTCTATTTTAAGTTTTAACCCGGAATGGAAAGTCGGTCACTTTAGCCGGCCCAGAGCGAAGCACCATTGACAAGCCTTGTTGCTAAGTAAAATCAGCCCCTCGTAATCCATAAACTGCTCTCCCTGCCTTCCTGGGAGTACCTCTTCTCTTCGTTTTCTGCTTTCACTCTCCTGTCCGCGGAAGGTGATGGGCTGAGAAGATTAGCCCGGTTAGGCCAGCGGATGTCGGGTTGACTAACAGCATTTGCACCTCCGCTCCGACACAAAGATCTTCTTCACCCTGATGAATAGGCCTACAGCTTACAAGTATGCGTGTGTTCTTTCGTACGACTGACAATGAGCTGACCACTAACGTCAGCGAAAGGGTAAGGCCGCTAACGTCAGCTTCGTCTGTGAAAAGGTGTCTGGCATGTAGCCGAGCTCGTACAGCAAGACGACGGTCTTCCCCCGTACACGACGACTGTACTCGAACCGGAAGATAGCTCGTACACATTGTAACCAGTGTGCCATATGTTCGAGGGAAGACGCGGTCGCAGTGGGAAAACAGAGAGAGAAGCATGGAATACAGTAGGGAAGGAAAAAAGACACGAGGGAGGAGAGAAAGAGATGGAAGAGAGCGAACCTGCTCTTTGACGTGAGACTTCACCGACTGAGTTGATGCTCTGTCCGAGGATACCCGCGACGCTGATTCACTGTGAACCCCAGATCGAGAACAAGACCGTACTCGCGGCCCACCTGCAATAAAAACCAAACACTTACAGGTATCAACCACCCACACAACATGCAACACGCCTATCTCATTCCACCTTCTCTCTCTCTCTCTCTCTCTCTCTCTCTCTCTCTCTCTCTCTCTCTCTCTCTCTCTCTCTCTCTCTGTGTTGTACTCATCCTTCTCCCTCATCCTCCTTCCTCTTCCATCCTCGCTGCCTCCACATCCAAATTTCACCACCTCCCTAATCCGAGCCTTCTGCCCGTTCTGCTTCGAATCAACTGTCTTAATCCTCAGCCTCGTATGCTCGCCTGCCTCATGTTTTCCGTCGTTCTCATCTTTTACCCTCTGATACTTCTCGCCGTGACTGCATTCTCTCAGTAGTGTACCTTAAAAAACCGACCTTCGTTTTTGCCGCCTCCCTTCAACTCTAGGGGATTTTATGGCATTAGACCCAGCCCAGCAATCTTTCCATGACAAAAAAAACGTCATACATATCCATGTTTCCAAGGGGAAAAACGACCCTACTTACTTATCCTCAGAATGCAGCACGGAGTTGCCAGTGTTACTTCAGGCCGTCAGGATGAGTGATCCGCCTGCATCCGTGCAACGCGTGCAACCATGGCGAGGATCCGCAACGGTCAATTTCTGGTGCTAACGGTCCCTGGCCATAAAGACAACAAATCTACAGAAAATCTAGGTCCATCTCGCAAATCTCAAAATAACGAAAGCCGAAAACAAAAGAACAGAGAGAAAAACAGGTAGCAAAAGCAAGCACACAGAATACGTTACGAAAGCCGAAAACACAAGAACAGATAGAAAAACTAGCAAAAGCAAGCAGCAACTCGACAGGTGAGCGAACACAGAATACGCGCGTTAATGGACGAGTTATCACCGGCAAGAGAAGCCGATAAACGCAGAAGCAGCGTAAGGAGGTCCGTAGACACGAGCAGACACAGAGAACGAGAGGCAATAGAGGATTGCAGGACAAACAGAGGAAAGAAGTGAGGGCCAAAATGAACAGATAAAGAGAAGTCGACATGGGAAGAAGATAGCACCCGAGGTCTACACAGAGGGGGGTAAGAAGCACCCAGGAATAATCGAGCAAAGCGAGACCGATAGAGGAAAACAGGAGAGAAAAACGAGCACGCAGATAATGAGAAGAAGAACGGGGATCGTACGTCGAGAGCCAAGGGGCACTGCTTCGAAACGTGAAGAACTGGCAAGAGAGAACGAAAGAGATAAAGAGAAGCATAAAAAAAGACCCAAAGAGACCGATAGGAGGAAACGAGAGCGAACGAAATCCAACGAGAAAGAAGTGCCTGAGTACAATAATATAGCATAACTGCCTGAATGAAATAAGATAGGAGGGGAACTCAACTCCACCTGGCCTATGGTAGGTTTCGGCAAATTGGAAAACACAAAAGAATATCTGCTGCAGACGTCACCACAGGATAGTTCACAATTTGGGTTCAAGCGAGGCGAACGACTTCGGCTGTGGGAAGATAATAGTGAAAACAGGAGCCAACTGGCTTTCGTACAGGCTTCGAAAGCTCTTGCATACATAACCAAGCGTACTAGACTCAGCTTACACGCACGTTTTCACTACTCAATATACTTCTTCTTCTTCTTCTTCTTCTTCACGTAGAATTCAGTGATAAAATACTGATAAACCAGGACGTCGGAAGAGATTGCGAACGATCTTCACATAGGATTTAGTCATACAATAGAGATAAAACAGACGTCAGAAGAGACTGACAACGACTTCATTGGTCGAAGAGAAGCTAAACACCAGGACACTCAGGTCAGTCGAGGGGATAAGATGGAAGAGCCTGAAGGCGATGTTAGAAGATATACGGATATGACCAGAAGCAACTATCAGCAGACAGCTTTAGCAAGCACGGAGCAACGTAAGGCGCTGATCTCTTCTACCTCAAATACCGCTCGAAATACCGATGTTAGAAGACGGACGTACGGGTGTGCCCAGAGCAGAAGTCCACATCACCATCCCACAGAAGCGCCATCTGTCTCTCTCCCTCTCCACCCTTCTCACTGTAGAAAACAAAATGAGCTCTTGCATGCATGCTCTCCTTTACCGCAGTCTTCACCCTGCACTACTACACGTCTTCAACAGAATAGAACGTACGGTTAGTATTGCTGTATATAGACTGAAAGTAGCCCGGATGCAGCTATAACCACCGTGCGTTCTGTTCGTAAGACGACGTAGTAAGGGAAGTACTCGCTTTCTTCGTACTTCGCTACCGGTGCCCTACTTCATTCGTCAGTTCACCACTTGCTCATGGTGCCCTCCTTTTTCGCGATGGGTTGAGGAGTTCTTAAATGTGCATGATCTTGTGGATATTGAGGTTATTCTTCCTACATTAAAATATACCGTTGTCATGCTGTTCTGGAGGACAACGCCAAAGGGAGTCTCTATAAGATGTCCTCCCATATCTACGCATTACATCGATGTTCAGTAGTGTTATATGATAAAGGGAAAGTCGTACGATATATGAAAGGTTCGTATAAGAAGATGAATGATTATACGCGCAACAAAGATCTAGACTGTGAGGTTGAATTTCTTCAGTATAGAGATACAGAGAAAAACGTTCAAGCTCTCGTGGACTACAGGTAGTCAGTTTTTCAGTTTTTCCCCACACAAGCGCGACCGCATCATTCGATAGACAATTTTTGTTTATTCTATCTAAAGGTTAAGAGCGACAATGCGTACGCAGATAAGTAATATATTACACAATAATAAAGAAAGGGCGACAATGCGTGCGCAGATAAGTAATATATTACACAATAATAAAGATCTACACTGTCAAGATGCATTTATACACTAAAGAGACTGAAAGACAACGGTTCAAGCGCTGTGGATTTGCTCGGTTTCCCAGCGGAGCCGCATGACCAACCCATGTGATATAAGTTATTACACATTTTAATTGGTAATGAGTAACAATGCCTACCCATGCTACGGGTGATAGGTCATTGATTTGTAAAGAACGTCGGTCATTCATTCATGGAGTCTGACAAATACTTAGCAGGATAAACAGAGTTGCCGGTTGGCGCGGTCTCTTTCTCTTCTATGTAATGAGAAGTAGAGAGGTAACTTATTTTCCCTGCCTACCTTCTCCATTGGCTGCAAACCATTCGTCTGCGTCAGAGGACTCTGCTGGTTGACAAAAGTCGTAGTACATGGGAGCACTTATGTGCTCGTACGTCGGGTCCACCTCGAACAAATTGACTTCCATTTCGCTCCGTTGGATACAGAATTCTGACTTCTCTCCTTATTTTTAATCGACGCAATCACGCACCAAACAAGAAAAAGGGAATCGCCGGCGCTTGTCCCGTCTCCCCGTCAACTTCCGAATGCACGCCGAAAAGTTGCACAGCAGCCGAGACGAAAAGACTCAACGCTCGCTAGCTCCGTCGAATCCCGACCTCCCACTCTCTCCCGCGCTTAATCCATACAAGCGCGAGCCGAACAAGGGAAACGGGTACTCTCCCGCTCGGCGTTTGCAGGCCCGGAGAGACTGAAGGGAAAACGTTTTCAGCTCCGTTGGATTCAAACTTCCAACTCTTTCCCGCGCTGATATCAATACAGTCACGTGCCAAAAGCACTTCTCCGCTTTAACTCTGCCAATGCACCGACAACTCCACACCGACGAGACGAGAAGAAAACGCTCGCACTCCTTCCCTTCTGCACTGCTACTGCGTTTCAACAAAGCTCTGCACTACTGCGTTTAACCAAAGCTCGAGCCCTCGGTGGCTGAAGAAACGAACGGCAGTTCACAGCGAACCTCCCTAGTGACGACGAGTCTTTGGACAACGAACAGCGAGGATTCTATGGGATCCACTCTTCCTTGTTCTCCCTGCCAGGTGACGAACAGCGGTCAGACCAGCGGGACGCTCGCCTCTCTCCGTATCATCGACACCACCTCCACATATTCTCCACGTGTCGATTCCGCATTAGCGCTTATGCCGCACCAGGAGGATAGCAATCGTAAGCAACTACAGGGAGAGCAATCAGTCAGTCGGTTGCATCGCGCCTGCCGTCTGACGTGGAAAGACGAAAGAGCAATCAAGCGATGAAGGGTAATCAGCCCGTTGCACACTGTTTCGGGAAGACGGAAGAGTGAACAACTGAAGAGGAAAGAGAGAGAGAGAGGAAGACAAAGGGAGTGAAAGAAGGGTTTCGTTCGACCAACGTCCTCCCTCCCTCATTTGCGCTGAATTTTCACGCCACGAGGAGAAAGAGAATGCGGTTCGCCCAACGGGAAAATCGAATCAGTTGGTCGAGGGAGGAGGGAGCGAAGAGTAACGCTAGCTTTCATCAACGTTCATGTGCAGGTGGATGCCCGTCACTGACCACCTCTACGATGCCAACCCTGAGATGGCGCTCGCATCTGCCTGTGCCTTTTCCGTGCAATGCAAGATTTCGCTTTTGTCCGTGCCTAGGTAGAAGATGAGTCGACCCATTACATCGCGATTCAGTGAATGGCACTAAAACAACTTACTTGCGAACGTCCTTCTCATTATCCATCTTGCCATATTCACAGCAACGGCTTCTGCAGAACAGAAACGAATCGATGGATACCACACGACTTGCGATACTACGCCTCTAGGCACGCGCTCTAGCCACTCAAGAGTAGAAGAAAGGACTTGCCAGCCAGTTGCCCTAACCAACGTCAGAAATGCTAATAACACGTCGCCCTAGTGATAGACCGTTCTCTTGGGTGCTGCAAAACTGCACTTTTCAGCGAAAAGACCGGCAGATAGATAGACACACGAATGGTACAGTGCGTTCTCTCTCTGCTCGTTGCTGCCGACTCCTGCTCCTAGCACAAGAGATCAATAGGTTGCCCTGCGCCACGCCTCTTCCCTCCAAGCACAATAGGAGACGCGTATTTCCTCCCATGAGCACAAACGAAATACCTCCTCGGAAACAGCCGATAAACGCACAGAGGAGCGACAAACAAACGAGAACGATAAGTGCGACTTGCGCTGAACAGACAGGAGAAGACGGTGAAAGGGCCAGCGAGCAATACGAGTGCCGTCGGCATCGACGCCCTATGGACGGGCCATGACGCGGGCAGAGCGGCGCGGCGGCCGGCAACACGGCGCGAGTTGGGCTCGACGAGGAAAGGCGGGGCGGCAATTGGGAGACAGGCGCGGGAGCGGGGGGCCGGCCTAGTGTGCAGAGGTCAATCGAAATTCGAAGCAAACAGTGGGGACTGGCGCCAACCCACTCAAGGCAGCATTTTCCCTCCCCCGCCACTGAACAGGGCAAAGCCTGTGCAACGGACAAAAACTAGACACCCCAAACTGGAATGGTTGTCAAGAGTCACGCACTACGAAAAGAAGTGAGGATGGGGAAAAAAAGAAAAAGAAGAAAACTGAAACAGCTGCAATCTGCGTCCTTCAAGGAGAATCGACGGCGACGGGCCGAATGCGGCCAATGTGAGGGCTGAACAGGGGCAAGGTCCCACTTGCACGGATTAAGAGATTCTGGCCGTCGATCTTTTCTATGTACGGTCAATATCGCTTAATTCGTGTAAGTGGGACCTAGCCCCTGAGACGGGCCAAGGGCCGATGCCACGCCGTCGCAGTCTTTCATCTCTCAGGAGTGTTGATTGTCGGAATCAGATTGCCAGGCCGAGTACTGTGGGTGACTGCCATCCGTCTAGTATCCCACCTCTACAACAACCTGGGCTCGGTCGTCTTGCGGCGGTTACTCACGTGAGAAGTTTCGGTCGTCTTTTGCGACTAGATACGGGCAGGCCCACTGGCTATATTTCCGTGTGAAAAAGACATGAAGCTTATCACAAGCATAGCGCCGGTGGGACCCACCGTAGCGCTCTGCCCTTGTGAGGAAAAGAAAGGCATGAACGCACGACAGCACTACACTCGGTTCACTCGGTTGTCCAGATGAACCCCTCTGAAGACCCCACCCACCCTTCCTCTTATCTTTTTGCCCTGGCGCACCCCCACCCCACCTGTCCTACCCTAGTGTTAACCACCCAGGACCATCACCCATTGCCATCTTGGCGGGGTGACCTGACCAGACAGCGGTTGCAGGTACCGGGGCTAAGCAGAGATGCCTACCCCCTGCTCAGCCCTGGTTGAAGCAGACGCCGTGCAAGCCTGATTGCACGGGGACTTCGGGCGCTAGGTTTGAACATGCTACTACAGGTCTTCATGAGGGTGCAGAGTGACTCCCATCTAGCTTAGTTGTGTGGTGATGCTAGAGAGCTGGGTATCCTTTATTCCCTCGTATGTCTCTGGAGCCCGTTCCGGCCATGACACCCTCGACATCCCGTACTAAGGAACTGCTATGCCAGCCTCAACCCTATGCTACGTACTAGGAGGATAGTCAACCCTAGGTCATGAGTTATGGACTGAGTTTCTTTATCCTTATGTTGTCTTTTTACTACAGTGTACTATGATGTTGATGGTAGAGAGATGGGGATACTCCGTTCCCCGGAGCCCGTTCCAGCCCCGCGGTAAGGTGCAGTATCTCCTGACACCCCCGACATCCGTACTAAGGACTGCTATGCCAGCCTCAACTCTAAGGTATGTACTAGGAGGATAGCCCACCCTCAATCATGAATCATGGACTGTATGTATTGACCCTAAATAATCTCTAAGCCCTATGTTGTATGGTAATATGAGAGCAGACAATCCTTTGTTCCCTCGTATGTCTCTGGAGCTGGTTTCGGCCCTGCAGTAAAGTGCACTATCTCCTGACACTCCCGACATCCCGTACTAAGGAACTGCTATGCCAGCCTCAATCCTTTGACCATGTACTAAGAGGATGACCAGCCCTAGGTTATAGTCTGCTATCGAACACAGGACCTTATATGAATCGTGCAAGTGACCTAACCTATTGACATACACTATGAAATAGTATGTAGCTGTGCTATGCTGGGCTCAAGTAAACCGAACTATGTGAGCCACCCCGCAGTCTTATGACAACCCCGTAGACCAAGAACATCAGGATACCCACCATCGCCCAGTCCCCACATACAACAACCATGGACTACCCCTTGGGTGGTGCGCAGGCAGTGTCTGTAATAACTTACCTGCGTCATCCCAAGGCGGTGTGTGTCCAGTCGTGCGTCATTCTAACGCCCTGCCGGTGTCCATGCACAACGCTGCGGAGTTTTAAACTTGCAACCTCATACCACAATGCGCATTTTCAACCGGTGCTCTAACTACTGAGCTACATCAACTAGAGGGGGGGGACGTCCCAGTTGGGACATGTGGATCTGCATGTCATACGTTTTTGGGTCCTCAGCCTCCAACAAACCTCATGCGGTATGTACGGACAACCCAATAATGGCTCAGGCGCTACGTGCGGATGCCATATGGGTAATACCGTATCAGAACAAAACACCTTACAAAGGTGTTTCTCCGTGTTTTTACATCTGACATAACAACCTTTCGGTTAAACCACCAATAACTCTCAACTATCAAGTCTGAGCCTCGGTCGACAAGTATACCAGATTTGCGCCGAGTTTGGAGTTACCGGACGCTCACTTCCCCAACCTTCGTTTTTCTACAACAAATGAAAAAACTCAAAAAAATGGGAAAACGAACGAAAAAACAACGAAACACTAAACTTTTTTCTTTATGAGAAAAAACAAAATGGAAATAAAGTAGGAAAAATAGTTATCTCCATCTTTTTGCGTTGTTGGGGGGGGGAGGAGGGGGGGTGGCAAGGCAGGAAGAGAGATAAAAAAAAAAAAAGGAAAATGAGAATAAATTTTCTCACCTGTCGCTGGAGATTCATTCTCATTTCAAAAGTTACGAACGTCGTGCTACTGCTATCGAGCGTATCGGTCTCATATTAAGATCCCACATGAGAGGGAAAGAGAAACAAATAGACACAGAGAGAAATAAGGAGTCAGCGAGTTGCCGTTGTCGAGCGCATTGGTCCCACATGAAGATCCTTCAATCCGCGTTACCCATAATTTTGACATTCAATACGCAAAAGCGTTGGAGCAGAGTCCCTCTGGCCAAGTGCGCCAACTATACCTCTCATGAGCCTATGCGACAAAATAGAGCCTTGCAAGGTAAAACTTACCTCCACCCGCTGCACAGGGACCCTAGACACGACGATTTTTTTTTATTTTTATTTTTTTTTTCTCTCTCTCTCTTTGCATGCGTAATGAATCTTCACGTTTATTTTTTTTAATGAATAAGATTTTTTTTTTCTTTGTTATTTTTTTATGAATAGTTTTTATTTTTATGCTTTATATATTATGTTCGTTCCTTCAACTTCGATCAGGCATTCACTTCCCCGACCCCTATTTAGCGTGACGCATTAATGGAGGCGTCGGAAATTTTTGGTTAGGAAACGAATTTGTGATTTAAAAGTAGGGAAACCAGTTTAAATAAAGAATGCGCATGCCTTGGCGCAACGAGTTATAAACGGATTCCTTGGCCATAGAGGTTGAGGGGTTGGGTAAGTTGACAAGGTCCAATTGATTAGGGTTGATAATCAGAGTATAAGTATAAAATTCAAAATATTGGTTTTGCTTAGTAACCAAGTATGTTTTATAACTTAACGCCTCTCTCGGTATGACGCGTAACTAAAAGATTGTAGTATAAGATTATCAATGTTCCCTCGACTGCAAAGGTCAAGGGGTCCTTTCACTTTAATCCAAGTCAGACATATCTGCAATATGCATACGAAATTGATGAAGAATTACAATTTTGCCTAATATTAATCCCAGATTAATATTACCATAAAACACGTCTCCATAATCGAGTCGATTAAGGGATATGGTCGTCGACCAATAAAAGTTAGCGGTGTTCATAGAAGCTTAAGGGTTAGTTTTTGAGACCTCACGATGCGTGAGCACAAACTAAAATTATAAATGGTCCCCCCCAGACAACTAAACCAATAGAAAGTGGTCGATTGTCGGGTTGGATAAAATTTTATTATGGATGGTCTGATCTAATTCGGATTGCTGGTAGTAATCAAATTTGAATCGACATCCTCGTTGTATTAGATGAAAAATTAAAGCGAACTCATTATTAAAACGGAACTACCTCAGAGACGGCGGTGAGTTTCAATTTCATTATCAATTACTTCTAAAATAGTATATGGGATAGTTTCTTCTTCGCGAAGCAATAAAGTAACTCAATTATTTATAGTGAAAAAGAGGGAACTCAAAGGGGATAAAGCATGTGGCATTGAGAGTAATGAGGAACACAACAAATTGTGATGCTCTTAGGGAACTGAACCGTGACCTCGTAAGTAAAGTTGGTTGAATTAATTAAAACTTAGGCTACCCATAACAACAGTTGGCATCACAAATAACTTAGATGTTATATTTTATCATCCGTTTTTTTTTTTTTTTACTATGTTGTATTTTTTTAATTTTTTTATGTACGAGAAATATTGATTTGTCTTCATTTGTCTTCACTTATGGAGCAAATCCTTCATCAATTAGGAACAACCAAGAATGCAGTGATCCTTTCAAATTAGAAAACGAGGCGTTATTAGCAGAGAAGAGATTGAATTTAATACATTAATCTTAACGATATCATAAGAAAAAATAAGGGGACAATGATCAATTCATTTATCATCAACTCTACACGAAATCCGTTTGGATTATGACACTAATTTCACATCTACATATAATGGGAACGTAATCCTAAACAGATGTGCAAATAAATATCAGTAAGGTAATGCAAAGGCAGAAGGTTGTTGCATCTGTGAGTTGAAGAGTAGAAATGAGATCTAAAAAAGAACAGCGAAGAAATTGTGGGCAAGCGAGCGATCTCCGGAGCAAATTTTAAGCGAGTAAGTGGAAGAAAGCAACAAGAGAGATCAATAATATCAGCAAAAACAGAAACGTAAGAGCAAAAAGAGCAGCAACAAGGAGCACAATCATGAGTACAAGCGCAATTGCGAGCAAGAGCAATAACGTGAACACTAGAGTTAGCAAGATAAAAAATGTGATCCCGAGCAAAAGCAAAAGTGCAAACATGAAATTGGGCAAGCAAGTACGAGCATGAAAACGATCAAGAGAAAAAATGCAAGAAAAATTCAGATCAAGAGCGTGAGTGGAAATATGAGTGGGAACGTTCAATATAAAGAAAAAAAAAAATCATCAGAGGTAAAAAACAACTACGGAGATACGATAAAATCTTTATCTATGAAAGTAAGAAAGAGTTAAAGTTTACTATCGAAAGCAAACAAAGATCGTGACGACGAAGATGAGTGATAACATTATCTCTAGAGCTAGTGATAATGTTGATTAACGATCTATCGATTCTCACATGTGACATACGATTCAAAATTATTATTATTTTTTTCAAAATTTTTTTACTATTTAATTCATTCGTGTTTGAAGTATAAATTTCAGTTAGATATGTTTTATTTTAAATAATAATTTATATGATTGGGAAGGTGAAGTTCAAGCAAACGAAGTGATTTGAAGTAAGCGAGACAGAGAAAGAAAATCACAATCATCAGATTAAAAAAAAAAAAAATGCTGAAGCGGAAGGAAGAGACAGAGAGTGTGTTCAAACAAGCGTATTGAGTGAATAAGTGGAACGAGCTTGTGACTGAGTGCACAAGTGATATAACAACCAAATAAACCAACAATGAGCATTCAAACGATTTTTTGTATTTTTTAAACATTGGTGCAACGTTGAATTTTGAGTAGGATTTGTTTTATCTGTTGACATACATTATGGTGTGAACGAAAAAAAATCAATGTTGGTTCAACATAGTTTTCGACAATTATGTAACCAACACTGTCAAACTTTAAGGCAGTGTTGAACAGACACTAGAAGTTGATTGAAACGTTTTCTAATTTTTTTCATGGTGTAAAGATCATGAGGAATATCCCAGTGAATTTTATGTAATAAACATTTTATATGTCATGAAATATCACATTGTCATGGAATGCAACAACAATAGGATCAGACCGAGTATTACTGTTGTTCTGATAATTTAAAACTTGAATGAAATGTAGTAAAAAAATGTGTGAGATTTTTAGACTAAGTTTTTGCCAACCGTCTTAAAATTAACACAGTTATAGACTGTCCTCTGATGGTACTCTAAAAACCCTCATAAATTACAGGTCCATTAATACTCAGATGTTTGTTATTTTATACGTATTGTATAATGAACGAAGGTCTATAATGGTGAATCAATGCCCACAAATTTTTTTTAAGGTAAAATATTTATATGTTGTTGATTATTCACACGACTATGAACTGATCCCTAATGCTAGTTCATAGATGACTATGACCCCGTTATTTATTTTTTTATATATATATTGTTGAAAACAAAATGGAATGTACGACGTCGATCCATGTGGGCAGAGACAATAAAGATTAAAAAAAAAAAAAAAAAAAACCTTTTTCGACCTTTAGGTTAAGATCGAGTTTAGTTTATATGTGAATCCGTTTAACATATAGTTATTGGTCCATCAGGCCATCTGAAATAAGATGATTTTTTATGGGCTACTACTCGATATCTTCAGCATTGCCTTTGTACTGCACTGCATGGAAGTGTGACACGAACCTTTTTAATAAATAAATAAATAATAAAACCCGAATGTGAACGTTGTGAAGAGGTGTAGAAAGTCATGATTAAAATGAAGTTTCAATTGTAATTTTATGCATCTTTTGACAACACACGTCCAGACTCATGCCAATTATCTTGCTCGTCAGGTCTAGGCACTGATGTTAAACTATCAGTACTTGCGACATACATTAGTCGTGGGTCGCCGGGAGCTTGTCGTGCAAGCTGTCAAGGCAATAGCCCATATCACATAGGGTGCGATTTTAATACTGGGAAGGAAAACACATCACCTTCACTTAACCATTGAGGATAAGGCGTATGAATAAGGACAACTATCTAGTACATGCTCACGACATTGCAACAAGCAATAGGGTCATTAATAATATCTCCGAACCGCATAGGTAGAAATGGTGATCGAAATAAATAAAGTAGGGTCTGTCAATAATGAATGTGCACATGTAAATTTAAGGGTTAGCATACCGACGCACCTAGAGTCAGGTGGTGTGATTAAATTTGGTGTAAGCATCACTTGCATGGTTGGGGCAAACCCAACCGGGCGATAAAACGACTTGAATGCCTCCTCGACTTTCAACGTGTGACTGTTGTCGCGCACGGCGGTCCCACACCCTGCTGGGGAGCGTTGAAGCTCATGGTCGTGTCACGCAGGATATATTTTTGAAGAACAACAAGTCACCACTCCGACCGTGCACGCGTGCTATACCTCTCACGACACCCCACGACAGGTCGGGGTGCCGAGAGGTACAACTTACCTCTACCCGAGGAGCTGTCACCACCCTTTGGTAGGCATATCCCTGTTGAGCTACCGACCCACATGCGAAGGTTTTTACATGCCTTTGTAGACGTAGGTCGGCCGATGGGGTTTTCTCAATCACCGTAGCATAGGTATACGCGCGGTTGAACGCCTAAGACTGAACCGTTTACATGTCGGACATCGGGGCGCTGATCTCCCGGATCGATTTACTATTCAGATCGACTCGATAGACGATCTCTCGCGCATACATTACTCTGACCTACTTGTACTTGACCAATTATATAAACTATTTAGGTTTTTTCAAATCAATACATACATGAAGAATACAGTTCAAAGGTTGAGACTGAAAACCAAGAAAATGTCTTTTATATTTTTACACAAACAGATACAAACATCAGAATGAACGAACCTTTAACTTTTGAAAGAGAAACAATCGATAGGCTTTTGGCCTTTCAAGCAAACATCACAAACAAAAATAAGCTCAGGGTTTGTCATCAGAAATAAAAGATAGGCTCGTGACCTTTCAAAGAAAAATGATATGAACAACGCTCTTTCACCTTTGTCAATTGTCCTAATCTATTTAACATAAAGGGGTAAAAGTCGAAAATCCAAACGAAATGTACAAAGGTTATGAGTCGACGAAATGTCTGAGTCGAGGCTCAAGTAAGCGTAAGCAATGCGAGTTGAGTGAATAGCACGTGGTTGGTCGTCTTACTGACCTGCAGACAAAACAAAAGCATTTCACAATCCTAACAGAGTCAACCATTCATTCACTTCCACACACATCACACTTTTGCTTTCAAACCTCTCTGCCAAAGATTTTTTTTTCGACTTAGTAATTCAATGACCTCTTTTGACCAAACACAAACCCTTCAGACACTGACCCGAACAATCAGAAATGTCATTTAGTGCAAGGTTGATGCAAAGTGTGGGTGTAGAGGGTGAACGAGGGTTGAGTTGGCGAACAAACCTGTCACCACAACGCAACAACATGTAGTCTTCTATAGACTCATAATCAATCTTTTTGATTAGGATGACCTGTTACCAGAAGGCAACAACATGTAGTCTTCTATAGACTCAAAATGAGTCTTTTTGATTAGGATGACCTTCAATCACACACAGGTCAAAAAGGTATCAACACCTCCCTCACTATCGACATCCCTCTACATGAAGTTCAGCAACAGGAACTTGACTTCTAACGGAGGATTATGATATAGTCCGATCAAACGTAAGTATGAATTTGATCGAGCAGTAGGATGACTCATACATGAGAATCCTACCACTTGTTTTTAGTCTATTAGACTTAGACAGACTATGTGATGACCCACACAGAGGTACCCCACTTCTAGTCTGTCAACCTAACGATCTAAGATATGAATACACGTTGAGGCGAGTAATAGGATGTTTCTCACCCTAGAGCCTTATCCTATCACCCGTCCTACATCCATGCATCAATTAATCTATAAAGCTGCAGAGGGTGAGCAAAAACAAGGGTGTATAGGATGGGAATGAGAAATTACCTCGCTTGTCTTCTCATTTTCGCGATTCTATTCTTCTTCCTCATTTTCCTCATCCTTTTCACTAATCTCTTCCTTCATTCTCTTTTGTGACTTCTTCCTTCTTTTTTTCTCTCTACCTCTGCATTTTATCCTCCATGTCCTTCTGCCTAGATGACCTTGTTTGCACTTACACTTGCTCTAGGCCAGTGTGCACGAAGTCGACCATAGATCTAACTAGGCACGGGGTTTCACATGCATATACATGATTGTGTTAGCAATCAGGTGAGAACAAACGGTATGGGCAATGAAATGGTAACAACAACAAATAACAATAATAATAATATAATAATAATAATAATAATAATAATAATAATAATAATAATAATAATAATAACAATAATAATAATAATAATACAATAAAATGAATGAACGCGATACACAAAAGTCTAAGTTACAATCAATCATGCAGAAGTCCATATAACTTGAACGAGTAGAGAACTGAAATGCACCAAGATTCCATCCAAATGAGAGCGACATAGTCACCTCGTGAGCCATTGTTCAAACCCTCAGTATTCAATGTTGTTCTTACTATCTGGTGTCGAGTCTACTGTACTCATCCTGGTTATCCTACCTACACTCTGGCAACAAACTCACTTTGACTTCGAAGATCAATGTGCATGACGCCTACTCTACAACCGGCCTTCTTCTTGCATCAGGTATGTATCTCATCTCCTCTCATCAAATCCCGACCACCCACACGTTATAGATGGGGTTAAGACATAATGATAATAATAATTATAATAATAATAAAAACGGTTTTCCCTTAGCAGTAGCAGTTGCAGATCCCAGAGCTCGATCCCTAGACCTTATGCACCCGTGTACAGTATCAAACCGTTTCTGTATGTGTTTGAACCCTTGACCTGTGTTTTGGTTGTTGACCGTTGTCTGTCGTAGGTCTATGTTGCTGTCGGGGTTCAATTTGTAGGTCCGTCGAGTAGAGGTCATAGTTGTGCGGGGCCGTGGACGCTACAGTCCTGAAAGGTTAAGGTCGCAACTAATGCGGACCCAAAAGGCCGAGTCTACAGACTTCCAGAAAGTCCGAAAGTGACCTTTCGAGTGTTGCTCATGTAAGACCAGAGTCAAGTGGGCAAGCGACCAGTCCAGCTATGTCAAGTTAGCATTACCCTGTCCCAGTTGCACTTTGTCCGGTCAGCGGGTACCATGTGGGACTGTGTGCACCAAGGGTCCGGTGGAGAGACCAGCGACCAACAAAAGTATAAATCAAAAGACAGCATCCAACCATTCATTCATTCTGCTCCAAACCATGCAGAAGCGCTGCCCAAACATCTCGTGCGAGGTGGTCTGCAGATGCCCGATGTCGAAATGGGCTATTTGAGGAGTAGCATGTTAGTAGGAGGACGAAGATAGCATCCATAGCCGTCACGCTTGCAGAAACGCAAATTGTGAGTGTGTGCATGTAGAATGAACTTGCACATATGTGTCGGGACATCCAGGGAGATCCGGAGTTTGTGTGCTTGCGAATAAGTTGCAGAGTGCAGTTGATTGACCATAACCAATCGAGGCAAGCTTGCATCTGAACTGTGTTCTTTGCTACGTTGCCTCTGAGTTTTCTGCGGGCGCAAGTCATCAATGTGATCGTCATTTGTTTGTATGTCTGCTAAGTGTTAAAAAGACAAGTCAGATTACAGAAATAATAATAATAACAATAGTATTAATAGTAATAATTATATGTAAGAAATATGAGTGAGAGCAATAGACAGAGAATCATACCGTTGCGGCATATTGCAACCCAAATAATCGTGTATCCAACAGAAAATGTTAAGCACTAAAATGTGCGTCAAAATGAGAACAATACAGTGAATCCGAATGTCCGAAACAACCCCTACTGCTATTACCCACAGGGAAGACAATGTGGCTCTTCTGGCCTAACGTTCAATGCCCAGCCTACCATACCAGACACAACTCCAGCCTATACTACGACAACAACTGGAGCCACTTCGCAGTTGACAACAAAGGCACAAATCGATGTCGCTCCTGCAGACCGCCATTAGAACAAGGTATGTTTCTCTCCTCTCTCCCTTCTCCCTTTTTTCTTTTTTTTTCCTCTTTCTCTCTGTGTTTGTCCGTCTGTCTGTCTGTCTGTTGTCTTTCTGTTGTCTGTCCGTCTGTCTGTCTGTATGTTTGTATGTATGTCTGTATGTTTGTATTGTAGGTACTCAAACGACTTCAGGACCAGGCGGAAGTCTGAAACCATACACAGTCCAAGACCTCGGCTGTGAGTCAATCTGTATGACTGTGGGTGAGAGACCTGAGGCCAGACTTCCTCGTCGAACACTACATAAAGCTTGGCCTCTAGAAGGTTAACCTTCAGTCTTGCTATGTTGCCTTGACGCTGACTTGACGCTGACATTGTGGAAGACGCCGGACTGTGGCAGCATGCTGGCGCTTTCTATTCTGTGCTCCAGGCATTGTTGATGTGGCGCATCCCAATGATCTACATTGTTGATGTGGCGCCTGCCACCTGTCGACATTGCTGATGTGGCATTGCCGTCTGTCTACACTGCTGCTGTGGCGTAGGCCATCGGTCTACAGTGCTGAAGTGGCGCAGCAACCTGCCTACATTGCTGATGTGGCTCATGCCACCTGTCTCTACTGCTGACATGGCATTGCCACTAGTTTCAGCTGCTGTGGCGCTGCCGCCTATCTCAGCAGCTGACGTGGCATTGGCCACCCTGTCTACAGTGTTGGCACATGTCACCAGTCTACACTTCTGATCTGGTGCCAACCATTTGTCTGCAATGCTGGTGTGGCATCGACCATGCTGTCCTCCACATGAGGTGGAGGGAAATCGGGATCTATGGATGTTTGGGATCTGGTCCACCTGTCCGAGGTTGACGTCGATATTGTATGCCGCTAATTGTCTCCATTGTCTACGAGAGAACAGTGCCATATGGCACTTCTGTGTGACCAGGACTTGTCCGACTTGTTACCCGATACTGTTTGATGACGTGGAGGCGACGAAAAACCCAGTAAGCGCCACCTCCTCTCCTTCTCCTCTTCTTCTTCTTCTTCCTCTTCTTCTTTTTCTTCTTCTTCTTTTTTTTCTTCTTCTTCATCATCTTGAGTGTCTTTTCCCTCTGCATGTCCATCCCTCTTCTTTCTTGTTCGCGCTATCTCCCCGCACATTCCTTGTCTCTTCCTGCGCACTCCTTGTTACCGCAGTCCAATCATGCGCATGTCTCCGCCTCCCCGATCGTCGTTCTGTCCTCTTCTTGCACATGACGCCCCTCTTCGCGCATGACTCTCCTCCCCCTTCTTCTGCATCCTTCCTTCTTCTTCCTCTTCTTCTTCTTCTTCTTCTTCTTCTTCTTCCTCCGCCTCTTTCCTCTCAATCTTCTTCTTTTTCTTCTTCCTCTTCTTTCTTCTCCACCTGCTTCTTCTCCTTCTCACTCCTCTTTTCTTCTCCGCCTGCTTCTTCTCCTTCTCCCTCCTCTTTCTTGCGCTATCTTCTCCTTCCTACCGCGCAATTCAGTCTGACAAACTTCTCACATCACCCTCGGCGGCTCCCACCAAAATCAACCATGATCCCGACTTCTCACCTGACCAATCAATCGATAGGAGCGACGAACGGTGTGTACAAAGGGCAGGTTAGTAATCAGCATGAGCTGATGACTCGCGCTTTCTGGCATTCCCGTTCACGATCGATAGTTACAACTCTCTACCCCCGTCGCAATGAACCTTAAGAAGGTTATTCTGGCCTTTCGACCCAGGCAAAGCAATCGCCGGATCCATCCGTGTAGCGTGTGTGCGGCCCAGGTACGTAACTCCACCCCCCCTCTTTTTCTTCTTTTTCTCCTTCCTCTCCTTCTCCTGCCACCTCTGCGTGTTTCTTCATGAATCCTATCTACTCTCCCCCCCCTCTCTTCCTCTCTCTCTCTCACACACACACACGCACGCATATACACGCACGACATATTTTTCATATTCTAGCGGTAGATTTATTCGTTTTTCATTATCCTAATGGTAATAGTTTGAGATCGGTCGCGCTATGCACACACGCACACTCACATGTTCTAGCGGTAGATTCGTTCGATTTTGCTCATGTTACAGATGAAAGTAGCAGGGAGCCAGATGCGAGTTTGAAAACTTACATGTTCTCACCCTCTCGTTGTTGTCGTTGTCACTCGATTGTGATCGATGCTTTCCGCCCTGCCAATGCAGCTCGATCCGACACGAAGTGTAGTACACCGAGACACGACACGGAGAGTAAGACAAACACATGCGCTCATCCTCAACAGGTCGGGCGAATGGGGGATCTGACCTTGCGAAGCCATCGACGGATGCATCGCATATCCCAAAGTCTCCACCTTCTCATAAGATAAGCAGTGGGTACGTAGCCGTAGCCACCTGCGCCACCACATTGAAACACACACCCGGAACTCGACCAACATTGATTGGGTCGCCAGGTAAGTATATCGCTTCTCCCCTCTTTCTCCTCCTCCTTCTTCTTCTTCTTCTTCTTTTTCTTTTTCTTTTTCTTTTTTTTTTTTTTTTTTTTTTTTTTTTTTTTTTTTTTTTTTTTTTTTTTTCCCCTCCTCGCGGGACCATTTGCTTTCTTGCTCGCGCACGCTACCATCTCTGCACGACTCTCCCTTCCGCTTTTCTCCCCAAAGCGCTCCTCCCGCTCCTTCCTGCATCCTCCGCCTGCGTGCTGCTACACACTCGTTGTGATTGCTCGTCGAGCACTCAACCCGATTACGCGGGCCAGAGTCTCGGGTCGCTGCGCATCGAGTCGAGCAGATTTCGTCGAAACGAATCTGCCAGACTTTTCTACGCAGATTCACTAAAGTGAATCTTTGGAGACCTGGGGTAACCACGGGGTAGGAAAAGAAAAAGAAAGTAAAAATAAAAATAAGAATGAAATGGATCTAACTATTAGTAACAAAAAATGTAAAAAAAAGAAAAAGAAAAAGAAAAAATAACTACTAACTGCCCGTACGTGCCAAGTGTTGTACCCTCGATTTCAAACGATGCTAACAGGAACTACTAACTCTAGCTTACTCGGATCTCGAGGTCACGGCTTCGAGTCCCGGCATATTGAAACCGGGTGAAACCAAAGAACAACTCCTAGTAAAAAAAGAGCTAGCTCGGGGTCGGATGGCTTCGATCCCCAAGTCACTTGATCCTTAACTCGCACTTAAACCCACTTAGCTAGCTCCGACTTCGAGTAGAAGAGGAGCAACTCGGTATATGTGGAGCAGTGGGGCTCAGTCCACCTAGGAGCAACTCGGTATATGTGGAGCAGTGGGGCTCAGTCCACCTAGGAGCA
>BFEA01000006.1:1589753-1605484 GCA_003427395.1 Chara braunii | reverse complement strand
CACCTAGGAGCAACTCGGTATATGTGGAGCAGTGGGGCTCAGTCCACCTAGGAGCAACTCGGTATATGTGGAGCAGTGGGGCTCAGTCCACCTAGTGGCCTGAGCCCGTTTTCTAAGTAGGCACGTGTGCTTGCCGGCCAGCCTGCATGCTTATCTGAGTGTTTCTCGGCTTGAGTGTATGTGTCACCCGCTTGGGTACTTAGTTGATTGGAAGGCCCAAAGGACCAGTATTTTACCTGTGGTCGCGACATTGAGGGTCGTGGCGGGGAAAATACTTTAATGGCAGGGAAAGAGACCCGCGACACTTTAGGATCAGGGGAAACACTCAAGTAGTAGGTAAGTCGGTACCTCACCAAGTAAAGATAGATGTGTTGAGTACCCGGTTCGGAGGTCAGGTAGAGGAAGACAAAAGCTGGCATTTTTAGTCGCCTAGTACCGATAGGTAGACAGGTACCAGACCAAGTATTAGTGTGTGTCGTAGATCTACCCGACACAACGTTAACTCAATCATCCCCTCGACCTTTTCGGTCAGAGGGTATTACTAATCCTAACCATCACAGTGCCCGTCATAACAACGCGGGCTCATACTCTCGAAATTTTCTCAATGATTCGCCCCAGCCTCAATGGTCGAGGGAATCGTTTCAAGTGTCACGTCAAAGCACGCACACCCTTTCCATTCTAGACCGGCCCCGTCATGGTAGCCGGCGCCGTCGTTGTGTCAAATGCAAAAGCATGGCCAAATACCCTTGTAAGGGTATTTGGTCCAACAGTATTCCCAGACCCTATTAAGCGACGTCCCTGTCGCCAAGGACGTTCATCACAATCTTTCATACAGTTCCCCTTTACATTGTTTCCCAAAATCAAATGAACTGATAAAATATGACAAGATCGATAACACCACTTGACATATGATATAATACAAAACAATATATGTACTTCTCTTTTCTGTTTGAAAGAGAAGGTGAATCCCTTTTCCAAATAAGGCGCATTTTTGATAAATGGATAGCCAAATCCGAGTCCCTGGATCGAGATATGGTCAGATTAACATTGTCTCTCTTAATACTTTCTACCATTCTAACCCGGGTCTCCCACATACTGAAAGCCCCCCCAAACCAAACTCAATGAACGAATGGTGGGGATACTGGATCTGTACTACAACGGTGAAAGTTACCAAGAAAGACGACGATCATCTTTTCCACATCTTTAGATTTTCTTCCCAGATTCTCGTTGGTTGTCCGAGGAGTCATAAAATATGTCGCTTTGGACGCGGGTCTTGACCTAAACTATATTACCGTCCCGCCCGAAGTCTAATGCGAGAGGATCGACGTTCTCGGTCTAAACCCACCACAGTCCAGTTGATCAGGCCAGATCTACGGCCCACCGTGTTGTCATTTTAACAGTGGATCCTCCTATCGTGGGTTTTACCTAACTTCTAAACCTGACTCTCGACCTCTCTGGTAACCAACTAAGTTGACCCCTCAATAGGGTGTCCACCCTCCATGTTTCAACTCTAGGCTAAAACCAGAAGGTTCGCTGCCTGGTTATACTTGATCAGCAGCAAACGGTGGGAGTTACGTTCCAACGATACCAATTTTTCACCATAGGCTTGGTATTTTAGTCCCTCAGATTGACCTTCTGAAATGGATGAACGCTGTTCATTTCAATATATACCAAAAAGAATTCATAATTCATTGACAAAATTTTCCCCCTCGTCAGATTGTCACTTATTGGATGAACGATGTGCATTTCAATATAATACAAAAAATCAATATATGAACCAACCAATAAAAACAAATTTCTCATCATCGTCAGATTGCCAAATAGTGAATGAACAAGGGGCATCGTCAGGTTGCCACTCAGTGGTCGTGTCTTCCTGTCTCGATCACAGCTTAGTCAGACACACGTCTCGGGGATCTCTCAAAATAAGTAAAACGAGCGGATTCATAGTTGACCTCTCTTCACGTACCACGTACGTATCTCCTCACTCTCACTCAGACCCTGATTACCCACACACTCCTGACAGAAGACCACCGATCGCCCGTCTACCTCCTAACGGTTCAACCATTACACATTATAACGAGGATTAAAACACAATAATAATATAACAGTAACAATAATAAAATAATAATAATAATAATAATAATAATAATAATAATAATAATAATAATAATAATAATAATAACAATAACAATAACAATAACAAATAACTAATAATAATGATAACGCCAATAATAATAATATTTCCAATAAAAATATCAACAAAACGATTGTAAACAACCCATATTCCCTGTTTGGTACATTCTCATCGGTCCGGCTCCGCACAAGGGCAGCGCGGGACCCACCCGACCACGTCACTCAGGAGTTGGACTTAAATCCTTCGTCGCAAATGCATATCGAGCTTCCGCAAGCCGCTCCGGCCGAGTGCGCCAGCAATACCTCTCGCGAGCCCCTACGACAGGATAGGGCCTATGCGAGGCATGACTTACCTCCACCTTACAGAAGCTGTCACCTCCCTTCGGTGGGCGTATCCCCGCCGAGCTACCAGTCCATAGTACGAAAGTTAATCAGCTGCAATTGCAGAGGTGGACCAGCGGAGGACGTTTCTCGTTCGCTGTAGCATAGGGGGCACGCGTGGTAGTACGCCTCTATCGAACCCGCACGCGAACCGACATCTTGGGGGGCTGAGGTCCCAAACGTGACTCGTCGCGGTCGACTAGGATGTATCCCACATGCCACGCGCACACCACTATAAAGAACATAAAAATAAAAACACATGCATATAAACAAATATATACAAAACAACAAAGGACAAACAACGCGACAACAGTCCTAGTCCCTTACGGGCCATCCCATAACTTTCCTATGCGGAGATCGGATAGGCGTCGTGTGCGAGACTTTGTATAAAACCACGCGGACACAGGGCTAACTCATATCGATTCGCAATGCAAGCGTACGTAAGCGATCACAATGATGGCATCCTGTGTAGTACCCATATTCATGAGGTCCTCATTAATCTCGAGGGCCGCATTCGACACTCAAGTGTCGGCTGACATACGCCTTGCGAGTTAATCTCTCGACGCTGGACAACCGCCAAGTGCGGTTGAGAACCACACCCTCTTCTGTATCCTGCGGAGAGTGGGTGGTACACAGGTTCATACCTGTAGTGACAATCGTCTCTTATTGCTCTAGAGACCAGCTCGATCATCTAGGGCCTGGGGATAAGTCAAGGGGTTTGACATTGACGGCTGTCACGGACTACAACGTCCAGCCATAAAATTCTAAAAGGCAAAGGATAACAGGGGATTTCCCTCTCCTCTCAAACGCACGATCTGTTTAGCCCTTACGCGCGGTCCCAGTAGGCTCGTGCGAAAACACTATATATCACATAAATATAGAGGGTTATTAATATTGGACGATCACTTCTCACAGTCACAGTGGACCTCCTCTCAGCCATATATATATGCATGTGAGCGCACACTGTCAATTCCAAAGTCCGAATCACCAAACGTACCTGCAATCACATCAAAGATTCAACCAAAAGTCCATGCACTACACGAGGTCAACTTCAACCATTCCCTGCACTCACACCCCTTGTTTTTAGCCATATAAGCCTCACTCTTGTTCAACTCCTCAAAATAAAATACTGAGTACTTTTCTTTAAATAACCTTTTTAAAATAAAGTCCGGGTGAAAACATAACAAAACAGTTCAAATCACAAGGCTAAAGCCTTTAGGTTGAGTGGCAGGAGTGAATTGAAGTTGAATCGTTGACCGACGAATCGACAACCGACCAGTTATAAGTGATAACAGAAGCTGATCCTTGTAGGATCAAGCTGAATCTAGCCCTAATCCTGAATCAATCGACCAAGAAGACTTGTAATACATGACTGGTCAACCCCCTGAGCTAAATCTATAAGTCCATGGAAAATAATCCCCATATCACGATCTCACTCAAATCGTCCTAATTAACTAAGCCTAAGTCTACCTTTAGGCAAGTGCCAAAAGAAAGGTGGACCCTGAAAGAACCTCCTCTACACATAGTGGATTGACAAAATTGCCACCTATCGAAATATAATCTAACTCTTTCAAACTTAGAAAATTTCGGCAGCGCTTCCCTTAGGAAAAATGCATTTTCAAAACTTATATCAGCCCGAATACGAAACCATAAATAGTCTTTGACTTTCCAAAGTCAACTTTTGTCTAACTCCCTGAATTATCAAAAAATTGGACAGCACTTCCTTTAGAAAATTAAACTTTCCAGATTTATACTAAGTCAGATACGAACTCAAATATAAAATCTGAATTCAACTAAGACAAAATTTAGCTAACTCCTTAGATTTGTAGAAATTTCGGCAGCGCTTCCCGTAGAGAAAGTATTATTCCAAGATTTATACAAAGCTAAGTTCAAAATCTAAAGTGACTTCGACTTTTCAAAGTCTAATTTTGTTCAACTCCTTGAATTAGCAAAAATTTGGGCAGCACTTTCTTTAAAAAAGAAGATGTTCCAGATTTTTACTAAGCCAAAAAGTTAAAAAAATTAGACACTCAAAAATACAAAGTCTGACTAGTTCCTTTGTTTTGTAGAAATTTCGGAAGCGCTTCCCGTAGAGAAAGTGGCTTACCAAGATTTATACAAGGCCAAGTATAACAAAAGATCCCAGAAAATGCAGAAATTGACCTAAGTAAAAAAACTTAGCTCATAAAATGCAGGAACTGAAACTAACTCCTATGGCTGTAGCACGTGGCGAGCAACTAAAGCAACTACCTATCAACCTGAAACTCAGACTAAGTAGTAGCCTCACTCAGTCACATGAAGGTCAAGCCACAAAGGTAAGTACTCTCACCATCCCAGAGTAAACTTAAGAAACAATAGTTCATAGTCTTTCAATGATTTATCCCCTTATCCCCAGCTTACATAAGGCATAAAGCTAGACCACCCAAACTTATGGAACATGTCTAGCCCAACCATGAAGTATACATAAACAAAGGACACAACAACTTTTCTCTTCTTTGGGCATATGGCTAGGCCAACCTAGCTGCCTTAAATTGTTTAAGTATCCAATATATATATATATATATATATATATATAATTGTCTGCACTTAGTCTTTTGAGGTAGCATATAACTGAACCGATCCTCTTCAGCTCAAGATTCAGCCTGCCCCTTCGTACCACAAGTTTATTCTTAATTAGTACTCTCTTTAGTTGGTGATAGGCTCTAGTCAGACCACCCTAACTTGTGGGACCTTGTCTGACTGGCCTGTTCATAAGTAATATAGTAATAAAATATAGCGAAATTGTAACCTTCTGGTTCTAGCATGTGCGAGGCGTTGGACCAAGACCACCCAAACTTATGGAACATGTCTTGGTCCTCAACCTGGTTCATTTCTCTCAAAGCCAAAAACAACAAAGAAACTGAAGGAAACCCAGAGCAAACAAGGAGACCAAGCCACCCAAACTTACGAAACATGCTTGGTCCCTGAAAAGTCAACCACATTCAGCCCTCACAAGTAAGAGCAACCAGACTGCCCAAACTTATGGAACATGTCTGGTCCCCCAAACAATCTAAAATAAACATAGCACTTAGCCTTCTCAAACTTATGGAACTGGCCTAGCATTTAGTTGACCCAGTGAAACTTCATGCAAAACTACCTTTCTTCCACCCTTTCCCCAGATGCAATCCCACAATCTGCTTTCAGTTAGATAATCAAACTGAAACTGACATTGTACATGCGTTCCTTTACTTAGTCTGGTTATGTCCCGAAGAGAAAACAAAAATCATAGGGACAGGCATGCATACGCCAATCAGACTACAGGGGGAATAGGCAAACATGGGTATAGTGGGTTATACAGATACAAATAGTTTACCTAATGGTTCCCTGCCTCTAGAACCTCGCCTAAGTTTCGGCAGAGCTCCCGCAGTTGGTGGGTTGACTCCCCATAGAGTCTTGCTGCGGTCCTACGGGTTGCAATCTCGCCTGCCACCTTCCTCTTGTAACCAGGACTAGACTTAGATTAAGAAAGGCAGAAAGAGGGGTTTGAGACTCTCGAGATACAAGGAGGGGACAACTCAACTCCCAGGAGAGGGCCTTGATACCTTCATTCGCCCGAGGGTCCCGCAATGGCAACCAATGTAACAACTCTTTGACGTCGAACTGTCGAAATCAATCCGCTGACGATCTCCCAAATCGCAGCACTAACCCCCTACTTGTCCAGCCTGATTACCTCCCCTCAGCCCAATTGCCACTGCGCAGCAGCCGGTAACAGTCCTTAGACGCAGCAGTAGTACTCAGCGGCGGTCACGAGCAACAACAACAGTCACCAGCAGCAGCAGTCCACACACGGCGGTGATCAACAACGATATGCCGCAGTATGCAGCTACCGACAACAATATGCAGGCACAATCTGTGCACTGCCAACAACAATTCTCATCAATAGTTCATGCACAGTCAATCAGCAGTCGCGGCTGTGCCCATTCGAAAGCAGCAACAATCGTTCATGCCCACCCAACGAACGCTGGATCAGTGCGCAGCGGCGGTTAACGGCGACAGTAACAGTCCATGCCAAGTCCGCAATCCACTGTCCACAGTTCACAGGCCACCTTCCACATTCCACAGTCCACAGTTCACTGTCCACAATCCACAGTCCGCTCCTTCCTTCCCAGAGCAGTGGTTCGAACAAATGTTGCCTAAATTCTCCGCTGTGATGGCAAACACTGACCCCCCTTCACAGTCTATCCGTCCCTCTGAGTTCCAACACCTCTCCTCAGGCTAATTGCTACTGTACGGAAGTATAAAACACCACTAACCCTGCAGAACCGCACTAGAACTTCACATGCGTAGCACTTGGCATGCGAACGCATGACGCCGCAGCAACATAAAATGCGAAACTCAACATGCTGCTGCTCCGCACTTCGGCGACATACAGCAACCGGTACAAACTGCGCTCTGCTGCAGATCCCCCTCTATTCAGGCTCGATCACCCCCTCCATTCGCAAGTTACTCCTTCTGGCGAGCCTCAAGGTCACCTCATCGACCTCTCTTCGCTGCCTGACCACAAAACATGTTAGGCACAAGTAATCCTATATCTCCTTGACCGGCCTGCTACCGCACGGGTGGATGGAACGGGGGCATGCTGATCCGCAAACCAATCTGCAGTTCTAGCGTCTTGTCTGTTGCAACTGCGTTTTGACGAACCCGGTTCTACATCGACTAATAAGCGAGTCTCTAGTTCCGCAGTCGTTCCCTTGTTGCTCCGCTTAGTTGGAACGGGCAGCGCCCCGGACAGCAAGAAGGCTATAGTCAGACCACCCAAACTTATGAGACCTTGTTTGACTTGCCTGTTCATAAGTTATATAGTAATAAAATACAGCCAAATTATAATCTTCTGGTTCTAGCATGTGCGAGGCGTTAGACCAAGACCACCTAAACTTATTGAACATGTCTTGGTCCTCAGCCTCGTTCATTTCTCTCAAAGCCAAAAACAACAAAGAAACTGAAGGGAACCCAAAGCAAACAAGGCGACCAAGCCACCCAAACTTATGGAACATGCTTGGTCCCTGAAAAGTCAGCCCTCACAAGTCAGAGCAACCAGACCACCCAAACTTATGGAACATGTCTGGTTCTCCAAGCAATCCAAAATAAACATAGAGCTTATGGAACTGGCCCAACCTTTAGTTGACCCAATCAAACTTCATGCAAAATTACCTTTCTCCGACCCTTCCCCCAGATGCAATCCCACAATCTGCTTTCAGTTACATAATGAAACTGAAACTGACATTGTACATGCGTTCCTTTACGCAGTTTGGTTGTGTCCTGAAGAGAAACAAAAATCATAGGGACAGGTATGCATACGCGAATCAAACTATAGGGGGAATAGGCAAACATGGGTTTAGTGGGTTATACAGATAGAAATAGTTTACCTGATGGTTCCCTGCCTTTCGAACCTCGCCTAGGTTCCGGCAGAGCTCCCGCAATCGGTGGGCTGACTCCCCACAGAGTCTTGCTGCGGTCCTACGGGTTGCAATCCCGTTGTCGGACCAAATACCCTTACAAGGGTATTTGGCCATGCTTTTGCATTCGACACAGTGACGACATCGGCTACCATGACGGAGCCAGTCTGGAATGGAAAGGGTGTGCACGCTTGAGCATGACACTCGAAACGAATTCCTCGGCCAATGAGGCCGAGGCGAATCGGCGAGAAAATTTCGAGAATATGAGCTCGTGTTATTATGATGCGCGCTGTGATGGTTAGGATCAGTAGTAATACCCCTCGACAAAGGAGATCGAGGGGTCAGTTGGGTTAATATTGTGTCGGTAAGATCTATGATACGCACAAAGACTTAATCGTCTGTACATTAGTCAGAATAAAGTAGTATACGCCCCGACTGTACGGCCGGAGGAATTAAAACTGTGTGATCATCGGCTTGCCGTAGCGCCCAGATTGCTAGCACATGCTCGCAGGGGTGCCTTCCGTCCTTACTCGTATACCACAAGTGAGGGTGAGACCCTCGCTCGACCTCCCATGGGAAGTGGGATACATCCCTCTTGGCCAGAAACTTTATAGTCGCTCGACCACGCGAGCAACCGGTGTTTCCTCCTCCCTTTACGAGGGAAAACATCATTACGGACCCTGATATCATTCGTACAGGCGCTAGACTCAGGCTACTTGGACCGGTACCTACCTACCTACCGCTACCAGACCTCTAAAAGTGCTAACTTTTGTCTTTTTCTGCTCGGCGACCGGTTCCCCATGCATCTACCACTATTTGGGCGATACCGGCAAACCTGACACTTGAATATTTTCCTCGCCGCGACCCTCAATGTCACGGCAACAGGTAAGTACCGGCCTTCGAGCCTTTGGATCAATCAAGTGCCCTTGTGGGTTGAGCAAACACTCAAGCCGGCGAGCACACGGACAGACACGCAGACCACCAAGCGTGCACACACGCACAGGCTACAACGGGCTCAGGCCGCTGGTTGGACTGAGCCCCGCTACTATATACATAGTAGAGCTGCTCCCCTTTTACCCAAAATGGGAGCTAGCTTGGTAGGTTTAGGTGCAGACTGACAAGCGGGAGACACAAGGATCAAGACCTATTGCCCTCTAAGCTAACTCCCTTTTGAAAGGGAACTCTACTTTTTGTCTACCCGGTCTGCGACAACCGGACTAGAACCCGAGACCTCGTTTTCATAGACCATTACAGTTAGCCGCTGAAATGGGGGCGTTACACTTGGCATGTAAAATAGTTAGGAGTTAGATTCTTTTCTTTTAATTTTATTTTTTTGTTATTTACTTAGATTTCGTTTTTATTGTTTATTTTCTTTCTTTTATCAACTCCCGTAGTTATTTTTTTTTTCTAATGGATTCACTTTAGTGAATCTGCCTATGCCGCCGGGGTAGATTCAATGAAAACAAAAATGGGGGGTTTTTCGATTGTTGCAAGACACTGCCGCGATCCCGATCGGGTTGGGTCTACCTACGATAGAGGGAAGGTCGAGCACCGCGTGCAGGAGCCAACCAGCGACCGAGCGGAGAAACACTAGAGGTGGAGTACGGGGAGCAGAGAAGATGGCGCGAATAGCAGGGGAGATAGCGTGGGGAGCAACGAAGAAGACCACGTAGAGGAAGGAGGTGCGCGGGGGAGGCCGTGAGGGGAATAACGAGAGTAGTAGTTGGAGAAGAAGGAGGAAGAAGAAGAAGAAGAAGAAGCAGAAGAAGAAGAAGGGAAAGAGGGAAGATGGGCGCATGGAGGAAAGGAAGAGGAGAAGGGGGCCTGGAGGAGGAAGAAAACGAGGCGTGCGCGAGAGCGGGATGAAACGCGTGGAGGTAAGGAAAAGGATGCGCGATCGATGAAGATGGCAACGGGGAGAAAAAATAGAAGGAGGAGGAAGAGAGAGGAAGAAGAAGAAGAGGTTGACGACGAAGAAGACGGGTTGCGACAACAAAGACGATGACGACGACGACGAGGACTGACGACAAAGACCGATGACGGTGACGAAGAAAGAACTAGTAAGCCTTCAATCTTGCGGCTTACCTATAGGATAAATAAAATAGAATAAAATAAATAAAAACAAGTATATAAATAAATAAAAATAAAATCAATGAATCTATCGCTAAAACGTGGATATATTCATTACTACATATATGTGTGTGTGTGTGTGTGTGTGTGTGTGTGTGTGTGTGTGTGTGTGTGTGTGTGTGTGTGTGTGTGTGTGTATGTGTGTGTGTGAGTAAGAGAAGGAGAGATACGGAGGGGAGTGCGAAGAAACAAGAGGGAGTGTGAAAGAAGAAGAACGAAAGCGGGGTGGAACGCGCGGCAGCGGTGGGTGGAAGAGCGCGCAGGAGCGGACTGAGAAGGATACCGCACAGTGGTGCAGATCAGATGCATAGAAGAGCGAAGAAGAAAAGATAGTGGCAACTGAGGAGGAAAGGGGTGATTGCGCCAATGAGAAAAGGCGAGCATGAAGGTAGCATGCGCAAGCGTGAGGTAGGAGAATGACGAGTGGAAATGAGATACGTACCTGTTGTAGCTGCCACTGCCATGCGTCCGTCTCCCCAAACAAAATGCCCCAACATTGCTGTATCGGGCCAGAAAAATAGCTTGTATACATTTTTATTATTATTATCTAATATTATTATTATTATTATTATTATTATTATTATTATTATTATTATTATTATTATTATCACTACTATGAAATTACTATTATCATTACTAATTCTCTATTACTATAAACGACGTCGTGTAAAAAGATAAACGATATAGCCTGCTATAAAAAGGGGGCAACACATGTGAGAGAATAGAAAGCAAGAAGAGAGGGAGTGGAGAGAAAAATTTTTCAATCGATTCGTTGAGCAAAACTTACCAGGGAAGTCGCCGGGGCAGCGGCTGGCCTCGCGCAACCTTCATCGAAAGGCTTAGCAAAACCGATCGAATTTTCCGCTGCGACATCGACATATTCACTACTACATGTGTATGTGTGTGTGTGTGTGTGTATGTGTGTGTGTGTGTGTGTGAGAGAGAGAGAGAGAGCGTGAGAGAGATTGAAAGAGATCGGACGAACACACACACACACACACACACACACACACACACACACACAGATGGGTACACGTGGCATCTGTGTGTTGGGGATCGAGGGTGTGAGTGGTGTGAGAGACATACCTGGTGCGTGAGGCGAACGACATTGGTGGATATTTGGTTGTACTTTGGGAAATTTGTTGTCGTCATCGTTGGCATTGTAGTGTAGGGTAGATAGGACTTGCCACCTGTAGTATGGGCGTCGAAAGCCAGATAACATGTCAGCATTAGTTCTCTGTGATGATGATGATGATAATGTGAGGGCACTTACCCGGTACTGGCGATGGTCTGCATGTGAGCAACATCTTCAATGACTTCGTTGGCTGATGAAGTTAACTGTTGCAATAGTAGGCAGATCGTGGCTGGGTAGGAAGTAGGCAGTGCGCCGAGAGTCAAGCAAGGAGAAGCCATTTAACTCTTGTGTTGGTAGTGGCGAGAGCAAGCTCTCATTGACATTTGGTTTTCAGTATTACGATTTTCCATTAGTGTTATATTGGTGCAATGCGGCTTTCACGACACAGTGATACATCCCGACCTTCAATATGATTGTGCAATCTGGATATTGCCTTTTTGCTATTGCTCATCTTCTTCGCAATTTATTATTATTATTATTATTATTATTATTATTATTATTATTAATTTTATGATTTAGTTGCGATCAGACTCGCTTCCTTCTTACCTCGCATGCATGCAAACAGGCGTCACATCAAACTGGCGACAGGAGCCAGACACAAAACTCAGAAATATGGCATCCAGATACGAGTGCGCTTCCAACTGGCTATGGCGACTCAGCGCCCAACAACCCACTATTCACACACACCTGACCACCCTAGATATCCCACACGCCTCACTCTGAACACTCACATAATTCACTCTAAACTACAGTTATGGCAGCGATGGCTGCCTCTACCCTATCGCTATGGCTGCACTTGGTCCCTCTTGCCCACTTCGACTTTGGGTTGCTGCATACCTCCTTGCACAAGCCGCCGAGACATCGCTTCTGCATGGCTTCCGCAGGAATGAATGAATGGCTGTACACGGCCTCTTGATTTACACTTATGTGACTCGTCGGTCTGCTCCTGTTCCATCGGCCCGTGATGCTCACAAGTCCCTCGCGGTACTTGTTGGACTGGACTGGGACAAACTTGACAAATAGACAGACAAATAGCCGGACATACAAACAGGATGTACAGACAGACACACAGACAGACGCCGCAATACACAGACACTGTGACAGTGCCACACAACCACAAAGTGACACTCATACATACAGGGACACACAATGAAAGCACATAGATACACATTCACGCGAATGTACGGTGACACAGTCACAGTGCACAGTGACACAACATACATAGACAAGCGGTGAATACACGAATACACAGTGGATCAGACGCAAACACTGTGACACACACATACACAGTACTTTGGCACACGCAGTCGCAGGCAAGCACGTGGATACAAAAGTGACGCACAAAAACTCAGATTCACGGGCGCATGCTGCACAGTCACACAGTAAAGTGATACACAGCACACGACAACACGCATACAGCAACATATAGTGGTAATAAGACAATGATACTGTGACAGTGACGCCCACACTTACACGATGAAACATACAGAGACTGTGATAACACACGAATGTTGTGGCGCGCACAGATGCTGTGGCACACGGACACTGAATCAAACACAGTCACGCGGTAACACATAGATACAGACCCACTGTGACACGCACGCATACGCAGCGAAAACAACACTGTCACACTGTGACAGGTGCGCATACACAGTGGGACAGGCACGTCCACGGTGGGAGTCACACAAACACTGGGACACATACACAGACTCACGACATACAAGGACGAAGGCCCAATGACATGACGACACAGATAGAGTAATACATACAAGGTGACACAGGTGTGCTGTGACATACGCAGGGAAGACACGGACAAGGACCAGCAAAACTGAGACAGACAAACAGACAAATCGAGAAGCGCAGTCAAAGGAAGACTGAGAAAAGGGGCAGAACGGGCAATGGTCGTGCACGAATGTATAAACACGCAGTCACGATAGTGTGACGCCAATGCTGTGACATACACAAACATGGTGATACAAGCAGATCCCGTGACACACACACACAATCATTGTAAGGATCGTAAGTACACAATGACCTGCCTGCACAGACACACCAGGGCGCTGGGGCAGGACAGGGAAGATAACCTTGAATACGGTACTGATGAGGCCATGGGCACGAGCGTGGGCGCATTGTTTCCTTTATGTTGCTGTATCATGATGGACCCTAAGGGCTTTTGAGCCTTGTTTATACCCCTCTATCCGGGCATTTGTATGACTTGGTCTCCTATGTACCATTCACACTCGTATTCCTTATTTTTACTCTATTTTTATTATTATTATTATTATTATTATTATTATTATTATTATTATTATTATTATTATTATTATTATTATTATTATTATTATTATTACTATTGCTGATACCGATATTCCGGTGGTTTGTGATTCTAGTCGGCCTCATACCTGCCCTAAGTAAAGGCGGAGCCTGTGCCCTTCTGAAAGGTGTTGCTGCGATAGGAAGCTGAGCCAGGACATGGGTTGTTGCACCCTTGGGCACGCGCAATGGCCACTGAGAACGCAACAGTATCACTGCATCCGCACACAAGCATTGGGTGGCATGGGTCGCAGTCGGACAGCGGGACGCTGACAGGCTATAGCTTGGGATGAAGAGCAACAGACAAACGTCTGCACGGCCGTGTAAGCATGCAGGATGACGAGCACACGCACATGGTTCTAAGGGACAGGTACGCGAGAAGGCGAGCTTTGCTGTGCCTAGGGCTGTATGTCAAGATTCGCATAAGTAAAGAGAACATATATGAACAAGGAAGGGTAAACCAGAAAAGGAGAAAGGATGAAAGTGAAAAAAAGAAAGACGGGGAGTGAGAGAGAAGCAAGCAAAGGAGAAGAGGTATTTCAGGAGAAACTTCAACGAAAGACACCTTCGTTCTCTATTCGAATTGACATGGTACTGTTATTATTATTATTATTATTATTATTATTATTATTATTATTATTATTATTAGTGCCACTATTATTATTAATTGCTATCATGATTATTTTATTATTTTATTATCAATTGATATTATTGTTACTATTACTTCTACTAGTTACTATTGCTATCATTGGACATCATACGAGGCCAGAGATGAAGAGAAAACATGGGGCATTGGAGAGGGAGGTGACGCTTTCCTCTTGCGACAGTGCCCGCCTCCTTTATCCTTCCCCATATTTATCCTTGCTGGTTCTCCAAGATGCCTGTCTCCTTAACTTTATTGTTTGGAAGAAGGATTCTCATTGATTTAATCACGGCCTCAGTTAAATCTAAGGGCCACCAATCGGTTACGTGAGTTGTATATATGACCAATCTCAGGGCGATTGCGGGAGCTCTGCAGGAGTTCAGGCGGAACTCTGGAGGCAGAGAACGGTTGGGTACGCACACTTCAACATAAACCCTAAACCCTAAACCCTAAACCCTAAATCTGTAACCTGAGGCTGCTACCTATGATTATGATTAGTAACAAGGGTACGGGAGTCAAGGATCCTTCAGGGCTAAACTCGAGGACAAATAGGCAAACAATAATGTTTGAGCAAGGGAAGGGGAGCATGATCTGTCTGGGGTGTATCTAACTGATATTGGTAAGCATAAAAAGGACGAGAAGTGCCGAGTCATTGTCTCGCTACATAAAAGTTTGTTCTGAGGTGTGATGGACAGGGAGGGGGGTGTACTTCTAACAGTATCCCCTCGCTTATAGGTCACCTGACCATGAGATAAAGGGTTGGGGGGTCATGAGAATGTTGTCAAACTTGTGAGTGACAAAACCTTCTGGTATGATGGATTGCCTCAACTAACCTTAACCTAATGACTAACCCATATCTATGTACAAAGAGGGTCCAGACTAACTCAGCTTAGGATCAGCCGGATGGGCTTAGGATATAAGGTGTAAGTTCCGTGTGACCCACATGCGTGATCCTAAAGGCTTCCAAATGGCTCAAAACAGGGACTGAGCATCGATAGATCTATATTTATACTAGGCGATCGAGAGAAGTGAGGCTCTAAGAAGCCTGCCTCATCGCCATATCCATATCTATACTAGGCGATCGAGAGAAGCGAGACTCTAAGAAGTCTGCCTCATCGCCATATCTATTTATCTATATATATAAAAGGCGATCGAGAGAAACGAGGCTCTAAGAAGCCTGCCTCATCGCCATATCTATATATCTATATATATACTAGGCGAACGAGAGAAGCGAGGCTCTAAGAAGTCTGCCTCGTCACCATATCTATATATCTATATGTATACCAACAGAAAAAATGTTTTGATTTTTTTTTTTTTTTTTAAACATAGAAAATAAAATTTTGATATGTATCCACTGCTTGCGCTGGACCCTACTGATTGGCATATACGAAGACCCTTACCAAATATATACCAACAAGTCCCTATACACTCCCAACAAGTCCCAACACAGTCCCAATATGTATGTGGTAATGTGTATTTGAAGTTAACCTTATTATGAAATACTAAAAACTAAAGGAGTTAGAGTTATGAATCAGTGCGCACATGATTTGCATTTGTGTGG
>BFEA01000006.1:1537161-1552772 GCA_003427395.1 Chara braunii | reverse complement strand
CTATATGTATACTAGGCGATCGAGAGAAGCAAGGCTCTAAGAAGCCTGCCTCATCGCCATATCTATATGTATACTAGGCGATCGAGAGAAGCGAGACTCTAAGAAGTCTGCCTCATCGTCATATCTATATATATATATATATATACAAGGCGATCGAGAGAAGAGAGACTCTAAGAAGCCTGCCTCATCGCCATATCTATATATATACTAGGCGATTGAGAGAAGCGAGGCTCTAAAGAGTCAACCTCATCGCCATATCTATATGTATACTAGGCGATCGAGAGGAGCGAGGCTCTAAGAAGCCTGCCTCATCGCCATATTAACTTATATACTAGACAACGAGAGAAGCGAGGCTCTAAGAAGCCTGCCTTGTCGCGATATTAACTTATACTCCTCACGCCATATACTAAAAAAGTTTGAGTGTATCCTGATCAATCCACTACCAGATGTCTGCTTCCATATAACTTATTCGACCCATTACGAACTCGATGACTTCGGTGAGGAAGGATAAGTGAGATCTTGACTCAGAAAGGCTGATCATCCTTGAAATTATGATTTGATTTGTATCATGTGATTCCTCTCTGAATTGAATGAATGGTATTGCTTATGATTACTAGAGACATGGGGCTCATAATTAACCTTTAAGAAAGGAGAAACATTGTAGAACCACTGGGACGAAGAGGCTACGAATGAATTCTGTTCGTTGCCTAGACCCACGGGGCAGACAGATTGATAGTTATGTGAATATAGAAGTTAGACAGTAGGCAGACGACGGACACCGAACTTAAGGTCACAAGTCTAGAAGGAATCTTCTAGGACCCAAAGAGAAAACGTTAAAATTCTTTCGACTGTGTTGTGTCTACAGGTTCATCATTCTTGGCGAGGACTAGGGAAGAAATCCGTAAGGAACTGCAAATTATGTTATCATTAGATAACAGGTCGGTAGAACTCCGACTCAACTTCCACCATGGCCGATACCCACACCTAAGACAAGACCTAAGAAGGAAGCAGGTCTTTGAAAGGTTATGTTATCTTTCCCCTGTATCTATACCTAAAATTTTCCAAATCACACTTGGAGGTCTTTGAAAATGTGAAGGGTTGGGGTAAGGAGTCAGGAAGGAATGCTATTTTCAAAGGTTTTGGGGCGTGACGCTTGTAGTGCATTCAGTGTCTGCATCTGTATGTGTGTATGTGATTTTTTGCATCTGCACAGGTGTTGGACACTTGAACTGTCTTCTGACTTTGAGATATTCGGGCAGCGGGACACAGCAATTGTGAAAGTGAGGTCCACCTCTCATTCAGCTCCCCTGACTTACATATATATGTATATACATATCTGTGAATAAGATCGTAGGCTGTTCGGAGCCTAGAAAGCCATTTGTCCAGGCTCTGTCTTGAGAGAATGGGAGAGTACAAAGGGGCTTGACTCAGGCTTCTCTCTCACATGGTAAACAAAGTAAACATAGAGTCACTGTTATAGTTAGCTAAGCGTGGAAGACTGTTCGAGAAAGTCGACCTGATTAGATAGTCGGTCCGGGGAGTTAGCACCTCGGGGCACGACATACGGGTCAGTCTTAAGGCGTTCTACCGCGCGTATGCCTATGCTACGACGATCGAGAAAACGCCCTCGGCTGGACTACCTCTGCGATTGCATGTAAAAGTCTTCGCACGTAGGTCAGTAGCTCAGCGGGGATACGCCCACCTAAGGGATGGTGACAGCTCCCGCAGGTGGAGGTAATGTTGTACCTCGCAGGATCCCTAACCTGTCGTAGGGAGTCGCGACAGGTTTAGCACGCGCGCACGGTCGGAGTGGTGTTTTAGGAAAAGTGACAAAAAAAGAGACTCCTGCGTGACACGACCGTGAGGTCCGACACAAAACTACTTTGCGTCTAGGTGTGGGACCGCCGTGCACGACACCGCCTGCCGCCTTCCTCTCGTAACCAGGACTAGACTTAGATTAAGAAAGGTAGAAAGAGGGGTTTGAGACTCTCGAGATACAAGGAGGGGACAACTCAACTCCCAGGAGAGGGCCTTGATACCTTCATTCGCCTAAGGGTCCCGCAATGGCAACCAATGTAACAATTTGTTGACGTCGAACTGCTGAAATCAATCCGCTGACGATCTCCCAAATCGCAGCACTAACCCCCTATTTGTCCAACCGGATTACCTCCCTTGCGCCCAATTGCCGCTGCGCAGCAACCAGTAACAGTCCTTAGACGCAACAACAGTACTCAGCGGCAGTCAACAGCAACAACAGCAGTCACCAGCAGCAGCAGTCCGCACACGGCGGTGATCAACAACGATATGCTGCAGTATGCAGCTACCAGCAACAATATGCAGCCGCAATCTGTGCACTGCCAACAACAATTCTCATCAGTAGTTCATGCACAGTCAATCAGCAGCCGCGGCTGTGCCCAGTCGAAAGCAGCAACAGTCGTTCATGCCCAGCCAACGAACGCTGCATCAGTGCGCAGCGGCAGTCAATGGCGACAGTAACAGTCCGTGCCAAGTCCGCAATCCACTGTCCACAATTCACAGCCCACCTTCCACATTCCACAGTCCACAGTCCACTGTCCACAGTCCGCTCCTTCCTGCCCAGAGCAGTGGTTCGAACAAATGTTGCCTGAATTCTCCGCTGTGATGGCAAACACTGACCTCCCTTCACAGTCTAACCGTCCCTCTGAGTTCCAGCACCTCTCCTCAGGCCAATTGCTATTGTACGGCAGTATGAAACACCACTAACCCCGCAGAACCTCAGTAGAACTTCACATGCGTAGCACTTAGCATGCGACTGCAGGACGCTGCAACAGCATAAGATGCGAAACTCGACATGCTGCTGCTCCGCAATTCGGCGACACACAGCAACCGGTACAAACTACGCTCTGCTGCAGATCCCCCTCTATTCAGGCTCGATCACCCCCTCCATTTGCAAGCTACTCCTTCTGGCGAGCCTCAAGGTCACCTCATTGACCTCTCTTCGCAGCGTGACCACAAAACATATTAGCCAGAAGTAATCCTATATCTCCTTGACCGCCCTGCTACTGCACGGGTGGATGGAACGGGGGGCATGCTGATCTGCAAACCAATCTGCAGTTTCAGCGTCTTGTCTGTTGCAGCTGCGTTTTGACGAACCCGACTCTACATCTACTGATAAGCGAGTATCTAGTTCCGCAATCGTTCCCTTGTTACTCCGCTTAGCTGGGACGGGCAGCGCCCCAGACAGCAGGAAAGCTCTACAACCCTGTGGCTCGCTCCCGACTGCTTCTCTTTATAGTTTCCCTTGCGTAATCCAGTTTTTTGTTTATCAAAATGCAGTTCCGGTATGACCAGGCGGGGTACTACTACGCACAGTCACTAGTTGTAGTTAGCGGAACTCCACCCCGACTGTTCCCGTACGGTATGACCCGACCGGATGAACCTTCCGTTTGAGTGCGAGTGGGTTCATCCCTTCTCCACAACGAGGCCTGCAAGAAGAACCGACTGCTGTGATAACTGCAGGAGTCTAGTATCCGGGCCACGGCCATCACCCCTCTACGTACTGTTGGTGCAAGATGCGGGTGGATTTTCCCTCAGAACATGGGAAGGCGCACCCTTTATCAGCCCTTCGAAGTACAGCGTCGACAGCTTCGGAGTGGTTGCTTCAGTCGACAGGGTGATCCACACACCGACCAACAGGTAATTCTCTTATCCCACGACTGACTCCACTGCAACGATAGGCTGGACACAATCGAATGAATCTTCCGCTTGAATACGGAAAGATACATAACCTTTATGAAATTTTACCCTTCCATAATTACGTAGTTTACTATGACCAAGAAGTAGAAAGGGGAAAACAACAAAAGAAAAAATAGGAAAAAAAAAAGAAATTGAAGTAAAATAACAAACTAGGAATGAACCTTTCGCTTGGAGCGGAGAAGATTCATCCCGCTTTCAAGCTTCCCCTCCAACGTGCAGCCCATTCTTCTTATCGATCATCTTTTACTGCTTTATCTCTAAAACTAACTATAGAATCGGGGTCGCCCGCCTTCAAACCCCCTGTTTACCATCTGAGATTGCAAAAAATGGTCAGGCATTTGACCGATTCGACTCAGCTTCACTCCCGCTCGTCTTCCTTCCCGACACTCCCCCGCAACCACACTTTCCCCTACCTTCTCACACATACCTTCTCTTCAGAATCTAATACCACTCCTAAACTCGCCTTGCCTTAGAACCTCGAAATAACAGTTCACCTCACTCGAATCCATTAAGGATCGAGTGAGATTCGTGTTTCCTCGCCCTCACCATCTCTGCCATAGCCATCGCTCCGCTCACGTCTTTCTCAACTAACCTCTCATACTCCTACTTTGTTCTAGAACTAGCATCATCGTTCGATTCGCCCTACTAACAAGCTCCTACCTACCTCCCTACTCCGCTTGATTCGCTGAGGATCGCGAGAAACGTTTTTCTTCTCTCCCTCCATGCCCGGTCCTTCACCGTAGCTTCACGCAGCCTATTACTTACACATCATCAAGACCGGCTATCTATTGACCAAACTAACACTCCCATTGAACTCGCAATGGGCAAGAACCCCCGTTCGACATGTTTCCTCGCTCGATTCTGTTGAGAATCGAGTGAGGTGCATGTTCTTCTTTCCTATTAACCCCCTTAGTCTTTCTTCGTCGTCTTCTCAGTCTTGTATGCACCTGGCGCGTTTTAGCGCCTAGGTTCCTCCTCCCTAGGCTGCCTTCCCGCTCTGCTCCTCGGCTCGCTTCGCCCCCGCTGCTGCCGACCTCGTTTCTTCTCTCCTTCGTGTCTCAGTCGACCGCCTGCCTGCGTGCTACCCCAGCTACCACCACTGCACTCGCCCGGTTCGGGAACCCCCGTTTAGGATCTCCCCTTGCGCCCCGGCTGCCTACCTCGCTTCTGCCATCTACGCCTTCTCCATGCATATATTCGGTGCCGCTTCCCGCCCGGGTTCATTTGCCCGTTTTGCCACCCCGTCGGCCTCGTTTTCTCCTCTAACCTTCGGCTCTTCCCCCTCTCCGCTCACCTTATGCCAGATCCCACCCAAATCCATCCGTCCTTCCTACCGTCCTCGCTTCGCTACTCCGCCTCAACGCTCCCACAGCGCCCGTCAACCCGCTGCTCTATCGCTCCGTCCGCTGCAGCGCAGCGCTACCCGGCCAGCCCCGCTGCCTGTTGCTCCTACTCACGGTCTTACCGCCCGCTGCCCCTAACTCAGCGCTCGACTTTCCTACGCTATTGCCCTCCGCCTGTTCCCTCCGGCTCGTTGCCCGCTGCTTTGGGACATACCGCTGGCCTCCCTTTTTGCTAGCGCCGCTCAGACGGCAGCGCACCCCGCTACGACCGACCTCGGCCCAAGCTCCAGTCATCCTAGGGGAAACCTCAGAGGGAGTCAACCACTGTACGGCTCAGCCTTTCAGCCCTATACCCGGCGGCTGACGACCGGCCCGTCTTAACCACTAACACCCCCGCCTCCTTCACTCTCTCCCCTAAGACTCCCCTGGCATGCCCCCCTTCAACCATGCCCCGCCACCCCTTCCGCCTCTCAGTAGACAAGCCTTATCCGGACTTCCCATAGCAAGTCACAGGACTGAGGGCGCGGGTCTGCTATGTGCCCAGGCGCGGGCCTAGGCGAAACGGCCCAGCGCAGATCCTTTTTGTGGTAGTAGCAAATATTCAAATGAGAACTTTGAAGTCCGAAGTGGACAAGTGTTCCATGGGCACTCTCATACCCAACCTCTCCACCTCGGACGACTGGGAACTGATGATGCTCCTACAGAAAGGTCCCGCCACTCAAGTTCCTTCCGGCCCGTGGGCTAATCACCCGCCGGCTCGCATGCCCGTCGGACTCCCTGACCAGGCTTCTTCATGACAGGCAGGATAGAGGAATTTTTGTCGACGCCCTAGCACGCTGGAACCCGAATGGGGCTCGCCAACGGAGGTGCATAACCAAGATCTTCGACCGCAGCGTCAAATACTAAATCTGGCTTCGTATCCAAGTAAAAAAATATGCCGAGTCTCGATCCCCGAATCTCTTTAATGAAAGTCGGATGCCGTAACCATTGATGCTAAGCCCAAGTCTAGGTTTGGCTTTGACAAACGCCTATATAAACGGACACCTGTACGACTCGCCGACCTACCGAAACGCTTTCAGAAGTCACATTGTTGTCGATGCAGTCCTTCGCACGTACGCATAGGTCACAGGCAGACACATCAATCAGCGAGACATAATCTTTTTAATCCTAACTTAATCGGAAAATAAAATAAAAATTATGGTCGGCGATCACGCCGACTCTTCAATCATCAACAAATAAAAAGATCATGCGCGCCTCAAACCCGCGCGCCTACACACTCTTTATTCTAGCCAACCATCAGCCGCATAAACAACGGGGACTGTCGTGACTCGCATGGTATACTTAAACTTTGATCCAGACTTAATTTGTGTCACTTGCCAAAACCAGAGCGGATACCCTTGTAAGGGTATTCGCGCCGATAGCTTATCGGACCATATTAAGCAACGTCCCCGTCGCTTTGCCAAATCAAAAAGCTATAAGTTTATCCAAAACTCCAAATGATGACGAGATAGGAACCAATCCGATTAGCCGACAGACTCCGGTTCGAGGCCTCCATCAAATCATGCCAAACACAACGTTATGCTGCCATAATTCTAACCTGCGTCTCCATTGTCTTGACATCAAGACGCCGGGGTACTGGCATTATACTACAACATAAGTCCCAATGACCCTCTCGATCGTCCTCTCTGGGTCGTCCTAGACAAATGCCGACTTCTCGTTAGGTGTCCTTAGTCTCTACCCTGCAAGCAGGGTCATAACCAAGGACGAGGGTCATAACCGAGACCTTAGAAGGCATCCTTTCACCTTCCTCCCAAAAAATTTCGCAATTAAGTATATATATATATATACATCACATAAATTTTATCACAGACTCTTTCTGTAGTCTAGTACAGGAAGACCAGGTCTCCATCTTGGCCCACCATAGTCTGGGTGATCGTGGCAGATCTACGACCCACCACGTCTGTTATTTTAGCGGTAGTGCCCTCGCAGGTTGCGCCACGATAGGTTTTTTCTCTTGATAAACATTCAATCAAGACTCCAAAAGACTCGACTTTTATCCCACGCCATCCCGTGGCAGGTAAAACACTCCTGGGTGACCACACCCCTTTAAGTCTTTACCCCTTCGGGCGAGACGTGGGCACGCTGTCAGGTTGCGTCGACTAGCAGCCAACACTGAAGGTTGCGTCTCAGTGATGCCAGTTATACACTTGGCTGGGTCTCTCATAAATGCCCCAAGATTAGCACAAGTGGTTGGACGGTGTGTCGCAACAATACAGGCCTACTGAGGGACTACGCAAAGGTTTGTCACACATAAAAGGCATTTACCAGCCCTATGTGGGACAACACAGAGAGAACACGACAACCTCTCCATCATCACAAAACAGAATCACCGCCAGGTCCGCAAGGCCGTGACCCCCTCACTTGATCAGAGCAAGAAGACCACACATTCCGAAGACATCTCTCAATAAGCTTTTTGCGACCTTTACAAAAATTCTACCACTGGCCAAGTAAAAACGTGGTCCTCCTCGTCAGACTTTATCATCCAAACTAACTTACCATGCCACTCAATCTATTAACCACCTTTCATACGCAGAAGGTCTCATTCAATAGGCCTCCCAACCATCCCTTCTCTGTTTAGGATAAACTCTCACACGACATTTCGTTAAAAACATCTTCCCTCTTTAAAGATGAGTCTTCCAATAAACAAAAGACTACCTTCTCACAACAGGCGTCTTTACCATAAAACAACTCAAACTGAGAGACCAACTTATGGGTTTTCATCACAACTCAACAATAAACACTTGGCATGGCAAGCATTCGCGTCTCAAAGACTCATAAATCCCTTAGGATTCTCACACTTTTCACAAGAACAGACTGCACTCCCTCTCCTTATACCCGGCCCTATCATCTGCCTCTGGGCAGATCGCACGAGTATACCGAAGAGTAGACAACTCACATTCATTCACATTCACAAAATATATAGTACACGAGATGTTTCTCATACATCTCTCACACAAAGTCATCATACATTAGGATAAAACCACACATGTGAGAGTGATTGTGATCGTCATATACAGGGAATTTTTTTCTAGATAAACTCTCAACTCAATATATATTAAGGGGCAAAATACCCCAACTCAAAAGCGAACCAATATAGTCTTGAATTACATATATACACATAGAGTCGAACAATCTCAACTTACGCTGGCACTAGTGATCCAGTATTGCCCAAAAATTATAGCCTCCTTAGTCAGAGCTTAAACGAAAACAACTCTAAATAGCCGTAATCGCACCCCTCACACTGGAGGGATCCAAGTAACCCAAGACCTATCCAAATATCCAACCCGAAACACAAGGTCCATCACGTCCTAATCAATCATAAACTTACAACAACCCCGAATCAAAGCGTCGTGCGTACTCCTCTCTCATATCTCAGCACAAGCCGTATAGCAAGAGGTTTAACACCCTAACTCTCGAGGTCATAGCGCCCTGAAACTATAACTCAGGACCTACTCAATTTAAAGCAGCCTCCTGTATACAAACGTATAGACGCGTACCCTTTCCCAACTCAGGGTGGTATTGTTAAAAATAAACTCAACCCCTAAAACACAATCAATTCATCTTGAATCGTAGGAAGACATTCCTAAATGAAGGTATATGTCTTAACGAAGGACAAATATCACAGTCAAAATCAAATCAGCCCTCCTAGTAATATCCCATTCTTACACGACCTCGTGATGCGCTCAGGTCTACATTACAAACCATTTCCCTCATCCGTTTCTTATCTCCAGCGGCCCATACATACACGAGGCTCACTCTCATACTCTACCCAATCTACCCTTGAGTAGATACAAAAGCCTGAAAATTTGCTTATCCAACTTACCTTGAGCCCTCTTATGTTCTGACATATACACACGAGGCACTAAAGGCTTATATACACCTCTTCCAACCCGCTCTGTATATAGTCAAAAATATTGTAAACTAAAACACAGGGCCGGAAGTACAGAACCAATTAGCCTTCTACCTTGGCTCTCATGCACACATATATACACAAGCCCATGAGGGACGTACTTCGGCAAAACACAAGGGCATCCTCTATCGTCCTGCTAATGTCCGAACCTCATCCCAATCTACAACCCTGTCATCTGGATCGTGGGACTTTGCATAAGCATCAACGATATTGACCAAGCTCCTTAGTCCTTTGTCATGGGGTACGAATCTTTGGTCCAGATACAGGCCATACAACAACTCGCACGTGTGCCTTGCATATCCCCCTTCTCGCTCCTTCACTGCGGCCTCAGCTGCGGCCTCTAACCCAATCTTCCCTTGAGAATCTTCCATCTCGAGCTCCCTCGACCCCGTCACCTGTCGAGGCTCGAAGGGAGTTAAGCAACTAAATCTAATGCAGAATATATCCCTACTAAATTAAGTCGTTCTCATCATCAAAGCACCTAAGAATCTATTTAGAACGACAGCGTTACCGAAAAGAGTCTTTAAATAAATATCCACCTAAAATAAAACATAAATATTTACTTATAAATCCCTTAAATCATAACTCAGGCATTAACCACTTATAGTTTTTATCATCAAGGAAGGACACAATATATGTATGTCGCATAAGCGATTACTCCAAACATGAATCCAAAATGCAGTACAACCCATGATGAATAATATATATTTACAACAATAATCAGAACATAATAGATACAACTTATTGGCAAGGGTTGTAACTCAAGATTACGACAAAGTTTATAAATAACAACATGAAGCCAACTCAACTGCCAGTCATATAACAAGATAACTCTCAATAACGTATTTCCCTATTCTATAAGGCAGAAGTAGGACTAGCAATCAATAAATAACATGATACAATTGTTACCCCTTCAACTCTTAAGCGATGCATATATTACAGAGGGGCGGTGTAATCCTCATAAGATAACATTTTGACTCCTGAGCCCCGCTCTAAAGATCAAGCCTCACCGCATCCCTCTCTGATTCCAGCGCTTGCATCTCACCGACCCTATCATGGTCAAATGGACAACCCCATCCATACTTATCAAGGCAACGAAGAGCGAATTCCCACCTTTACAAATATGGTGACCCTACTTAACGGGAGACGAACCTATGTCGCTACTCCAGATCCGCTCTCACTAAGCAGTAGTTGTTCCACTTAGCATCATAGTTTTGGTAAGGCAGCAAGCCCCTTCCTCTCCTCTCAATAGATAATGTAATTACTCTCCTATCATAGGAAAGTTAACAACACCCCACTAATGGACCAGGAATATAATTCCGGCGTTGGTCTCACTATCATCTTTGAGACTAACAACTGCTTCCTTAAGCTTCAACGAGGGAGTAACAATTCAAGAATGCACTTCCACTGAGGACAACTATACACACTGATTTACTCCCTCGAGGAAGAACCATCTTCCCTAGGAGTGAGTCACCCCATTCACCTCTGGTCCCATGCCAGATGTGGGTTTCACGCAAATTCTACGTCCTTTTCGAAAGGCAATCCGTACATACGTCATCAATCAAATATCAAATAAAATATAAAAAAACACATATATGGTAACAATCCACAAGCGGCTATCGGGTAGCTGAAAATTCAGGAATGAAAATTCCGAAGTGAGAGTTTTGGGCAGTCTGAAAATCCTGAATGGTCCTGAAGTGGTGAAAGGTTCGAAGACCTTGAAAACCACCTGTTTAAACATGCTGCATCTTGAAGTAGTGAAGGGTGTCCTGAAGTAGTCAAGTTAGAGTTTTTGGCAGTCTGAAAATCTTGAATGGTCATGAAGTGGTGAAAGGTCCGAAGACCATGAAAAACCACCCTTCACCACTTGAGGATGAAACCTGCCTAAACAAGTGGTTTTCAGGGTCTTCGGAACTTTCGCCACTTCAAGACCATTTAGGATTTTCAGACCTGAATGGTCCTGAAATGGTGAAAGGTCCCAAGACCTTAAAAACCACCTGTTTAGGCAGGCTGGATCCTGAAGTTGTGAAGGGTGTCCTGAAGTGGTGATGAAAAATACGCTTGTTGTTGACCTTCTCTCCAACAATCAGATAAACATTGTCATGAAAACAAATATATACATATATATTACACATACTTAAAACATAAGCCTCTCTTTAGGTTAGCCAAACCGTTAGCTAGGTAACCACTACTTCTTAAACTTTATCGATATTTAGCTAGACAATCCTCAAATGACTCAACTCATTGTCAACTCACACCATCGAAGGGCATAGGTACAATATTCATCGCAGTACCTATCGTATCTTAACTCAGACTGATCTCAAGGAAAAAAATTTGCAACCAAACCTCTCACTTCGCACTCATTAGTCAACCCCTCATCCGTGTCGGCCATGCATCAGAAACCTCCTCTAAAGCGACACTCTATTGACCAAGGGGGAGACGCCTCAGCTTAATGTCTTTACATCCCAAAGCAAGCTTACCACATAGCTCACGAAATAAGTCACTAGCCTCGTAGCTTTGACCGTTATCAACTGAGCTCGCTTCGGTAGTGGACATACCCAACAGTGCGGATGCTGCCTTAACTCAACCAAGGCTGAACCAGATATGCGACGTATAGCCCGACTATCAAAAGATACTTCGGATAATAAGGTGCTCACTAAGATCACTATTATATGCGTCAGAGTACTTAAGTGTATAGCCAAACACTTCCTTCCTCAAGCAAACCGTGCATACGCTAATAATCAACGCTTCACACTTAGGCCACAGTCTTAAGACATCTTTAACAATAGTCAATGTATCAAGCAATCGACCATATATGTCCAAAGAAAGCTTCTCCTTTTGCCTAGTTCTCACTTTCTCATACCCGGATGTCGTTCCACCAGGGACAACGACAGACAACCGTTATTCCGGCAACGGCGCCACCTCTCGGGCGCATCAGTCCAACACCGCACAAGGGCAGTGCGAGACCCTCCCGGCCGTGTCACGTAGGAGTTGGACTTAAATCCTTCGTCGCAAATGCATATAGAACTTCCGAAAGCCGTTCCGGCCGAGTGCGTCAGCCATACCTCTCGCGAGCCGCTACGACAGAATAGAGCCTACACGAGGCACGACTTACCTCCATCTTACGGGAGTTGTCACCTCCCTTCGGTGGGCGTATCCCCACCGAGCTACCAGTCCACAGTACGAAAGCTAATCAGCTGCAATCGCAGAGGTGGACCAGCCGAGGACGTTTCTCGTTCGCTGTAGCATAGGGGGTGCGCGCGGTAGTACGCCTCTATCGAACCCGCACGTGAACCAGCATCTTGGGGAGCTAAGGTCCCAAGCGCGACTCATCGCCGCTCGACTAGGACGTATCCTAGTCTCTTACGGGCCATCCCATAATTTTCTAATGCGGAGATCAGATAGGAGTCGCATGCGAGACTTTGTATAAAATCGCGCGGACGCAGGACTAACTCATATTGATTCGCAATGTAAGCGTACGCAAGCGATCACAATGATGACGTACTATATAGTACCCATACTCATGCGGTCCTCGTTAATATAGAGGGCCGCATTCGACACTCAAGTGTCGGCTGACATGCGCCTTGGGGGTAATCTCTCGACGCTGGACAACTGCCAAGTACGGTTGAGAACCACACCCTCTTCTTCATCCTGCGGAGAGCGGGTGGTACACAGGTTCATACCTGTGGTGGCAATAGTTTCTTATTGCCCTGGAGACCAGCTCCATCATCTAGGGCCTGGGGATAAGTCAAGGGGTTTGACTTTGACGTCTGCCATGAACTACAACGTCCAACCATAAGATTCTAATAGCAAAGTATAACAGAGAATCTTCCTCTCCTCTCAAACGCACGATCTGTTTAACCCTTATGCGTGGTTCCAGTAGATCCGCGTGAAAATACTCAAGACATATATATATTACATAAATATAGAGGGTTATTAATATTGAACGATCACTTCTCACATTCACAGTGGGCCTCCTCTCAGCCATATATATATTCATGTGAGTGCGGACAGTCAAATCCAAAGTCCGAATCACCAAACATACCTGCAATCACATCAAAGATTCAACCAAAAGTCCATGCACTACACGATGTCAACTTCAACCATTCTCTGCATTCATACCCCTTGCTTTTAGCCATACAAGCCTCACGCTTATGCAACTCCTCAAAATAAAATACTCAGTACTTTTCTTTAAATAACCATTCAAAATAAAGTCCGGGTGAAAACACAACAAAACAGTTCAAATCACAAGGCTAAAGTCTTTAGGTTGAGTGGCAAGAGTGAATTGGAGTTGAATCGTAGACGGACGAATCGGCAACCGAACTGTTATCAGTGATAACAGAAGATGATCCTTGTAGGATCAAGCTGAATCTAGCTCAAATCCTGAATCAATCGACCAAGAAGACCTGTAACACATCACAGGTCAATCCCCCAAGCTAAATCTATAAGTCAATGGAGAATAATCCCCATATCACGATCTCACTCAAATCGTCCTAATTAACTAAGCCTAAGTCTATCTCTAGGCAAATGCCAAAAGAAAGGTAGACCCTGAAAGAACCTCCTCTACACATAGTGGATTGGCAAAATTGCCACCTATCGAAATATAATTTAACTCTTTCAAACTAAGAAAATTTCGGTAGTGTTTCCCGTAGGAATAATATTTTTTCAAAACCTATATCAGCCCGAATATGAAACCAGAAATAGTCTTTGACTTAACAAAGTCAAATTTTGTCTAACTCCCTGAATTAACAAAAATTTGGACAGCACTCCCTTTAGAAAAGGAGACTTTCAAGATTTATACTAAGTCAGATACGAACTCAAACATAAAATTAGAGTTCAACTAAGACAAAATTTAGCTAACTTATTAGATTTGTAGAAATTTCGGCAGCGCTTCCCGTAGAGAAAGTGCTATTCCAAGATTTATACAAAGCTAAGTTCAGAATCTAAAGTGGCTTCGACTTTTCAAAGTCTAATTTTGTCTAACTCTTTGAATTACCAAAAATTTGGGCAGCACTTTCTTTAAGAAAAGAGGTGTTCTAGATTTTTACTAAGCCAAAAAGTCAAAAAAGTTAAACCCTGAAAAAGACAAAGTCTGACTAACTCTATGGTTTTGCAGAAATTTCAGCTGCGCTTCCCGTAGAGAAAGTGGCTTACCAAGATTTATACAAGGCCAAGTACAACAAAAAATCCCAGAAAATGCAGAAATAAACCTAAGTAAAAAAACTTAGCTCAGAAAATGCAGGAATTGAAAATAACTCCTATGGCTCTAACACATAGCGAGCAACTAAAGCAACTACCTATCAACCTGAAACTCAGACTAAGTAGTAGCCTCACTCAGTCATATGCAGGTCAAGCCACAAATGTAGGTACTCTCACCATCCCAGAGTAAACTTAACAAACAATAATTCATAGTTTTTCAATGATTTGTCCCCTTATACCCAGCTTACATAGGGTATAAAGCTAGACCACCCAAACTTATGGAACATGTCTAGCCCAACCACGAAGTATACACAAACAAAGGACATAACAACTTTTCTCTTCTTTAGGCGTATGGCTAGTCCACCCTAGCGCCCTGAACTGTTTAAGTATCCAAGATTTATATAATTGTCTGCACTTAGTCTTTTGAGGTAGCATATAACTGAACCGATCATCTTCAGCTCAAGATTCAGCCTGCCCCTTCATACCACAAGTTTATTCTTAATTAGTACTCTCTTTAGTTGGTGATAGGCTATAGTCAGACCACCCAAACTTATGGGACCTTATCTGACTGGCCTGTTCATAAGTTATATAGTAATAAAATATAGCCAAACTATAACCTTTTGGTTCCAGCATGTGCGAGGCGTTGGATTAAGACCACCTAAACTTATGGAACATGTCTTGGTCCTCAGTCTGGTTCATTTCTCTCAAAGCCAAAAATAACAAAGAAACTGAAGGAAACCCAGAGCAAACAAGGAGACCAAGCCACCCAAACTTATGGAACATGCTTCTGAAAAATCAACCACAGTCAGCCCTCACAAGTCAGAGCAACCAGACCACCCAAACTTATGGAACATGTCTGGTCCCCCAAGCAATCCAAAATAAACATAGCACTAAACCTTCCCAAACTTATGGAACTGGCCCAATATTTAGTTGACCCAGTCAAACTTCATGCAAAACTACCTTTCTCCCACCCTTCCCCCAGATGTAATCCCACAATCTGCTTTGAGTCAGATAATGAAACTGAAACCGACATTGTACATGCGTTCCTTTACTTAGTCTGGTTATGTCCCGAAGAGAAAACAAAAATCATAGGGACAGGCATGCATACGCTAATTAAACTATAGGGGGAATAGGCAAACATGGGTATAGCAGGTTATACAGATACAAATAGTTTACTTGATGGTTCCCTGCCTCTAGAACCTCGCCTAGGTTCCCGCAGAGCTCCTGCAATCGGTGGGTTGACTCCCGAGAGAGTCTTGTTGTGGTCCTACGGGTTGCAATCCCGCCTGCCGCCTTCCTCTCGTAACCAGGACTAGACTTAGATTAAGAAAGGCAAAAAGAGGGGTTTGAGACTCTCGAGATAC
>BFEA01000006.1:1472009-1496388 GCA_003427395.1 Chara braunii | reverse complement strand
TTCGCCCGGCCCACAAACCCCTGTTCTCCACCTCTCCCCGCCTAATTCCACTTCGTATCGGAGGGGAAACCTCCGCTTCTACTCCTACCATATCCCTCCCCACTTTCTCCGAATGCACCCGGCGCAAGACTGCGACCGGGTTCACTTCCTACGCATCCAGCGCATACTTGCGCCCAGATTCAGCCCCCCCCCCGGAATCTTACCTTTCCCTATCGAAAGCTGTCAAGAAACACACGTGGACCTTCTTTCCCGCTGAGAGAAGGTTAACAACAATTGTATTTTTCATCACCACTTCAGGATGTAGCCTGCCTAAACAGGTGGTTTTCAGGGTCTTCGGACCTTTCACCACTTCAGAACCATTCAGATCTGAAAATCCTGAATGGTCATGAAGTCGTGAAAGCTCCGAAGACCCTGAAACCACATGTTTAGGCAGGTTGCATCCTCAAGTGGTGAAGGGTGGTTTTCATGGTCTTCGGACCTTTAACCACTTCAGGATCATTCAGGATTTTCAGACTGCCAAAAACTCTCACTTGACCTCTTCAGGACACCCTTCACCACTTCAGGATGCAGCCTGCCCAAACAGGTGGTTTTCAGGGTCTTCGGACCTTTCACCACTTTAGAACCATTCAGGATTTTCAGACTCCCCAAAACTCTCACTTCATAATTTTCATTCCTGAATTTTCAGCTACCCGATAACCGCTTGTGTTCCCGCGACTCCTGGCTTGCCACTTCATTATCCCATCACGCAATGCTTTCTCCCACCAACTCATGGTCTACTAACCTTCATCCCAAACTAACCTTACCGTTCAATCCGCCATGCTCTAAAACCCCCGAGTTGATTCTTTCCTCGCCCATTTTCATCCAGAAACAGACGAGAATTGACGTTTTTTTTCCTTTACTCCTCCATTTAAGCCATAGCTCACGCATCAGCTTCCTCTTCGTCCTCGTATTCTACTAACATTTTACTCAAACTAACCATCTATTCGAACTCACCACGCCTCATATCCATAGTCTCAGCTCTTTTCCCCGTCCGTTTTCATCAAGAATTGGGCGGGCTTTGCCTACTCAACTGCGCCACGACCATTTTCCCTCCTCCCCGCCATGTTCGATTTCGACTGTACCTGGCCCAGAACCCCCGACAGGTTCATTCCCTCTATAGCACGTCACTTCCCTGCTCGTCTCCCTTTGTACTCTAGTTCATCTTTCAACCACTACACCCGTAGCTTTCGCCTCACAATCCTGCCACCCGACAGTCCACAATCTTTCCGCTCTGTCCCGGCAGCTATTGCAGCGTTCGCCTACAATAATATCTTCGCTCTGCTCGCGCTGGCACCCGTCGCTCTTCCGCCAGTACCTGTTGCCCGCTGCCTGCTTGGCGCTGTCCGGCGAGACCCACGCTCGCTACTCAGGGGTATGCCTTTCGGTTCTCCCCGAGTGACACTGCGCAGAAACTGCCTTGATGCTCATAGGGGACGGGGCTGGAGATGAGGCACCGCGACTGGTCTATCGAAGAAGCCCGTCCCCGATGCTACCGGCTAACCCCTGCGCAGGGACCGTGCTAACCTTCTCTGTAGCGTTCCAATTTTAACAGATGTGCGGAGGACGCACCCCGCAAAACCCCGCGGCCCTACGACATGGCCCGGGGCAAGTCAGAATTATGGGTTTTACTCATCGAGTCCCAACATCTGAGTTCAAACCCAGGTCTGTTTGTCACCACTTCACGGGTGTACCCACTGAGCTGGGGTCTTGGGGCCTGCCACACCTTCGACACTGCGGCGCAACCTTCAAGCAATCCCTTCGAGTACAACACACCCCTACACGTCGCGTCTCTAAACAAAACGGTGCCGTGCTCCACCGCGGCCACGAAAACAGTTTTTAGTTGCACTTTAGGCAACCCCGCGAACGCAACACATCCCCTCGCGACCTCACCTTACCCCAACACGTAGGTCGTATACATTCAGCATTACCGGAAATTCGGCCTTACGTGCCACTGCAACTCAAACTGTGACCGCGCCCTCAGCCCCCCTTGCTGCTGCGAGGAGGCGGATTCTCGCCAGCAATCGGAACCCGCGAACTCGTCGGATAGGGCACTTACTCAAGGCCCCCAACTGCCGTGGCGACCATTAAGCCCGACGTCGCGTCCAAGTCAGAGGCGCGCCGGAGTGCCCAGGAAACTAGATAAAAATACAACACTAAATTAAAATATTTAGAAAACGCCGCCACCAGTTGGACACTGCCGACGACAAAACCAACAGGGATAGCCCCGTCAAACCCTCAACCCCTCGGCCTTTTCGCGCCACTCCGATATTCCGCACTGTCGCCGCTCGTCCTCGATCCCTGAATCTCCCCGACGAAAGTTCGGCATCGTAACCAATAGCGCTAGCCCCAAGTCTGGGTTTGCCCTGACGGACGTCTAAGTAAAGCGGGCACAGCGCAATGCGCTGGCCTACCGAAACGCTCTCAGAAGTCACATTGCTATCAATGCCGTCCTCCGTACGTATGCACAGGTCACAGGCAAGCACCCTAATCAACAAGACATAATTTTAACCCCTACCTAATCAGGAGGGAAAAAGTTTTCGGTCGGCGATCACGCCGACTCTTCAGCCATCAACAAATAAAGGGGATCACGAGCGCCTCAAATCCGCGCGCCCACACACTCTCTGTTCTAATCAACCATCCGGTCAACGTAAATCATAGACGCAGTCGCGCCTAGCGCGGTATACTTAACTTTAAACCAACCATTTTCTGCCATTTGCATAAAACAGGGCGGATACCCTTGTAAGGGTATTCACACCGACAACTTACCGGACCATATTAAGCAACGTCCCCGTCGCTTCGCCAAATCAGAAAGCTATAAATTCATCCACACTCCAAATGCTGACGAGAAAGGAGCCACTCCGATTAGCTGAAAAACACAAGGTAGAGGCCTTCATCAAACCATGCCTTCACAACTATATGCTGCCAGGTTTCTAACCTAGGCCTCTCACCGCCCAGAAATTAGGACACTGACAACATAAGTTTCAAAGACCTTCCCAATCGTCCTCTCCCCGGTCCTAGACAACCTTCGGCTTCTCGTTGGGTGTCCCTAGTCCTGGCAAAAACTAGGGACGCGGGCCTTAATCGAGACCCTTGAAGACACTCTCGCCTTCCTTCTCAACAAATCTCTCGCAATCAAATACACATAAGCATATATGTATGCTTAATACTCACTCAGCTCTATTTGCAGTCTAGTACAGAAAGGCTGGGTCTCCATCTTGGCCCACCATAGCCTGGCTGATCGGACCAGGACTACGGCCCACCGCATTGTTATTTAACGACAGTACCCTCGTTGGTTACGCAACGATAGGTTTTCTCCTGATAAGCATTCAATCAGGATTCCCCCAAAAAATCTCTACCTTCATTATCCCACGGAGTAATTTCACTAGGGCGGGCAAGTCCCCTTAAACTCTTACCCTGCGGGCTCGCCGCTTGGTTGTGCCGGCTAGCAGCCATCCAAAGTGGTTACGCCCTAGAGGTACTAACCTTTTACCGTTAGCTTGGTCTTCCTCAATATGTCCCAGAACTAGCACAAATGGTTAGACGGGGCGTAGCAAAACAAAATCACAGGCCCACTGCGTGATACGCAGGGGTCCGAAGGCATTTACCAACCCTTCCACAATAGGCATGATACCCTTCTCACGCTCACAAACGAAATTACCGCTCGGTCCACCAGGCCGTGACCCCTGACTTGATCAGAGCCAGCAGCCACTCATCCTGAGACATTCCTCGCCCTGCACTCATTGCGACTTTCTCAAACATTCAAAGCAAAAGTGACCTTTTTCGTCAGACTTTATCACTCATCAGACAACTCATCATGCCATGAATCAGTTTACTCACCTTTGAGGGTGAGTCTTCCAACAATAAAACATCCCCTTTCCCAAAATCCAGGGGCTCTCATCATAGAACAAAACACCCCCTCTTCCAAAAATCGCGAGGGGTCTTACCACAGAACAAAATGCCCCCTCTTCCGAAATCACGAGGGGTCTCATCATAAAACCAAACATCCCGTCTTCCAAAAATCCGAGGGGGTCTCATCATAACACACAATATCCCCCTTCCCCAAAAATCCAGTGGTCTCTTCATAAAACAAAGCTTCACTGAGAGACCATCTTATGGGTCCTCGTCACAACTTAAGCAATCAGTAACCGGCATGGTGAAGCATTCGAGTCTCAAAGACCCATAAATCCTCAAAAATCCCCATAACCTTTCACAAACAGGTTGCGCTTCCTCCCCTTATACTTTGCCCTATCAGCTGCCCGTGGGCACGTCGCACGAGTATACCGAGGAGTAGACAACTTCACATGTCACACATTCACACATCTTTCACACAAGCCAACATTCATCAGGATAAAGCCACACAAGTGAGAGTGATAGTGATCGTCACGAAAACCGAGCCTCATAGGGTCTCAACTCAATACGTACACCATAATAAAACATCTCTCTCAAAACGACATAGGTACCCAACCCTCACGCCTCACTCTGCTGAGTAACCCATGTCTCGAACATACGAGTACTTCGGGGGACCCCCAAACATATACAAAGGCTCAAATCACGCAATCTATCCCAATCGTAGACGCCCACATATCACACATCTAAACGCGACCACCTAAACCCCACCAAAAGGGGAAACAAATGACTCATCCAGTACTACAATCCTCATATGTACAGATGGACAAGCTAGTCGCGCCTACATCTAGGTATGTATATATCTAGCTCAGTCTCTACATACAAAAAACCTTGATCCTACTCACGTACAGGTGGACCAGTCCCCACTCACTCATTACCTCCTGGCCTCACCCATATGGTTGAGCTTTTACTCCTATCTATAGCTCATGTTACTTTACCGGACCATTATTGCGAGGGTCCCTCTCCAATCTGTTTTCCCTCTCCCACAATCAACTCCCACTGTCTAAGTCACCTTGGCTCAACGCTTCTACCTTCAATTGAGTTTAGACTATATCGGGCCGGTCGCGCTCCTTTTCCTATCGCCCCTCTCCTTTTCTTCCCTTCGGGCTTGTCTCGCTTTCTTACATCTGCGAGGTATATGGCCGACCTTCCCACAAAAACCACATACTACCTTCGACCACCGATCTCGCATTCTCTTCTTTTTGCGCCCCATCCAACTTCCTTTTCCCACCACACTTCCTTGTGACTCTTGTCGCGCAGGGGAAGAAGATGGCCCTGCCGACCGAGCCTCTGATGACCAGGGAGACTCATACTCCTCTTCTTCCTCAATTACCCTCTTGCCTTCATCTCTCTTCTCGCAATCCTTCAATTTCTTTCTTTCCCTTGCCTCGCGCAGAATATAGCAGAGACCCTGATCAAAATCTCCTCTTACAAAGTTTCCTCGTATTTTGTCCCATATAAGTCTTCCTCCCGTCCCCCGAATCAGGTCTCGCTGCTCTGCACCTGAAAAATGCATAAGGAAGAAAAAACACTTGTCATGCTTCGACAACACACAAACCTTATATGAAGCACCTTCATATTCTGCCAAAAATTGTCTTGCCGACTCATAATCATATCGTTCCATCTTCTCAAGATCATCCCTGGTTAACTGCTCCTCATCCAGTTGGTACTTATTCCTCATATCATTATGGAACCTCCTCCACGATGACTCTGCCTTTCCGATCAATTCACTGACTTCCTCCTTCAGGTCTACATGGATAAACTTTATGACCTCCTTTAACATCTGCTCCTCATTCCATTCGCGTTGAGACGCCAACTGTTCGACTTTATCGAGAAAGTCAGAGACATGACAACCATTGAAGAGGCCAATCTCCACTTTGGGTGCGTTCGCTCGCTCCCGATCTCACATATCGGACAAATAAAAGAGCTCCTTGACCCCACCCCTCTCTCGCAGGCCTTCCATCACGGATTCCTTCGATCCGATCTCGTGTTGGACAAACAACAATTGATTAGGATCGAGACCCGATAAGAACTACGCATTCGAAACATAGTCTATCACGACAAGCTTACACTTACACTCACTTTTGCAATACTTGTACGCAATGTACACTTTCTATAGGGAGGGTCCCTTACGGCTGACTGTAGGCGGCTTCTACGTTAAGCATGAGGACGACCATAGCCAAGCCAAAAACAAATGCACTTAGTGAGACAGTGAAGACCCTTCCTAATGGACCACTGCTGCTCGAAACTCATCCCAGTCTTCAATTCCCTCATTTGGGTCATGAGAAATGGCGTATACGTCAACTATATTGGCCGTGTGCCTGAGCCACTGACTAGGAGGTGAGAATTTCGGGTCTAAGTACAGATCGTATACTAGTTCACACGTATAACGCCCATACTCTCAGTCTCGCAATCTCAATGCGGCCTCTGCTGTAGCTTCTACCCTCTCTTGTCCCCCAAAACACTTTTCCACGAGGAAATCTGGCAGAACGACTCTTAGAGGGGCTGAAGGAAGTTCAAACTCTTCAGCACGCTTAACCTCTATATGGGTCACCACTTGCTCTTCTTCTTCATGGACTCTTTCTCTCGCCCATTTTGCTGCAGCTGCTTCAGCTACCCTTAAGGGTCTCGTAAGCAGACTCTCATGCCCCAATGCCAACTCAATCCCATGCAGGACCCAGAATGATGGCGGAGCGTATAGGGTGACCCTCACAATCGCGCAATCCTGATTATCATCGAAACCAGACTCGATCCAGGCGAAGACACCCATATCCATTTGTACGCCCCACCACAAAGAAATATATTCCCCCTCTTTAACCCGTCTTCGCAAGGACACCGCCTTCCCTTTCAGTTGGCAAGGCCATATTGGGGTTTTCCCTAGCGTAAGGCATCCTGAGTTGCCTTAGCTCTGTATGGGTTCTGCCCATCACAGACAAACGTCCAGCATACGCCTTCCGTTACCATGCTGACATCGACTCCTACGCTCTCAACTACTAAAGTCTTAGGTTCAAGTAATCTTTCACTAAGTTCATCCTTTCCAATATTTATGACCATCCAGCTTAGAAAAACTTATAGTGGTAATATATCATAATAACTGTTCATTCACAGATATCAAAAATATTTTATAATAAGAATAACTCATGGAAAACGATATATCACCTTTATAGTTGACAACAACAACACCTCAAATGCATCATACTCCGGCTAGTCAACTACCAGAAACATATATCACTACCTCAAAGTGATAAGTTTATATCATCAGGTACATCATATAATAGATATGTCATGATTAAGGATAGAACCGCCAACCAATAACATTCTTAGACATAACAATAACAAGAATATTACACTTTACTCCCCAGCTTTGACAGAAGTATACTGTGGCGAGGGGCAGTGTAACCCTTTTCAAGAATGGATAGCATCTTAAACCCTCGAGCCCCGCTCAAGGATTAAGCCTCACTGTTGCTCCCTCCGATTCTAGCACTCGTTCCTTGCAGACCTCTGCCGAAAAAGCAAACAACCTCACCATACACGCTTCGGGATGTACTGTCCCGTCCTGTGCTGGTGAACCCACCTGTCATAAAGAACGTTAGGGATTCACCCTCTACTTTCCTGCGGCACGTAGTAGCTGCTTCCATCATAGACCAAAGTTTAGCAAGGACCAAACACTCTCCTCCTTTTCAGTAGTAGCGTAGTTATTTTATCGCAAGAGATACAACAATAACACCCCATTATGGACCAGGAACATAGTTCCGGCGTGGGTCTCACTACTACTTACAAGACAATCTATAACTTCTTCAAAGCCATCTTTCATGGGAATAATAACATAGGATTGCAACCTTCCTTAGGGTAGACCTTACACACCAACCACTTCATGAGACAATATCTTATCCCAAGGAAGCGGTCACTCCATTCACCTCTGAATCCACATCAGACGTGGATTCTGTGTAATATCTCTACTCCCTTTTGAAGAGCAATCCAAACAAATAACCTCATCAGTCAGTCATAAATCGATATTTGGACTTGAGACACTCATATAAATCCTTGCAGATTGATAGGTTCAGACCAGTATTTCAAATAAATAACATATATGAATATCATCAAAAAGGATGATCATCAAGCAAAACGACATCAAGCATATAGCCTCACATAGATAGACACAGAACAGGCTTATTCACAATAGAATCTGGCATATATGAATACATTTAACATATAACTCAAACGAAAGCCCACGGGAAAAATAGCCTCAAGTCCTTAGTTCAAATTCCATATAGATTCAAGTGGATGGTCCAAACCTGAAAAGATACAAGTGGAGGTCTAACATTACCTACATCCCCTCGTCCAACGGGATGACTTAATTGTTAGTCCCCTTACTGTCATTCTTACTGCCTCTAGGGTCAGATACCACTTTTGTAGAGAGAACGTCATGCAGATCTACTATCTTCCATGATTATATAGATTGATCCACCACTTAGGACCCAGACTCAAACATCTCAGTCCATACTCATAATACCTTTCAGCTTTCTTTACCCCATGTCTCCTCAAAGTGCTGAGACGACCTCTAGCCTGACACTTAGGAGAGGATCTATACTTTCAACTCTTGATAGAGAAATGCTATCTCACTCATCCTTAGCTCCATTCTGATGCAACCATATAACGATGTTTTCCCAATCACTCAGATGACTCTTATGGCAGTAAAAAAGGGTACGTCATAGGGCTAACTCTCACAATAGTCATGCGTAACCTTAGTCATATCAGGTACGCAAAGCATCGTCCAAATTTGTCGGCCATCTGATCAGAAGGGTTATCAATTTCAGCTATCATTATGCCAGTCAGGGCTCGTGAACACATAATCAAAACACTTGTCACTCTCGAGTCACGCATACAATGTTTAATCAAAACCAGATTGCGTGAACCAAAACCACATCGCACGATCAACCCTCACTTCATGCTTTATCCAGCATCGTCTGTAACAAATTGTTCCGTCTAAACCAATCAATAAAGCAGAAGTGGTCATTTCGCCTGAGTCATCATCCTGCCTCAAACCTAGAATCGACCTTTAAGGACTTCTCAGTCTTGCAACACCTCCAATGATAAGCATAATATTAACAAATCGTTCACATTGTCTAGCAAAACTTCTTATTTGCCTATTTTCTCACTTTCAATACCCGGATGTCGTTCCACCAGGGACAACGGTAGGCAACCGTTATCCCCGGCAACGGCGCCACCGGTCGAGCGCATCCATCCGGCACCGCACGCGGCAGCGCGGGATTCTCTCGGCCACGTCACTCAGGAGTTGGTCTAAATCCTTCGTCGCAAAATATGCATGGAGCTTCCTCAAAGTCGCTCCGGCCGAGTGCGCCAGCGATACCTCTCGCGAGCCCCTACGACAGGATAGGACCTACGCGAGGCACGACTTACCTCCACCTTACGGGAGCTGTTACCTCCCTTCGGTGGGCGTATCCCCGCCGAGCTACTAGTCCACAATACGAAAGCTATTCAGTTGCAATTGCAGAGGTGGACCAGCCGAGGGCGTTTTCCGTTCGCTGTAGCATAGGGGTTACGCGTGGTAGTACGCCTCTATCAGACCCGCACGCGACCCGACGTCTTGGGGGGCTGAGGTCCCAAGCGTGACTCGTCGTCGGTCGACTAGGACGGATCCTACGCACCACGCGCACACCACTTCTCTACCAACTTCTCACCCTATACCTCTAGCACCCGGACTGAACTCGTAATCACGTTCGCCCGGCCCACAAACCCCTGTTCTCCACCTCTCCCCGCCTAATTCCACTTCGTATCGGAGGGGAAACCTCCGCTTCTACTCCTACCATATCCTTTCCCCCTTTCTCCGAATGCACCCGACGCAGGACCTCGACCGGGTTCACTTCCTATGCATCCAGCGCATACTTGCGCCCAGATTCAGCCCCCCCCCCGGAATCTCACCTTTCCCTATCGAAACATGTCGAGAAACGTGCGTGCACCTTCTTTCCCGCGGCGCCTGGCTTGCCACTTCATTATCCCATCACGCAATGCTTTCTCCCACTAACTCACGGTCTACTAACCTTCATCCCAAACTAACCTTACCGTTCAATCCGCCATGCTCTAAAACCCCCGAGTTGATTCTTTCCTCGCCCATTTTCATCCAAAAACGGACGAGAATCGACATTTTTTTTCCTTTACTCCTCCATTCCATCCATAGCTCGCGCATCAACTTCCTCTTCTTCCTCGTATTCTACTAACGTTTTACTCAAACTAACCATCTATTCTAACTCGCCAGGCCTCATATCCATAGTCTCAGCTCTTTTCCCCGCCCCTTTTCATCAAGAATCGGGCGGGCTTTGCCTACTCAACTGTGCCCCGACCATTTTCCCTCCTCCCCGCCATCTTCGATTTCGACTGTACCTGGCCCCAAACCCCCGACAGGTTCATTCCCTCTATAGCACGTCACTTCCCTGCTGGTCTCCCTCTGTACTCCAGTTCGTCTCCCAACCTCTACACCCGTAGCTTTCGCCTCACGATCCTGCCACCCGACAGTCCACAATCTTTTCGCTCTGTCTCAGCAGCTATTGCAACGTTCGCCTACAACAATATCTCTGCTCTGCTCGCGCTAGCACCCGTCGCTCTTCCGCTAGTACCTGTTGCCCGCTGCCTGCTTGGCGCTGTCCGACGACACCCACGCTCGCTACTTAGGGGTATGCCTTTCGGTTCTCCCCGAGTGACACTGCGCAGAAACTGCCTTCATGCTCATAGGGGAGGGGGCCGGAGGTGAGGCACTGCGACTGGTCTATCGAAGAAGCCCGTCCCCGATGCTACCGGCTGACCCCTGCGCAGAGACCGTGCTAACCTTCTCTGTAGCGTTCCAATTTTAACAGATGCTAGGAAGGACACACCCCGCAAAACCCCGCGGCCCTGCGACATGGCCCGGGGCAAGTCAGGATTATGGGTTTTACTCATCAAGTCCCAACATATGAGTTCAAACCCAGGTCTGTATTTCAGCACTTCACGGGTGTACCCACTGAGCTGGGGTCTTGGGGCCTGCCACACCTTCGACACTGCGGCGCAGCCTTCAAGCAATCCCTTCGAGTACAACACACCCCTACGCGTCGCGTCCCTAGACAAAACGGTGTCGTGCTCCACCGCGGCCACGAAACTAGTTTGTAGTTGCACTTCAGACAACCCCGCGAACGCAACACATCCCCTCGCGACCTCACCTTACCCCAACACGTAGGTCGTATACATTCAGCATTACCGGCCCTTCGACCTTACGTGCCACTGCAACTTAAACTGTGACCGTGCCCTTAGCCCCCCTCGATGCTGCGAGGAGGCGGATTCTCGCCAGCAACCGGAACTCGCGAACCCGTCGGATGGGGCACTTACTCAAGGCCCCGAACTGTCGTGGCGACCATTAAGCCCGGCGTCGCGTCCAAGTCAGCGGCGCGTCGGAGTGCCCAGAAAACTAGATAAAAATACAGCACTAAATTAAAATATTAAGAAAACGCTGCCACCAGTCGGACACTGCCGACGACAAAACCAACAGGGATAGCCCCGCCAGGCCCTCAACCCCTCGGCCTTCTCGCGCCACTCCAATATTCCGCACTGCCTCCGCTGGTCCTCGATCCCTGAATCTCCCCGACGAAAGTTCGGCATCGTAACCAATAGCGCTAGGCCCAAGTCTAGGTTTGCCCTGACGGACGTCTAAATAAAGCGGGCACAGCGCAACGCGCTGCCCTACCGAAATGCTCTTAGAAGTCACATTGCTATCAATGTCGTCCTCCGTACGTACGCACAGGTCACAGGCAAGCACTCTAATCAACAAGACATAATTTTAACCCCTACCTAATCAGGAGGGAAAAAGTTTCCGGCCGGCGATCATGCCGACTCTTTAGCCATCAACAAATAAAGAGGATCACGCGCGCCCACACACTCTCTGTTCTAGTCAACGATCCGGTCAACGTAAATCACGGACGCAGCCGCGCCTAGCACGGTATACTTAACTTTAAACGAACCATTTTCTGCCATTTGCATAAAACAGGGCGGATACCCTTGTAAGGGTATTCGCACCGACACCCTCCCTCGTCATTTGGAAAACCTTTGTGAGTGTCGTCTTAAACGCTGGTGCGCCCCAAGCATCGTCGCCACTCCGTCTCCATGTTTTGTCGTCCTTCATCTCTGCTGGCATCTTGTTGCGAGTAGGGAGCTGGTGATCCGTTTGCTGCGATCGTACAAGCGGGATACTTTTTTCTGCCCAAAACCAATGCTTCAGTTGCCATGTTATCTTTCTACGCACTGTTGTCATCATTTTGTTGCACTCCCCTATCACCGCTCGAATCCCGCTCTCCGCTACGTGTGATCGTACTCCTTCCTTCATATTTTCTCCTATTAGTTTTGCTGTTGTTTGCAGCGCCGTGAAAAATCCGTCCTCTTTTGGGTACAGTATTGCGTCCTTCGCTGCAGAAAATGCAAAGGCTTTTATGACTGAACGAAACAGTCTGTCCTTCATTTTCTTCATGAAAACGCTGCTTTGTTGGTTGGCTTTTCTCCGTCCTTCTCCGGTCGCGCATGATTTTCTTTGCAAATTTGTGCCATCTAGTGAAAGACACACATTAGAACGCAAAAATGATATTAAAAAGTCGAAATATCGCATTCATTTTCGTACCTGCGAAAATCGATAATTCAGTGAACAAAGCACAACAACTTCCTCACATCATGGATATGCCAGCATATTCTGCTCTTATAACTGCGACTTTCTGCAAGAGGAGCAACTCTAACACACTTTGCTTACCTTCTTGAATTCCGTTGTCCTTCCCCACTAGTTGTTTGTTATTTGGGGGCGTGTCGCATACGGCTCTCTCCTTGTTCTATTCACGTTCGCTTGTGCATCGCGTTATTTCCGGAGATGGTGAAATCTCTCTCTCATCCACGCCCCTCCCGTCTTCATCTGCCTCTTTGCCGTCCTCATTTTGCGTTGTGCCGTCGCTGCTCCTCTCTTCGTCGTCATCGGCCTCGTTAGCATCATGAGAATCTCCACCGGAAGTTTCACTGTCACTTCCCTCGTCGCCCATTGCCTCGTCTTCCTCTTCATCCGTCTTTTCTGATATGGACTGCTCCTCTTCGTCTTCTGCTTCCTCTTGGACCACGCTGTGCAAATCGTCCAAGCCTCTCTGATCGATCGTCTCCACTATTTTGTCTTTTTTGTATGTGATTCTCTTCTTCATCCTGTGGACTTGCTTCGGTGTTCTCTCTTATCGCGACCTCTTCTCTGACACTTTTGGTGGACGGTTCTTGATGTCACTGGCTCGATTCCTCTCGACGGGAGTTGATGGGGGTGGTTCGTTGCGTTCTTTCAGCTTTGAAATCTCTCTGTGACGTGATGGAAGAGAAACAAGTGGTCCGTTTTTGCGGTCGTGCGTCCGCTTCGTTTTCGCTTTCTCGCAGCCGCTTCTGCGATGCTCTCTTCTGTCTTTTTTCTTATCAGCCTTGCATTTTTTCCTCCCCTTATCGTTCTTTTCCACGACCTTCAAAGACCTGCACAGACTCTCATATTTTGGCCTTGGAGCCATGACCCTTTTTTCCCCACATACATCAAATTGGATACAACAACAACTGCGTCAGCTATGTCGTGGGTCAGATCATACACTCCCAACCCCCGAATTGGCTACAGAGAGAGAGAGAGACAGAGCGAGAGAGAGAGAGAGAGACCATTGTCTTATCATTGAGAGAGAGAAAGAGAGAGAAAAAAAAAAAAAAAAAAAAAAAACATTGTCTTATTATTGATACTGCGACGTCATTTAAGTCATTAACCTCTTTGCGCGTTCTTGAAGTCTATCTGTATTGTCAGGCGACACGGATTCGCATAGTCATTAAAAGGAAAAAAATAAATAAAGATCATCACAAAAAAATCCTTGGAAGTTACCTCCCCGACTATCTTTGCGAGAAGGTTGGCTACTTTGTGTCAATCAACTGGTCAAGCGATCGGTCTTTGTGTTCAAATTATACGCAGTAGTGAACTTTCCTTCGACACTTTCCTTTGACACTTAGAACGACAATTCATGCCTTACGAAGTACTACTCTGTCTTCTATTTATGAGGCCTCTTAACGCTTTCACTATGTGTAAGGCCGCGACTGTGCCGTGACCTTTTGCAACTGCAGCACAGCGCGCAAGCCGGTCCACCATGGACTGACGAAATTGGTGGATAGTTTTCTCGTTTACCTCTGTTCTATTAACAACTTCCAGTATGTCCTTAGCTCTTACATCCGTTGGCGCGGTTCCTGCAAGAAATTGTATTATTCTGGCAGTGATGCAACATATATAAACACCACAGTCCGTGAAATTGTTCTGCTGCGGGCATTCCGCATGCAACAGTTTACATCCTAGTAGATCTGTACATGTCACCCAGGACGTATCAACCTTTTCCGGAGTCGATACCCTCGCGTTAGATGTCTCGTAGAGGTACTAGTGCCACAGAAATGTTCGCAGGACCTTCCATTCCTCTCGTTTCTTCCCTTTGAAGGAGTCAACAACGATGGCAATAGGAGGTTCATCGACATTGTTGTCCTCATTGACTGCCAAGAAGTCTCTCACATTGAGCAACAGAAGCAAAACTAAATGTTTGCTATGGTTCACAGGTATTACAGTAGCTGATGTGCGTCACAGTTCATTGCTTAGTCGATGCAATTTCCGTGGTTTGTTCTTGATCGCGTCTTCCCATCCGCTTTTCGTCAAATGCACTTTTTGATTACCAATGATCTGGGGGTGCTAGGAAGTTGTACACACAAGGACTGTTCCGTTGTCCCATACCGGCGAGTGTTCTTCATACACAGACTGCAAAAAAAAGTCGATAATGTTGTCGTTCAACCATTCAATGTCGGCCAATTGTGCAACGTCGGATTTTGTTACGGAAATGACATGTCTCCTTGATTTCCACGTGAAGGGGAATAATTCGTCCTCATCATTAATGTCTGTCTTCTCTTCTCTCCTTCTGATCATGTCCCCAACTTTAGCCTTTTCCTTAATGTCGGATGACTCTTCAACCATCAGCTGGAGAGACTTTACTTCACCCTCTGTCATCATATCGTACATTTCCGCATACCAAGGGTCCTTTAACATTTTCTTCCACCTCTTCACCGACCTCTCACTAGTCAGTGGCAACAACGGTTCGCTTGCGACCTCTCTGCATGACTCTTCGTCGTTATTTTTTGTCCTTAGACTGGTCGTCGTTTTTGTACCCACATACGAACACTTATTGTCGCCACCACCCGTGTTGCTTTTCTGTGACTTTGTCATGCTCACTCGACTTCTCTTACTTACACCGTCTTATTTAGTGACCAGTGTCGCTCCTTCCCAAATGGCGCGCGAGGTCCCAAGTTTGTCTTCCTGTTCACACGTGTCGGTCAAATTGGCATGGCACGCACGAATTGTTATGTTTTGGGGTACTTGCAATGGTTTGTATAAGAGACTTGAGAGAGAGAGAGAGAGAGAGAGAGAGAGAGAGAGAGAGAGAGAGAGAGAGAGAGAGAGAGAGAGAGATCATGAGTTGGCTACTGCGTGTCAAAACTGAATCGATGTCCTTGTTCACCATGTAATTGTCACGCAGTAGTGAACTTTGGAGGGGATTTAGTCTCACATGTGGTTTTCACCAGTTCATAAGGTTTGCCACATTTGAGATGACTTCTCTCAACAATTGACAAAAAGAAAGAGAGAAATGTCATTTTTTGTTTCCCTGTGCTTCGCAAGAAAGATGCTTCTCTCTCTCTCTCTTTGGAGGGGATTTAGTCTCACATGTGGTTTTCACCAGTTCATAAGGTTTGCCACATTTGAGATGATTTCTCTCAACAATTGACGGAAAGCAAGAGACAAATGGCATTTTTTGTTTTCTTGTGCTTCGCAAGAAAGACGCTTCTCTCTCTCTCTTCTTCTCTCTCGCATGTAAGACCATAGCGAAACAACACGAGTTTCTAACAAAGCGATAAATAGAGAGACATGTTTCCTTTTTTTTTTCTGTACTGTTTTTAAGACGTCTCTCTCTCTCTCTCTTCTTTTTTTTTTCCTCTTTCTCTCTCTCTCTCTCTCTCTCTCTCTCTCTCTCTCTCTCTCTCTCTCTCTCTCTCTCTCTCTCTCTCTCTCTCTCTCTCTCTTCCTCCGTCCTACATGTGCCTCTTTCTCATGTGAGACCATAACGAAACATTATTCGTTTCTCACAGGGCGCGGTTCTCTAATAGCAAAGTTAGAAACTTTTCACTTGTTTCTTCTACAATACATACTTGTTCAAATAAAAACAGTCCTCAGGTTGTTTTGCATGCTTTTTCGATCTCCATTGTGGTTTAGAGAAACATGGAACAATGTGAACCGTGTCTACGATAGTGTCTGTCGATATGACGCTACTGTGTTGATGTTTATTCAACTTCTCCCATTTCAATTTCTTGCAACTTATTATGTGTTGTCTTTCGCTGTCGAACTCCTTGTACCATTGCACAAATTCGCACTTGTGTTCATCATTATGTTCATGACAAAAAGCATGGTCACAGATGTAAACCATGTACATTCATTGCCTGCTCTAATTTCCACATCACTATGCACTGGTCTCTCATAAAACTCTGGTGAAACTCTTGTAGTTTGAACAAGCGTGCCCCTGTTGTTCCATCCTGTACGTAGACGATGGCGAGGTGTGTCCGTGTATGTATGAGCAGTTGGTCAGAAGGAGGTTGAAAATCATTCTCCACCATGTACGTCGTCAGCGCAGCTCGAAAATCGAGTTTGCAAGGAAACTCTTTGAGTATCTTACACGTAAGGTTGTCAATGCCTTCTTCCTCCTGTATGTACTCGTCATCGATGTTGAACCACCACAGTTGCAGAGTTGTTGTATCACGTAGTGCTAGGGTGTTCATTCCGGTCGCCATACAGTCTGTCACGGACGACCGGTTCTCAACCGTTCTCTTCCTTCGTTTCCTTACGATCTTTGTCTCTTCGCGCAATGTCAATGACCGGCGTACATGGTTCACCATCTGGTTGAAGCTTTCCGCTTGTTTGATGACAGATATGGCTGTTTGCAGAACTTCCTGTGGTGATGCTCCCAGGCATCTGCCGTGAAGGTGTCGGGGACACCGGATCGCTCAATGCACGTTCTCAGAGGCATGAGATCGTGCAACTTGGGGAGTTTCCGTGTTGATGGTTGATATTTTTTCAGTTTTGCTTTGGTGGTCGTTATGAAGTCCGTGATCAAAGCATCTCACTCATCGAGTGAAGCACGAGTGTGTGTTGTGCACCGAAACACACGTATGTACATTTCCATTAGTTTCACAAAACAAATGGTAATGTCCTTGCCTGTCGAGCGTGGGACAAGTCATCACAGATCGATTTTGCTTGGCCTAAAACCGTCCCTCCCTCGAAAAAAAGCCGCTGCCAATGGCCACGGGCAGCACAAGTTGGGGGTATGTTCGGGCGCATCTCTCACTAACGCTTTGCAATCTTGCATCCAGTTCCTTCAGGATCTCTGTGTGCGGTAAGTGCACCAGCTTCTCAAAGGTTGCGGTCTTGAATGTGTCAATTATGTGCAAGAATATGCCATGCTCGATTGTATGCAAACGATCTGGTTGCAATGCCAGGTGGTAGTCTAGCTGAGGATCATCACCATTGGGGCCCTAGTAAAATCCCCAAAGGTGGTTCTGTTGAACATGCTTATGCATGTTCAACTCTGACATTCGTGCTTCAGCTGCACGGCGAATGTCGATGTCATCGACGTTAAGCACATCTGCTGCGAGTTGTGTTTCCAGTGTCTGTGATCTCCTGCAGTTCGTGAAATCGGCCACGACATCAAAGTTGTTTTTTGACACTGTGCATGTTGGACACACACAAAATTTCATAGTTGCAGTCGCCCATCTTACTGGGTAGTCCTATATATAGTTGAGGAGAAAAGGGTGGACAGTTATGTCCCCGAATTGCTCTGTCGATATCATTATGCCATCATGAGATGCCTCCTTCGCAGACTGCAACACCATTGCAAGGGCCTTGTGCAAAACGACGGTCTTTCGTTTGCTGAATGCGGTGAACTGCAGACCCCATCCTTTGTCATGTGGACGATGATGAAGCACAGAAAAATAGACCAACAGTGTGGCTTCGGGTGTGTGGTCGGCCAGTGACATCATCAGAGGGTACGCTGTCTGTTTTTTACGACCGTCTATATATGTCTTATAGGAATACAATGAGAGAGAGATAACATAACGTGGATTACCATTTCTATCCACATCTTTGTCCGCTCTAATGACTGTCTTAACATGATAATTTAGCGCCCCGGTATGTGGGCCAGATATATTGAGGTGCTCTGACGGAGGAGACATTTCCAGAAAAGACACCGTCTCGCATTTCTGTAATGCGATTTGCAAAATCGACAGAAATTTCGTTCGCCTGTCGCGGTGCCACAAGATGGCGTGCGCATCTAGTGACCAATCATCATAACGTAGATCAAGCTTTTGCCATACAACAACCTCTACTTGACTCCTTGCCCATGTCAAACACTCTCAACTATTACGATATGCGATGTCTCTCGTATTGAATCTCAGGTGTGTGAGAAGTGACAAGAGAGCATCGATGTCATTCTGCGACATACCGACGCCACCCCTGGCAGAAAAAATCAGTGTCGCCAGCTTGCGAGAGCTGTCGAAATACTCTACAGGCGGCGGTTGTTGTTCTTCAAATGTCCCGCCCTCCGCCTCTACATTGTCGGGGGCCCCGACGTCCTCACTCTCATCACTGACGAGATTCACTGCACCTATACTTGATGGCCCGGCCTCATCGACCACACCCATCTCCTGCCCTGGTGTTCTTTCGGCCACTGCGGCCAGGCATGCCCTCGCTCGATGTGAATTTAGGGTCTGTAAAGACATGAAAGACCTGCCAAAGTCGCACACCCTTCGACCGCTGTCCATTTTTTAATAGCGTTTTCCTGATTCGCCTCTTTCAAAACCGTTGAAAATTGTTTCATATATGACGGACGCCCTTTCGTCATGAAGTTATCGGCTTACACCCTTCACCTTGGGACACCGCTTTTTGTGCACGCAGTGCATTCCAAAAACAAACAGAGCGGTGTGGACAGTGTTTTGATTAGGATTTTGTACATTGTTTCTGCTCGTTTTAATAGTAAGTAACAAAGCATATTTTGTTGTTTCGTCTCAATGTTGCACATCCTCTTCTGTGTGAGAGAGAGAAAGAGAGGGAGTACTGAGTGTCGTTTTCGGTATAACCAAGACAGTATGTGAGATGACAATTGAGAGAGATTACTATTCAACCATGTGACACAATAATTTATATGCCATGACATCAATGGTCGTGTAGTCAAAGGCAACGTTTGATGCATGGTACATGATACATGACAAATCATTCATCATAACGTTTGCGCAGCTGCCACGTGGCCAACTAGCGATCCACAATGTTTGTGTGTGTGTTATGTGTTTTCCATCTGCACAGGAAAATGATTGCACCTCGACACCCTAGCCGACCTCCGCAAACACTTTCAAAACATTTCACTCCCCAATAAATTAGTATTCAAATGATAGAGAATGCAAGAAAAATACAACATACACACATTGGTCATCATAGGGGGTATGATGTATCTCATTTACTCTGAAAGACAACAAATTATGACATACATCGTAAAAATCGAAAAATGATTCAAATCTTGTTAAATCCAGTATCCGCAAGCAGTAGTGAACCGCATGTACTTGGAGAGGCAAAGAGCGGCCAACATGACACACAACACGCAGACGGATGTACAAGTTCTAATATAGCTAGAACTCAACATCCATGAGAGAGAGAGAGAGAGAGAGAGAGAGAGAGAGAGAGAGAGAGAGAGAGAGAGAGAGAGAGAGAGAGAGAGAGAGAGAGAGAGAGAGAAAAAAAAAAAAAAAAAAAAGAGAGAGAGAGAGAGAGAGAGAGAGAGAGAGAGAGAGAGAGAGAGAGAGAGAGAGAGAGAGAGAGAGAGGTTCACTACTGCGGGCCAGAACGACAACAAACAGCACCGGTGGACACGGATACACCACGCAGTAGTGAACCCGACCCTCGTTGAAATTGAAGACTAACATACATGATACACAGACATAGACGGATGTACAGTTTGAGCTTCCCATGCGCATCAAAACGTATGTGCAATATTTATTTATGCTACTACTGTATTGCTCTATGCTCTGCATGTTTGTCCTCATCCCTACAGTCTAACATGGTCTGTCGTGGTGTGTGGGAGTGTCTGTGTGTCATGCCGTGGCCGAGCACTAACTATTGCGTCTCCTGTTGACAAGTCGGGATGCAATGTCTCTCCACAAGCAGTCGCCAGTGCACCGTGGATGAGGCAACTGAGGTTGACTCCCCATGTCAGTGATGTCGCAAACACAGCCTCTCTGTTCACCAGATTAAACCATCCCTTGCCAACACATGACCATTTTTTCCCCTTGTTGCATGATTTCATAATGCTGGTCACTGCGACATACTGCAGTGCGCCATCAGGTGTTGCCCCTTTCATCACAACACGCAACACTTTTTGCGGATCGAAAAAGTACATGCCAACCTCAGAATTGCATGTGCCCACCCTTTTGTCACTTGTCCACCCGCCCCCTTCAAATCATAGTACACATCACTCCTCTCCTTCCTCATTGTTGCTGACATCGCTGCCACTCACTTCCACCATAGAAGATGATGCCCCATCATCCTCTTCTTCATCTTCTTCTTCTGCATTTCTTGTGTACTCTGCAATACAACTTGGTAACTCGGATTCTTGGAATCCACGATCACACTGTTGTTCACCCATTGTGAAGCCATTGAACATATCTTCTTCCTCTATCTTCTCTTTCATTGTTATCTGCACGGGAGGCACAACGACTGACACATTGTTCATTGTTTCTTGTGCCGCTGATGTCTGTCCGTTGTGTGGAATGATTGCAAGATTTGTTTCCCTTACTATCAACTTCCACCCTTCTTCTTTTTTTCTTTGTCTCTCAACATCGAACCCGGCGTGGCCGAGCTGCTCTAAAGTTGCATATAACATACCCTCCCACAACGGTATGCCACATATCGTATTGTCTTCCTTTCTTGCCCTCATATATTCAATTACCTCTTGACCCTGCAGTGCCAACTCTGTGACTTCATGCAACGCCTCATGGATGACGTTCCTGTCGTTTGGACTCTTTTTCATGAAGTTCACAAGTTGATCTTGCATAACATATTCGACACCATCTGTGACTATGACAGGAACATCTTGAAAGTCTTCTGGAGATGTTTATGTTATGTCCTTCATTCTGGACAACACCAAAATTTTCGCTGCACCGGTCTTCAACTCGTCCTTCGACCCATCAACAACCATTTCCGAATTCTTAGCGAAAGTGCCCAACAACTTCTTGAAATCCGCAGGTGTATATCTCCCCCTTTTCTGTTGCATTGTCATGTCCACGTCCCCTTCTTCGCACATCCCTTCGTTGCACATCCACTGGACTACTCCTTTCAGACTATATGCACCGTCTTCCACGTCATTGTCCACACATACATGTGGTGACTGTCTGAAGCGTTGTAACAGTGTTTGTGCTTTGACACACCCCTCACCGTTTGCCATTATCGTGGATCTCATATCCACACAGACAATGAAGCACCTCGGCACCCTGTCCTCAAGCAAAGACAACTCGCTGTCATTGTCGTAGTGAATGCCCTCCTTTGCATACTTCATCACCTCTGCAAGAGCAGCCTGCACCTGCACTACTGACATCGACATGATGTGTATGGTTCCTCTTTCCTCCTATTCTCTTTGCCAACGAAAACGCATAATGACGTCAACGACTCTCTCTCTCTCTCTCTCTCTCTCTCTCTCTCTCTCTCTCTCTCTCTCTCTCTCTCTCTCTTCATACAAATCCGTGTGTATGTGTATCTGTGAGGCTGTGTGTGTGTGTGTGTGTGTGTGTGTGTGTGGCGTTTATGTGTCAACCTGTGTGTGATGTGTGCCTATGTATGTGTGACTGTGTATGTGTCTGTGTATGTGTCTTTCTTTGTGTATATGTCTGTGTATGTGTGTGTGTATGTGTGTATGTGTGTGTCTGTGCATATGACTGCATGTCTGTTCCTAAGTTGGCTATTGTGTGCCATTTGAAGTCGCAACGGAATTGTGTGGTCTGTGTCTGGCACGCGGTAGCCAACTCGAAGGGTGCATGCCAAAATGTGTGTGTGTGTTTCTATGTGGCTGTGTGTATGTGTGTCTGTGTAAGACTGGCTGTATGTGTGACTGTGTATGTGTGTCTCTGCATGTGTGTCTGTACATGTGTCTGTGTATGTGTCTGTGTGTGTCTGTGTATGTGTATATGTATGTGTATATGTATGTACATGTGTATGTGTATGTGTGTGTGTCAGTGTATGTGTATATGTGTATGTATGTTTATGTATGTGTGTGTATCTGTGTATGTCTGCGTATGCCTGTGTATGTGTATCTGTGAGGCTGTGTGTGTGTGTGTGTGTGTGTGTGTGTATGTGTGGCGTCTATATGTCAACCTGTGTGTGATGTGTGCCTGTGTATGTGTGACTATGTATGTGTCTGTGTATGTATCTTTCTTTGTGTATATGTTTGTGTATGTGTGTGTATCTGTGTATGTGTGAGTGTCTGTGCATGTGCCTGCGTGTCTGTTCCTAAGTTCGCTACTGCGTGCCATTTCAAGTCGCAACGGACCTGTGTGGTCTGTGTCTGGCACGCAGTAGCCAACCGGAAGGGTGCATGCCAGAATGTGTGTGTGTGTGTCTGTGTGTATGTGTGTATGTGTGTCTGTGTAAGACTGGCTGTATGCGTATCTGTGTATGTGTGTCTGTGCATGTGTGTCTGTGCATGTGTCTGTGTATGTGTCTATGTATGTGTCTATGTCTGTGTATGTGTGTGTGTATGTGTGTGTATCTGTGTATGTGTGTCAGTGTATGTATATATGTGTATGTATGTTTGTGTATGCGTATGTATCTGTGTATGTTTGCATATGCCTGTGTATGTGTATCTGTGAGGCTGTGTGGTTGTGTGTCTGTGCATGTATATTTGTGTATGTGTGTCTGTGCATGTGTACTCGCCCTGTTGGTTTGTGTGTGTGTGTATGTGTATCTGTGAGGCTGTGTGTGTGTGTGTGTGTGTGTGTGTGTGTGTGTGTTATAAGCTCCCCCACAACAACCCCTATTCGAACCAGACGAGTAGAACGAGATTGAGTTTGTCAGGACTGTGAGGTAGGGGGAAGCAGAGTGCAAGAGTAGGAGAAAAATATATGGAGGAAAAAAAGTATGACTTGCAAAGGGCAGGAGGAGGAGGGAGAAGGGGACTAGGGAGGAGAGTGGCGTGGTACCTACCTGGTTATGGTGGAGACCAACTTCATTACCTTGTTAGTAGGCGCTGCATCTGGAAGGCCCCCATTGGGGTAGTGCCGCACCAAGGAAGCTCGGGGCAGCGTCAGGCATGGCGGATCAGTGAGCAGCGACTTATCTGCTTTGTGTTGTCCGTTGGACAGGAAGGGGGGCATCGACATAGCTGCTTTGTGTTGTCCGGTGTACATCAGGGCAACGTCGTACTGGTCCGCCATAGCCTAGGCATGTGAGAGGAGGAAAAAGAAGGGTGGCCACGACGATGGTGGACATCATGCTCTGCCTGTAGTAGATGTGGGATTCAGGACTTTGATTCTGGTTCAGCCATTCAACAGACCAGACAGACAAACAGACAGACAGACAGACAGACAAGACAGACAAGACCAGACCATACAGACAGACAGACCATACCACACAGATAGACAGACAGACAGACAGACCATACAGACAGACAGACATACACACAGACAGACAGACAAACAGACAGACAGACAGACCAGACAGACAGACAGACAGATAGACCAGACAGACAGACAGACAGGCAGACCAGACAGACAGACAGATAGACAGACCGACAAACAGACAGACAGACAAACAGACAGACAAACAGACAGACAGACAGACGGACAGACGGACAGACGGACAGACCAGACAGACAGACATACAGACAGAAGAAGAAGAAGAAGATGATGATGATGAAAGAAGATGAAGAAAGAAAGAAAAAAAAAAAAAAAAAAAAAAAAAAAAAAAAAAAAACAAACCGTGATGGGGGGCGGGCTAGCAGGGCGACAGACAAATAGACAGACAGACCACACAGACAGCCAGACAGACAGACAGACCAGACAAACAGATAGACAGAAAGACAGACAGACAGACAGACCAGACAGACAGACCAGACCAGACATACGGACCAGACAGATAGACAGACCAGACCAGACCAAACAGAGAGACCATACAGACCAGACCAAGGAAACAGACAGACAGACAGAGCAGACAGACACACAGACAGCCAAACAGACAGACCGACAGACAGACAGAAGAAGAAGAAGAGGATGATGATGAAAGACGAAGAAGAAAGAA
>BFEA01000006.1:1446840-1468448 GCA_003427395.1 Chara braunii | reverse complement strand
TAGGACCGCAATGGAGACCTTGCCACACTGGGTTGCGGTTTTTTTTTTTTGGAAAATTGCCGAATAAAACGAAAAAAAAAAAAGGAGAGAGAGAGATACCGTACCTTGTCAAGTAGCAGTGTCGCTCCCCGCAACAACTCTCTCTCTTTCTCTCTGACTCTCTGCGATGTTGTCTCCCATAAGATCTCTCTCTCTCTCTCTCTCTCTCTCTCTCTCTCTCTCTCTCTCTGTGTGTGCAGATGTTCAAGCCTTTTATACTGGAGGAAGCACAAAGGAGATGGTGAAAACACAGAGGCTGTAGATGAAGACAACGAAAAACATCGACGAACGTCAACAAGAATGAGGTAAACCTCGTGTGAAGACAAATAGGTACCGGAAGGTAAAAAAACGAAAAAGAGTCTCGGCCTAGGTGAACCAAGTGGAGGCCTTGGAAAAAAGGTACATGTGGTATACCAGCCACACTTCAACGGTACCTGTGGCAGAATAGGCCAAAATGTGGCAAAAAAAAGGATGGCTGAGAGGGAGAGGCACCGTAGTGGCACCGGGCCTCTACAAAAAATGCATTATGGGGGTTTTAGCTTCGTGCAAAAAAAAAAAAAAAGACCTCGGACTATGAAACAGAGAAAAGGGACTTGCGAAAAAAAAAAAATAGAACCTCGGCCTAGGCTAACCAAGCTTCGGCCTTGGAAAAAACATACCTGTGGTACACCAGGCTTCAGCCGCACGGCACCAGAGGCACAATAGGCCGAAATACAGCAAAAAATTGGAAAGCCAAAATGGAGAGGTACCGTAGCGGCACTGGACCTCTACCAAAAAACAAACCACGTGGCAGGGCGTATTTTGGGAGGGGGGAGGACGAAGTTATGGGCGGCGGGGGCAATCAACGAGTTACGGGGGATCCAACATCGTACCAAAAAAAAAAAAAAGGCCTCGGACACTAAAACTGAGAAAAGAGAGTTGTGAAAAAATAAAAAAGAGACTCGGCCTAGGCCAAGCAAGCGCAGGCCTTGGAGAAAAGGAACATGTGCAATGCCGGCCAAAGAAAACTGGTCGATTCCACCATAGGCTGAAACACCAACTAAAACGGAAGGCCACAATGGAGGGACACCCCACCGTGGCCCAGACTCAAAAACAAAAGGTGGCGCTTGTATACGGCGGATTGTGGGGCCGACAGGAGGGGGAGAAAAATTGAGTTATGGGCTCGACAAAATGAAATAACTTATTGGACAAAAACAAGTGACAAAAAGTTCTTGCGGGATAAGAAAAAAACGAAGCCTCGATGAGAACACCATATCATCGTGTTTTTTTTTTTTTTTTTTTTGGGTGGTGGACCATGTGGAACGCTCGATCGCTCTTCGTAACATAGTATTACAGAAATTTCAATTCCTTGCAGGAACTTCATTGCACTATCCTCCGACATGAGTACAATGACGGTTTCGAAATGAGGTGGCCAGATTGACATAACTCGAAACCCACTGAGCTAGCTCCTACTTCGAGTAGAAGAGGAGCAACTCGGTATATGTGGAGGAGTGGGGCTCAGTCCGCCTAGTGGCCTGAACCCGTTTTCCAAATATGCATGTGTGCACGCCTGCCGGTCTGCATGCCTATCTGAGTGCTTGTCAGCTTGAGTGTGAGTGCGACCCGTCTGGGTACTTAGTTGATTGAAAGGCCCAAAGGGCCGGTATTTTACCTGTGGTCGCGACATTGAGGGTCGTGGCGGGGAAAACACTTCAATGGCAAGGAAAGTGACCCGCGACACTTTAGGACCAGCGGAAACACTCAAGTAGTAGGGAAGACCTCACCAAGTAAAGATAGATGTGCCGAGTACACGATTCGGAGGCCGGGTAGAGAAAGACAAACGCTGACATTTTTAGACGCCCTGTACCGGTAGGTAGGCAGGTACCAGGCCAAGTCTCAGTGTGTGTCGTAGATCTACCCGACACAACATTAACTCAATTAATCCCTCGACCTTTTCGGTCAGAGGGTATTGCTACTAATCCTAACCATCACAGCGCGCGTCATAACAACGCGCGCTAATACTCTCGAAATTTTCTCAACAAATTGCCCCGGCCTCAATGGACGAGAAAATCGTTTCAAGTGTCACGTCAAAGCACGCACACCCTTTCCATTCCAGACCGGCCCCGTCATGGTAGCCGACGCCATCGTTGTGTCAAATGCAAAAGCATGGCCAAATATCCTTGTAAGGGTATTTTGTCTGACAGTATTCCCAGACCTTATTGAGCAACGTCCCCGTCGCCAAGGACGTTTATCACAATCGTTCATACAGTTCCCCTTTACATTGCTTTCCAAAATCAAATCAACTGATAAAATATGACAAGATCGGTAACACTACGGGAAAGATGGTACAATACAAAACAATACATGTACTTCTCTTTTCCGTTTGAAAGAGAAGGTGAATCTCTTTCTCAAATAAGGCACATCTTTGATAATTGGATAGCCAAATCCGAGTCCCTAGATTGAGATGTGGTCAGATTAGCATTGCCTCTCTTGATAGTTTCTACCATTCTAACTCGGGTCTCCCACATAAAGAAAGCCCCCAAAACCAAACTCAATTAACCAATGGTGGGGATACTGGATCTGTACTACAACGGTGAAAGTTACCAAGAAAAAAAAAACGATCATCTTTTCCACATCTTTAGACTTTCTTCCCAGATCCTCGTTGGTTGTCCGAGGAGTCATAAAATTTGCCCCTTTGGACGTGGGCTTTAACGTAAACTATATTATCGTCCCGCCCAAAGTTTAATGCGAGAGGATCGGCGCCACCTGTCGCGCGTGACGGTCCCACACCTTGCTGGGGAGCGTTGAACCTCACGGTCGTGTCATGCAGGATATATTCTTGAAGAACAACATGTCACCAATTCGAGCGTGCGCGCATGCTATACCTCTCACGACACCCCACGACAGGTCGCGGTGCCGCGAGGTACAACTTACCTCTACCCGAGGGGCTGTCACCACCCTCTGGTAGGCGTATCCTTGTTAAGCTACCGACCCACATGCGAAGGCTTTTACATGCCTTTGTAGAGGTAGGTCGGCCGATGGCGTTTTTTCAATTGCCGTAGCATAGGTATGCGCGCGGTTGAACGCCTAAGACTGACCCGTTTACGTGTCGGACATCGGGGCGCTGATTTCCCAGACCGACTTACTATTCAGGTCGACTCGATTGACGATCTCTCGTGCATACATTACTCTGACCTACTTGTACTTGACCAATTATATAAGCTATTTAAGTTTACCCAAATCAATACATACATGAAGAATACATATCAGAGGTTTAGACTGAAAGACAAGGAGATGTCTTTTACATTTTTACACAAATAGAGGCAAACATCAGAATGAACGAAGCTTTGACTTTTGAAAGAGAAACAATCGATAGGCTCTTGGCCTTTCAAGCAAACATCACAACCAAAAATAAGTTAATGGTCTGTCATCAGAAATAAAAGATAGGTTCATGGCCTTTCAAAGAAAAATGATATGAACAAAGCGCTTTTGCCTTTGTCAATTGTCCTAATCTATTCAACATCAAGGGGTAAAAGTCAAAAATTTAAACCAAATGTACAAAGGTTACGAGTCGACGAAATATCTGAGTCGAGGTTCAAGTAAGCATAAGCAATGCGAGTTGAGTGAATAACACGTGGTTGATCGTCTTACTGACCTGCAGACAAAACAAAAGTATTTCACAATCCTAACAGGGTCAACCATTCATTCACTTCCACACACATTACACTTGTGTTTCCAAACCTCTCTGCCAGACATTTCTTTTTCGACTCAGTAATTCAAGGATCTCTTTTGACCAAACACAGACACTTCAGACACTGACCCGAAAAATCAGAAATGCCTTTCAGTGCAAGGTTGATGGAAAGTGTGGGTGTAGAGGGTGAGTGAGGGTTGAGTTGGCGAACCAACCTGTTACCATAACGCAACAACATGTAGTCTTCTATAGACTCATAATGAGTCTTCTTGATTAGGATTATCTGTACCACAAGGCAACAACATGTAGTCTTCTATAGACTCATAATGAGTCTTCTTGATTAGGATGACTTGCAATCACACACAGGTCAAGAAGGTCTCAACACCTCCCTCACTATCAACATGCCTCTACATGAAGTTCAGCAACAGGAACTTCACTTAAGTATGAATTTGATCGAGCAGTAGGATGACTCAGAGATGAGTATCCTACCACTTGTTTTTTGTCTATTAGACTTAGACAGACTATGGGATGACCCACATAGAGGTATCCCACTTCTAGTCTGTCAACCTAACGATCTAAGATATGAATACACGTTGAGGCGAGTAATAGGATGTTCCTCACCCTGCAGCCTTATCCTATCACCCGTCCTACATCCATGCATCAATTAATCTATAAAGTTGCAGAGGGTGAGCAAAAACAAAGGTGTATAGGATGGGAATGAGAAATGACCTCGCTTGTCTTCTCATTTTCGCGTTTCTATTCTTCTTCCTCATTTTTCTCATCCTTTTTACTTATCTCTTCCTTCATTCTCTTTTGTGACTTCTTCCGTTTTTTCTTCTCTCTACCTCTCCATTTCATCCTCCATGTCATTCTGCCTAGATGACCTTGTGTGCACTTACACATGGATCTAGCTAGGCACGGGGTTTCACATGCATATACCTGATTGCGAACAAACGGTATAGGCAATGAAATGGTAACAACAACAAATAATAATAATAATAATAATAATAATAATAATAATAATAATAATAATAATAATAATAATAGTAATAGTAATAATAATAACAATAATAATAATAATAATTCAATAAAATGAATGAACGCGATACACAAAAGTCTAAGTTACAATCAATCATGCAGAAGTCCAGAGAGTCATGTAACGAGTAGAGAACTGAAATGTACCAGGATTCCATCCAAATGAGAGCGACATAGTGACCTCGTGAGCCAGTGTTCAAACCCTCAGTATTCAATGTCGTTCTTACTATGTGGTGCCCAGTCTACTGTACTCATCCTTGTTGTCCTACCTACACTCTTGCAACAGGCTCACTTCGACAAGGTCAATGTATATGACGCCTACTCCACAACCGGTCTTCTTCTTGCATCAGGTATGTATCTCATCTCCTCTCATCAGACCCTGACCACCCACATATTATAGCTGGGGTTAAGATATAATGATAATAATAATTATAATAATAATAAAAACGGTTTTTCCTTAGCAGTAGCAGATGCAGATGCCAGGGCTCGATCCCTAGACCTTATGCACCCGTGTACAACATCAAGCCGACCCTGTATGTGTTTGAACCCGTGACATGTGTCTTGACTGTTGACCGTTGTCTATCGTAGGTCTATGTTGCTGTCGGGGTTCAATCTGTAGGTCCATCGAGTAGAGGTCATAGTTGTACCGGGCCGTAGCCATTACAGTCCTGAAAGGTTAAGGTCGTAGCTGTTGCGGACCCAAAAGGCCGAGTCTACAGACTTCCAGAAGGTTCGAAAGTGGCCTTTCGAGTGTTGCTCATGTAAGAGCAGAGGCAAGTGGGCAAGCGACCAGTCCAGCTGCATCAAGTCAGCATTACCCTGTCCCAGTTGCACTTTGTCCGGTCAGCGGGTACCATGTGGGACTGTGTGCACCAAGCGTCTGGTGGAGAGGAGCAGACCAACGACCAACAGAAGTATAAATCAAGAGGCAGCGTCCAACCATTCATTCATTTTGCTGCGAACCATGCAGAAGCGCTGCCCAGACGTCTCGTGCGAGGTGGTCTGCAGATGCCCGATGTCGAAATGGGCTATTTGAGGAGTAAGTCGGTCATAGCTGAGCCTGTTAGTAGGAGGAGGAAGACGACGCCCATAGCCGTTACGCCTGCAGAACCGCAAATTATGAGTGTGTGAGTATAGAATGACCTTGCACATATGTGTTGGGATATCTAGGGAGATCCGGAGTTTGTGTGTGTGCGAATAAGTTGCAGAGTGAAGTTGCTTGACCATAGCCAATCGAGGCAAGCTTGCATCTGAACTGTGTTCTTTGCTACATTGCCTCTGAGCTTTCTGCGGGCGCAGATCATCAATGTGATCGTCATTTGTTTGTATGTCTGCTAAGTGTTAAGAAGACAAGTCTAATTATAGAAATAATAATAATAACAATAGTATTAATTATAGTCATTATATGCAAGAAATATGAGTGGGAGCAATAGATAGAGAATCATACCGTTGCGGCATATTGCAACCCAAATAATCGTGTTCCCAACAAAAAAATGTTAAGCACTAAGATGTGCGTCAAAATGAGAACAAGACAGTGAATCCGAATGTCCGAAACAACCCCTACTGCTGTTACCCACAGGGAAGACAATGCGGCTTTTCTGGCCTAACGTTCAGTGCCCAGCCTACCCTACCAGACACTACTCCAGCCTATACTACGACAACAATTGGAACCACTTCGCAGCTGACGACCAATGCACAAATCGATGCCGCTCCTGCAGACCGCCATTAGAACAAGGTATGTTTCTCTTCTCTCTCCCTTCTCCCTTTTTTTTTTTCTCTCTCTTTCTCTCAACGTCTGTCCGTCTGTCTGTCTGTCTGTCTGTCTATTGTCTGTCTGTCTGTTGTCTGTATGTTGTCTGTCCGTTTGTCAGTATGTATGTCTGTATGTTTGTATTGCAGGTACTTAAACGACTTCAGGACCAGGTGGAGGTCTGCAACCACACACAGTCCAGACCCTCGACTGTGAGTCAATCTGTATGACTGTGGGTGAGAGACCTAAGGCCAGACTGCCTCGTCAAACACTACATAAAGTTTGGCCTCTGGAAGGTCAACCTTCAATCTTGCTATGCTGCCTTGACGCTGGCATTGTTGATGGCGCCGGACTGTGGCAGCATGTTGGCACTATCTATTATGTGCGCTAGGCATTGCTGATGTGGCGCATCCCACTGATCTACATTGCTGATGTGGCACATGCCACCTGTCGACATTGCCGATGTGGCGCTGCCGTCTGTCTACACTGTTGCTGTGGCGTAGGCCATCGGTCTACAGTGCTGAAGTGGCGCAGCCACCTGCCTGCATTGCTGATGTGGCTAATGCCACCCGTCTCTACTGATGACGTGGCATTGCCACTAGTTTCAGTAGCTGTGGCGCTGCCGCCTGTCTCTGCAGCTGACGTGGCATTGGCCACCCTGTCTACAGTGTTGGCACAGGTCATCAGTTTACACTGTTGATGTGGCACCGGCCATCTGTCTGCAATGTTGGTGTAGCATCGACCATGCTGTTTACATGAGGTGACTGGTCGTAACAAGGAAGGAGATCGGGATCTATGGATGTTTGGGATCTGGTACACCTGTCTGAGGTTGACGTTGATATTGTGTGCCGCTAATTGTCTCTATTGTCTACGAGAGAACAATGTCACATGGCACTTCTGTGTAACCAGGACTTGTCCGACTTGTTACCGGGTACTGTTTGATGACGTGGAGGCGACAGAAAGCCCAGAGAAGGAGTGGGTTAAGTCGGGCTATTCTTTGATTATTTCTCCAACCTTCTCATCTGTCTGTTCCCCCTCCACTCTCTTCGTCTGTTGGTAACGAGACATCATATCAGATATCTGTTCTATGATTAGTGAAAACATTGTGTAGATCTGAGCCTATTCGCACTACGACATCTGACAAGTATCTTCCAGTTGAAGTTCATTGCAATAGTAATAATAATAATAATAATAATAATGATAATAATAATAATAATAATATGTAAGGAATACGAGTGTGACCGATATACAAAAAAACAAGTTGCGAAATCACACAGATGTCCAAGTAGTCGCGTCCAAGCAGAGAGTACAAATGCACCGAGAAACCATCCATTTAGAGCTATACAATGAAGTAATGAGCCAATGTTCAAGTCCGTGGGTCACACCAACACAATATCCAAAGTCGCTCCTCTCTGTCTGGCGCCCAGCCTACTCTTTCCGACTATCCTACCTACAGATGAGTTCACACAACAGGCTCACTTCAACTTTCGAAGACCAATGTACATGACTGTCAACCTTCATAACTGACCTCTCTTCACGTACCAGGTACGTATCTCGTCACTCTCGCTCAGACCCTGATCACCCACACACTCCTGCCTGAAGACCACCAATCGCACGTCTACCCCCTAACAGTTCAACCATTACATAGTATAGCGAGGATTAAAACACAATAATAATATAATAGTAACAATAATAACAAAAAATAATAATAATAATAATAATAATAATAATAATAATTATAATAATAATAATAATAATAACAATAATAATAATAATAAAAATAATAATCACAAATAACTAATAATAATAATAACGTCAATAATAATAATATTTTCAATAAAAATATCAACAAAACGAACGTAAACAACCCATATTCCCTGTTCGGTACATTCGAATGGTAAGTGCCCTGTACACGGTCATCGTCATTTTCGACTAGCATGTCAGGTAAGCGCCACCTCCTCTCCTTCTCCTCTTCTTCTTTTTCTTCTTCCTCTTCTTCTTCTTCTTATTCTTCTTCTTCTTCTTCTTCTTCATCTTGAGCGTCTTCTTCCTCTGCGTGTCCATCGCTCTTCGTTCTTGCTCACGGTATCTCCCCGCGCATCCCTTGTCTCTTCCTGCGCACTCCTTGACCGCAATCCAATCATGCGCATGTCTCCGCCTCCCCGATCGAGATTCTCTCCTCTTCTTGCACATGACGCCCCTCTTTGCGCATGACTCTCCTCGCCCTTTTTCTTCATCCTTCCTTCTTCTTCCTCTTCTTCTTCTTCTTCTTCCTCCGCCCTTTTCCTCTCCGTCTTCTTCTTTTTCTTCTTCCTCCTCTTTCTTCTCCACCTGCTTCTTCTCCTTCTTCCTCCTCTTTTCTTCTCCGCCTGCTTCTTCTCCTTCTCCCTCCTCTTTCTTGCGCTATCTTCTCCTTCCTACCACGCAATTCACTTCTCTTCCCTCTAAATGGTAAGTCCGACAAACTTCTCACAACACCCTCGGCGGCTCCCGCCAAAATCACCACGATCCCGACTTCTCACCCGACCAATCAATCGATAGGAGCGACGGACGGTGTGTACAAAGGGCAGGGTAGTAATCACCACGAGCTGATGACTCGCGCTTTCTGGCATTCCCGTTCAAGATCGATAGTTACAAGACTCTACCCCGGTCGCGATGAACCTTAAGAAGGTTACGCGGACTTTTCGACCCAGGCAAAGCAATAGCCGGATTCATCGGTGTAGGGTGTGTGCGTCCCAGGTACGCAACTCCCTCCCCCTCTTCGTCTTCTTCTTTTTCCTCTCCTTCTCGTTCCACCTCAGTGTGCTTCTTCATGAGTCCTATCTGCTCTCCCCCCTTTCTCTTCCTCTCTCTCTCTCTCACACACACACACACACACACGCATATACACGGGTGACATATTTTTCATATTCTAGCGGGAGATTTATTCGTTTTTTATTGTCCTCATGATAACAGTTTGAGATCGGTTGCGCTATGCACACACGCACACTCACATGTTCTAGCGGTTGATTCGTTCGATTTTGCTCATGTTACTGATGAAAGTAGCAGGGAGCCAGATGCGAGTTTGAAAACTTACCTATTCTCACCCTCTCGTTGTTGTCGTCGTCAGTCGATTGTGATCGATGCTCTCCGGCCCACCAACGCAGCACGATCCGACACGAAGTGTAGTACACCGAGATACGGCACGGAGAGTAAGACAAACACATGCGCTCATCCTCAACAAGTCGGGCGAATGGGGGATCCGACCTTGCGAAGCCATCGACGGATGTATCACGCATCCCACAGTCTCCACCTTCTCATAAGATAAGCAGCCGGTACATAGCCGTAGCCACCTGCGCCACCACATTGAAACATACGCCCGGAACTCGACCAACATTGATTAAGTCGCCAGGTAAGTATATCGCTTCTCCCCTCTTTCTCCTTCTTCTTCTTCTTCTTCTTCTTCTTCTCCTCCTCCTCCTTCTTCTTCTTCTTCTTTTTCTTCTTCTTTTTCTTCTTCTTCTTCTTCTTCTTCTTCTTCTTCCGCTCCTCGCGCGACCATCTTCTTTCTTGCTCGGACGCGCTACCCTCTCTGCGCGACTCTCCCTTCCACTTTTCTCCCCAAAGTGCTCCTCTCGCTCCTTCCTGCATCCTTCGCCTGTGTGCTGCTACGCACGCGTTGTGATTGCTCGTCGAGCACTCAACCCAATTACGAGGGCCAAAGTCTCAGGTCGCTGCGCCTGGAGTCGAGCAGATTTCGTCGAAACGAATCTGCCCGACATTCCTACGCAGATTCACTAAAGTGAATCTTTGGAGACTTGGGGTAACCACGAGGTAGGGAAAAAAAAAGAAAGTAAAAACAAAAATAAGAAGGAAACGGATCTAACTATTAGTAACAGAAAATGTTAAAAAAAGAAACAAAAATAAAATAATTTAACTACTAACTGCCCGTACATACCAAGTGTTGTACCCTCGTTTTCAAACGATGCTAACAGTAACTACTAACTCTAGCTAACTCGGATCTCGAGGTCACGGCTTCGAGTCCCGACCTATTGAAACCGGGTGAAACCAAAGAAGAGCTCCTAGTCAAAAAGGAGCTAGCTCGGGGTCGGATGGATTCGATCCCTAAGTCACTTGATCCTTAACCCACACCGAAACCCATTGAGCTAGCTCCTACTTCGAGTAGAAGAGGAGCAACTCGGTATATGTGGAGGAGTGGGGCTCAGTCCGCCTAGTAGCCTGAGCCCGTTTTCTACGTATGCACACGTACACTCCTGCCGGTCTGCATGCCTATCTGAGTGTTTGTCGGGGGGAGTGTGTGTGCGACCCGCCTGGGTACTTAGTTGATTGGAAGGCCTAAAGGGCCGGTATTTGACCTGTGGTCGCGACATTGAGGGTCGGGGCGGGGAAAACACTTTAGTGGCAGGGAAAGAGACCCGCGACACTTTAGGAGCAGCGGAAACACTCAAGTAGTAGGTAAGTCGGTACCTCACCAAGTAAAGATAGATGTGTCGAGTACCCGATTCGGAGGCCGAGTAGAGGAAGACAAAAGCTGGCATTTTTAGGCGCCCATTACCGGTAGGTATGCAGGTACCAGGCCAAGTCTCAGTGTGTGTCGTAGATCTACCCAATACAGCATTAACTCAATCAACCCCTCGACCTTTTCGGTCAGAGGGTATTACTAATCCTAACCATCACAGCGCACGTCATAACAACGCACACTCATACTCTCGAAATTTTCTCAACGATTCACCCGGGCCTCAATGGCCGAGTAAATCGTTTCAAGTGTCACGCCAAAGCGCGCACACCCTTTCCATTCCAGACCGGCCCCGTCATGGTAGCCGACACCGTCGTTGTGTCAAATGCAAAAGCATGGCCAAATACCCTTGTAAGGGTATTTGGTCTGACACCGTCCCCTGAGATCGAGGAAGAAAAGCCACGTTACCTTGTTTTTCATTAATGTGAATACAATTTTGACCAAGGCGGGGCAAAAAATCGGTTGAATGGCTCCTACGAATTATGACCTTAGCCTCTTACTTTGTATATTGAATAACTCCCGTGGTTTCAAATATGGGAGATAGCACAATAGGTAAGTGCTTAGGCTCACAGGACGCGGATCTAGAAAATGAACTTAAATTGCCGCTGAGCTAACTCGTTTTTTTTATAAGGAGTCATGTTTTGCAACGGCTCAAGGTGGTCAGGTCTTGAACCCATGAACTTGCTAGGAAAATTAGTTATTAGATTTACTTTCTTTGTTTCTTTTAGGCCCCTTTTTGATAGTTGGCGTCATGAGGTGAGGGATTAAAAATTAGATTTGTTGCTTCTCTAACATTTAGTTTCTTTTTTTCTGTCTTTTATCTTTTAATTTATTTTTCGATGAGATCAACTTTCAGAGTACATGCAAACATTGATGGCAGATAGATAGCTTCAAGCCGCGAGTCGCAAGAAAATTATGGGAATCAGATCCCTCTGGTAGGGGAAGAAAAAATTGGACGTAATGCCTGAAACTAAACATCTAAAGACTTTAGATTCCGATAATTTCGGGATTCGTTGTCTCTTATCAAGCTTAACTATAACACTAGGTGAGAAAACGCGGTTCGGGAAAGAAGTGGAGGAGGAGCGGAGGAAAAAATGAGGAAGGAGATTGTTGGGGTTAGACGGTTGAACAGGGATTGAGAAAATTGGCAAATGCAACGAACACTACGAGGGAGAGGAAAAAACGTCGCGGGGAAGGAATGAGACTACCATGTCGGAAAAAGGAGTGAAACTCGGACGGCCGAATGAGAAAAATGAAATTTAGAGAATCAGCCTTGCCAGCTAAGGGAGGAGAGGAGAGATGAATACCGAAAAAATAAAAAGATAAGTAATCATGAAAACTAAGAAGGAGAACACTTTCGCGAGAGTCAATTAGTTAACCTGGATGTAAGAGAAGGGTTGCCGGTAAAAGAAGCGAAGCAAGTAAAGTGAGAAAGGAAGAACGTGAAGCTCGGACAGTGGAAGAATATTCACGTGAAGAGTTGTCCCTGGGTATCAAGGCACCTATCTCAAAAGTAACGTCAGATACTGACTGATTAACGTTAAACTCTTAAGCCGATAAAGGAGTGGATTTAATAGTCGGAGTGGTTTAAGCAAAAATAAATTAAGGTGAGTTGCGACCGACCCTTACTCCTTTATCGCTCTCAATCGTCTTCCTACTTTGGTATCCTGTTTAACATCACATTGCTTATTCGTCTCTCGCCCCCTTTTTCTGTTCGACACTCGCTTGAGATCTCTGATCACGTCTTCTTTAAACACATGAATTTGATTTAACTTTTTCACCTAAGTCGTAGGTGAATTGAATAAGATCCCTTTGGTAGAGGAAGAGAAAATTGAACGTAATGTCTGAAACTGAACGCCTAAAGTGTTAGGTTCCGATAATTTTGAGATTTTTTGTCTCTTATCAGTCTTAACTAAAACACTAACCGAGACAACCCGGTTCGGGGAAGAAGTGGACGAGGTGCTAGCGGCACGACATTTGGTGGTGGGGCCGTCAGGGTGCTAGCGCTTACGACATTGACGCCGTAGGTGCTACTATTTTTGACAAACACCACGACCCACACTTATTATTTTATTATTATTATTATTATTATTATTATTATTATTATTATTATCATTTGGTTGTTCGACGGCAGTGTGGAACCACTTGGAACCGAATTTGGGACCAAGTGAGTTGGATTTGAGACTGGGACAAGTATTGCGGCAGACATTTGGTGATGTGACGAGGTGATTGGAGGAGGTTGGGATTGAGGTAGAACTATCTGCGCTGGAGTGCCGCTGAAATTATACTGGGACTACGGGGGACCTCCCTTTGCAAGGGCTATCTCGCTCAGTACTCGTGAGTGCCCGCTTGTGTCCGTGGTGACACTTGAAAAGGACGGGAATCACTCTTTGTAGACGGCCACAACTTGTGAGTTGTGCGACCGATTTATTCTGAGAAAATTATTTGGTTTTCTAGAGTGAACTGTCTTCAACAAGTCAGTGGTGACTAAGTTCGCTTCACACGTATGTGAACCCACACTACAACCATGGTCTACATGTACTTGGTCGTTGTTACCCAGTGCAGTGTGATCGTACTTGGGGTATTGAGTACTAAAGAGGAGAGTTGTTGTTCTCCCTCCCGTAAACTGTGCTTCTGTTCCCAGATGCAGTTCGTATAGGCTAGTTATTCCCTCGGGTTTGCCACTCACTTTTGAGGACGTGCTACTGTGTAGCCTGGTGTTGTGTTTAGAAGATGGCTTGCTAAATTGTCCTTTAAGCTTCCTACGGTACACGGAGAGCGGTTGCTACCTCTTTTTCGATCAAAGGTAAGAGAACAGTGAGTTAGAGAAGGTGATCAGTTTTTGTAACGGGGTTACCGCTGCGTTTTGGAGGACTGTCAGGGTGAGATTACTCTACATTTTTGACTAACGGTTTGACCATCCTTGCTGCACTTCGGCCATCATTGCGGGCCCCTCAGGCGTACCAAGGTAACGAGGCCCTCTCCTGAGAGTTGAGTTTGTCCCTCTCTTGTATCAAGAGAGTCTGAAACCCCTTATCTTCTGCCCTTCTTACTCTAAGTCTAATCCTGTTCTGAGAGGAAGGCGGCAGACGGGATTGCAACCCGTAGGACCGCAGCAAGACTCTGTGGCGAATCAACCCACCGATTGCGGGAGCTCTGCCGGAACTCAGGAGGAGTTTTGGAGGCAGGGGATTGAAAGGTAACCATTGTTTTCCTTCTATAAACCCAGTATAACCCCTATTTGTATTCATTGCTATGTTTTGACTGAGTAAACTGTGTGTATCCCTACTTTGACTTTGCAGTTTCACTTTCAGGACACAATCCAGACTAAGTGAAGGAATGATTGTGCAAATTCAGTTTCAGTTTTTTGTTGTCTCACTGAAAGCAGATTATGGGATTGCATCTGGGGAAAGGTGGGAAGAAGGCAGTATTGCATATTTGATTGGGTCAACCAAAGGCTGGGAGAGTCTCCATAAGTTTGGAGGACCCAGTGCTATGTTTATTTTGGATTGCCTGAAGGATCAGACAGGTTCCCATAAGTTTGGGTGGTCTGGTTGCTCTGACTTGTGAGGACTGAATGTGAACGATTTTTCAGGGACCAAGCATGTTCCATAAGTTTGGGTGACTTGGTCGCCTTGTTTACTTTGGGTTTTTTTCAGTTTCTTTAGTTTCTGAACGAGGAGGTCGGAGCATGTTTCATAAGTTTGGGTGCCCCAGCCTCTTCCTGCTTTGGCTTTGAAAGAAATGAACCAGGCTGAGGACCAAACATGTTCCCATTTGGTGGTCTTGGTCCAATGTCACGCACATGCTGGAATCAAAAGGATATAACTTGGCTATACTTTACTATATTCTATCTATGAACAGGCTAGTCAGACAGGGTTCCATAAGTTTGGGTGGTCTGACTATAGCTTATAACCAACTGAAGAGAGTATTAATTGAGAGTAAACTTGTGGTACAAAGGGGCAGACTGCATTTTGAGCTAAAGATGATCGGTTCAGTTATATGGTACATCAAAAGACTAAGTGCAGACAATTATATAAAGTGGGGATACTTCAACAGTTCAGGGCGACTAGGGTGTCTAGTCATATGCCCAAAGAAGGGAAAAGTTGTAGTGCCCTGTGTTTGTGTATACTCCATGGCTGAGCTAGACATGTTCCATAAATTTGCGTGGTCTAGCTTTATGCCCTATGTAAGCTGGGTATAAAGGGATAAATCATTGAAAGACCATAAACTATTGTTTGATAAGGTTGACTTTGGGTTGGTGAGAGTACTTACCTTTGTGGTTTGACTTGCATGTGGCTGAGTGAGATTATTACTTAGTTTGAGTTTCCGTTTGATAGGTAGTTCCTTTAGATGCTCACCACGTGCTAGAGCTATAGGAGTTAGTTTCAATTCCTGCATTTTCTTAGCTAAGTTTTTCTACTTAGGTCAATTTATGCATTTTCTGAGATATTTTATTATACTTGGTCTTATATAAATCTTGGTAAGCCACTTTCTCTACAGGAAGCACTACCGAAATTTCTAAAAAACGAAGGAGTTAGTCATATTTTATCTTTTCAAAGTTCAGTTTGTCTGACTTTTATGTATGACTTAGTAAAAATCTGGAGAGTATCCCTTTCTAAAGGGAGTGTTGCCCAATTGTTTGCTAATTCAGGGAGTTAGACAAAATTTGACTTTGGAAGGTTGAACATTATTTCTGTTTTCATATTTAGGCTGATATAAACAATGGAAAGACACTTTTCCTACGGGAAGCATTGCCGAAATTTTTTTAGTTTAGAGGAGATAAATTGTGTTTCGACAGGTGTCGACTCTGGCAATCCACTCTATATGGGGGAGATTCTGCCATAGGTCAACCTTTCTTTGGGCACTCGCTTAGAGGTAGACCTAGGCTTGGCTATCAAGAGAGTCACGAGTGAGAACGTGTCATGGGGATTTGATCTCCATACATTGACGATTTAACCTGGACATTGACCTGTTGTATGATACAGGTCTTCTTTGGACATTCGATCCAGGATTTGGACTAGTTTCAGCTTGATGCTACGAGGATCATCTTATGTTATCACTGATAACAGGTCGGTCGGTTGATCGCCGATTCGTCGGCTCACGACACAACTTTGCTTACACCTGTACCTCTACTTGATTGTTTTATCCCTGAGATTTGATATGCTTCTTTGAGGATTTTAATCAGACTTCTTTTAAATGACCATTATAAAGAATTTATAGGATTTGGAAAAGTTGAACTATGACTAGGGTTTGAGTGTGTGCGGCGTGGTGTGAGTTACAGGGAACAGTAAAGTTGACCACATTGGTGTATGGCAATGTGGCTACTGTGTGTGTCTGTATTTTATGCAGGTTAATATTTTGGAGCTTGGTATATGAGTCGTACATTGGAGAGATGGTTAACGGGTGCATATATTTTCAGGTCTCTTTTCCAAGCAGTTCAACCACTTTAGGTTACTACACCACTTTCAGATTGTGTGAGGATCTATACATGGGGTTGTCTGAAACCGCCTTCAGGCAGTTCAGCCACTTCAGCTTGATACACCACTTTCAGATTGCCTACAAATCCATTGCAAATGGTGGGATGGGGGTACCTGAAACCCCTTTCAGAAGCTTTAGTCACTTTAGTGGTTTCAGGTCCCCACCTGAAATTCCTGAAATGACCTGAAGTGGCTGAAGCTTCTGAAAGGGGTTTCAGGTACCCCAGCCACTTCAACGGTTTCAGGTCCCCACCTAAACTTCCTGAAATAACCTCAAGTGGCTGAAGCTTCTGAAAGGGGTTTCATGCACCCCCGTCCAACCATTTGGATGGGGGTACCTGAAACCCCTTTCAGAAGCTTCAGCCACTTCAGCGGTTTCAGGTCCCCACCTGAAATTCCTAAAATGACCTGAAGTGGCTGAAACTTCTGAAAGGGGTTTCAACTACCCCCATCGAACCATTTGGATGGGGGTACCTAAAACCCCATTCAGAATCTTCAGCCACTTCAACGGTTTCAGGTCCCCACCGAAATTCTTGAAATGACCTGAAGTGGCTGAAAAAACAGGCAGAAAAAACAAACAAACATAAAACTTGTCTCGCAAACCACCGGAAACTTCTGAAATGACCTGAAGTGTCTTTAGACCATTTCAACAGTTTCAGACTACTTCAGAATCTTTCATTCTGAAATTTCAGGTGGTCGTTAACCGCTAGTGGTACTTTGGAGGCAGTTAGAATGACAACCATATGTCGCACGATCTGCATACCTGATGGGTTTATGTTCCCCTTTCTTTTATTGTATCTCGAGTTCTGATTTGATATATGAGCGTGGGATGTTTATTTATTTACTGATTGATTCTGCTTGTTGATTTTTATAGTTGGACATTGTAGTCCGTGACAACCGTCAAAGTCAAACCCCTTGACTTATTTTCAGACATTGGATGATAGAGATGGTCTCCAGGGCAATAAGAGACGATTGTCACCACAGGTATGAACCTGTGTACCACCCACTCTCCGCAGGGTGCAGAAGAGGGTGTGGTTTTCAACCGCACTTGGCGGTTGTCCAGCGTCGAGAGATCATTCCCTCAAGGCGAGTGTCAGCCGACACTTGAGTGTCGAGTGTGACCCTCGAGATTGACGAGGACCTCATAAGTATGGGTACTACATACTACGCCATCATTGCAATTACTTGCGGATACTTGCATGATTGCGAGTCGATATGAGTTAGCCCTACGTCCGCGCAGTTTTATACTAAGTCTCACGCGCGTCACCTATCCGATTTCCGCATCGGAAAGTTATGGGATGACTACTAAGGGACTAGGAGTGTTATCGCGTTGTTTGTCCTGTGTTGTTCTATATATGTATGCGTGTTTTTATTTCTATGTTTTTTTTTGTGTCGTGTGAGTGGTGTGTGGCATGCGTCCTAGTCGACCGGCGACGAGTCACGCTTAGGACCTCAGCCCCCCAAGATGTCGGTTCGCGTGCGGGTCCGATAGAGGCGTTATACCGCGCGTACCCCCTATGCTACAGCGAACGAGAAACGCCCTCGGCTGGTCCACCTCTGCGATTGCAGCTGATTAACTTTCGTACTGTGGACTGGTAGCTCGGCGGGGATACGCCCACCGAAGGGAGGTGACAACTCCCGTAAGGTGGGGGTAAGTCGTGCCTCGTGTAGACCTTATCCTATCGTAGGGGCTCGCGAGAGGTATGGCTAGCGCACTCGGCCGGAGCGGCTTGCGGAAGCTCTATGTATATTCACGACGAGGGAACAAACCAACTCCTGCGTGACGCGGTCGGGAGGGTCCCGTGCTGCCTTGTGCGGTGCCGGACCGATGCGCTCGACAGGTGGCGTCGTTGCCGGGGATAACAGTTGCCTGTCGTTGTCCCTGGTGGAACGACATCCGGGTATAAGAAAGTGAGAACTAGGCAAAAGGAGAAACTTTTTTTTGAACGCATATGGTTGATTGCTTGATACATTGACTAAGTGTGAAGTGTTTATTATAAGTGGTCAAGCACAGTCGCCCTCCCTTGGTCGATAGAACCTCGCTTTTGAGGAGTTTTCTGGTACATGAGCGACATGAATGAGGAGGGATGACCGATAAGTGCGAAGTGAGGGGTTTAATGGCAAAACTATTTCCTTGAGTTCAGACTGAATTATGGTATGATAGGTACTGATTGCCTAAATCCTTTTGATGGTATCAGTTGGCAATAAGTTGAGTCACCTAGGGGATTGTATAGAGGTAACTACCGATAAAAATTCGAGAAGTAGTGGTTACTTAGCTAACGGTTTGACTAACCTGAAGAGAGACTTATGTTTTAAATATTTGTAATATATGTGTATATATTTGTCCGGTTGTTGTCATATATGCATTTTTTCTGTATTTTTTTCGATGTTTGATTGACGGTGTACATATGGATTGTTTTTCAAGAGGACATAGACTTTGCATGAAACCCACATCTGGCATGGGACCAGAGGTGAATGGGGTGACTCATTCCTGGGGAAGATGGTTCTTCCTCAAGGGAGTAAGTCGACGTGTACAGTTGTCCTTAGTGGAAGTGCAGTTTCAAATTTTTATCCCCAAGTTGAGACTTAAGGAAGCAGTTATAAGTCTCAAAGATGATAGTGAGACTCACACCGGAATTATGTTCCTGGTCCATTAGTAGGGTGTTGTTACCTTTCCTATGATAGGAGAGTAACTACATTGTCTGTTGAGAAAAAAGGAAGGGGGCTTGTTACCTTACCGAAACTGTGATGGTCAAGTGGAACAGATACTGCTTAGTGAGAGCGGTTCTAGAGTAGCGATCTTGGCTCGTCTCCCATTAAGTAGGGCCACCATATTTGTGAGGGTGCGGATTCGCTGTTCGTTGCCCTGATAGGTATGAATAGGGTTGTTGATCTGACCATGATAGGGTCGGTGAAGTGCAAGCGCTGGAATCAAAGAGGATTGTCGTGAGGCTTGATCTTAAGAGCGGGGCTCAAGAGTCAAGATGTTATCTCATGAGGATTACATCGCCCTTCTGTATTAAATGTTTTGCTTAAGAGTCGAAGGGGTAACAATCGTATCATGTTATTTACTCATTGCTAGTCTTATTTTTGCCTTATAGAATATGAAATATGTTGTTGAGGTTTATCTTGTTATATGACTGACAGTTGAGTTGGCTTCATCTTGTTGTTTATAAATTTTGCCGTGCTTTTCAGTTACAACCCTTGCCAATAAGTTATGATTATTGTTGTAAGTATATGTTATTTATCATGGGTTGTACTGCAATTTGAATTCATGTTTAGAGTATCCACCTATATGTCATACGTATATTGTGTCCTTCCTAGATAATAGAAACCATAAGTGGGTAATACATGAGTTATGATTTGAGGGACTTATTGTGAATATTTGCGTTTTATTTTAGGTGGATATTTTCCTAAAAGTCTCTCTTCGATATCGCCGATATTATGAATAGATTCTTATGGGATATATTTTATATTTGACTTAGACACGTAACTTCTCTCAAGTCTCGACCCTAACGCCGCTCGTTGTTGTTCAACAGGTGACGGGGTCGAGGGAGCTCGAGATGGAAGGATCCCTATCTGCTGGGTGTGAGTGATTGGGAGCGAGACAACCTACCCAAGGTTGAGATCGACGTTTTCAAGGACTATCATGTTTCTGACTTCCTTGATAAGTTTGAACAGATGACGTCTCACGCAAATGGAATGAGGAGCAGATGCTGAACGAGGTGATAAGGTATATCCATATAGGTTTTAAGGAGGAAGTCAGTGGGTTGGTTAGAAGAGCAGGGTCATCATGGAGGAAGTTTTATGATGACATGTGGAATAAGTACCGACTAGGTGAGGAACAACTGACCAAGGACGGTCTTCAAGTTGAGAAGATAGATCGATACAGTTATGTGTCAATAGGGCACTTTCTGGCGGAGTATGAGCGTGCATCCCGCAAGGTCTGGGCGTTGTCTAAACACGACAAGTGCTTTGTCTTCCTCATGAACTTCACAGACGCTGAGCAGCGAGACTTGATTCGTGGGACAGAGGGGAGACTAGTATGAGATAAGATCCCAGAGAACTTTGAGCAGGGGGATTTCGACCAGTACCTCTGCCATACTCTGCGGGAAGCGATGAAAAGAAAGAAGTCGTTGGATAATGAGAAGAGTGGGCTTGGCAAAAGGCCTAATGACCTTGCGGCAGGCGCCTCTAACGGTATGGGAGGTGCGTTTCAGAAGGACGCTAAGATCGTCAAACGAAATCATAGATGGAGCAAAGCGGAGAAAAAAGAGTCATGTGTTGAGAGAAAAGAAGCGCTGACTAAAGTGAGGGATGTTCTAGTTCATACCTGTGAGAGGACGTTTGTACTCCAAACAAGAAAGGGACAGAGGAGCGAAGGGTTCAGGGAGAAGTTGATATAGTTCTATCGCTTGCTGTATCTGATCCGAAAAAAGGGTGTGACGACACGGTGTCTGGGCAAATACCGGGGATTTTAAACGTCGGACATTGTCCGACTCTTTCGTTGGATTGAAGGACCTGATGAGACTGACGTTGCCAAAATGCTTATTTAGACATGACCTATGATTGAGAGACTAGAAGTTTTTGAACTTTAGTCTGGGCGAGTGTGGCGTCCGCGAGTAACGAATGCGAACGGCAATGCTTCGCTTTTGTCGAAGCCGCAGGAATGTGCGGACATGGGAATGGTAAAACTAGACCTATTCAACCTATAGTAATGTCACGCGGCTGCTAAGCCACGCGATTCAGGACCTAAGTAGGCGAAAAAGAGGGATGTGCCGCGTATGGGGCTACAACACGAGAGGAATAGCAAGTTTTTTTTTTTTTGGGCCTGCCGGGTTGACCTCGAGCCGGGGTGGGACCAGCAGGCCTATGCCGAGGCCTACCTGATGGGTGGCCCCGGTGCTGTGGATGGGCAGCCATCCACGGGGAAGTAGCAGGCAGGCAGAGCTTGCTAGGCCGCCGGCCGGCAAGGCCTGCTAGACCACAGACAGGTGGGGTCTGCAAGGCCATAGGCAAGGTGGGCCTGCAGAGCCATAGGCAGGCAGGGCCTGCAAGGCCACGACAAAGGGATAGGCCTGCTAGACCAGAGACAGGCCTGCTAGACCACAGACAGGC
>BFEA01000006.1:1434194-1446715 GCA_003427395.1 Chara braunii | reverse complement strand
GGCCTGCTAGACCACAGACAGGCGGGGCCTGCAAGGCCACAGGCAAGGTCGGCCTGCAGAGCCATAGGCAGGCAGGGCCTGCAAGGCCACGACAAGGGGATAGGTACAGGGCTGAGTTCTTCATATAGAAGAGCTGCTCCTATCGTGATAGGAGCTAGCCCAGTAGGTTACAATGCCAGACTACTACCCAACAGGTACTGGGGTCGAATCCGACATACTGCGCTACCGGGCTAGGTCCTTTTGGAGCAGCCTACTATGCTGGGGCAGTTGGGCACGACCTGTTTCAGCCGTGCGATCTTCAAGATCGCGCGACTGAAATCAGTCGTGCCTTAGATGAGCATGACCCCTGCGCAAGGATGACACGCATAAATCGAGAAATGGTTCAAAATCCCGGTAGTGATTTAAACCCGGGTCTGTATCCCGATGTGTTCTGGCAGGCCACGATGGGACGTGACCGTTGGCAAAGCCAACGGAATAACGGAAAAAAAAAGGGAAAAACAAACAAAAGAACAGTCTTTGCAAACTGTGTGGGAGCACAAAGGTTCCCACTTTGTTTTGGTTAGATGACTGTGGCCGCGAGATCTTGAGATCTCGCGGCCCACAGTTCACACGCGGAAAGCAAGAGGGGGTTGGAGGAGTTGAGTGGGGAGTGAGAGAGAGAGAAATGGGAGGATGGGGAGAGGAGGACCTGCTCCTCCCGACCTGCCAGCTGCCTCCCTGTTGTTAGCGGGGGGAAGAAGAAAAAAAAAAAAAAAAAAAAAAAAAAAAAAAAAAAAAAAAAAAAAAAAACGAGAAACGGGATCTGATTTTTCTTTGAAAATCTGTATTTTTCGGTTTGCGCCACTATTTTTTTGGTGGTCTAAGAGAATTTTGTTGACCTTGATTGGTTTTCTGTAGGTAGTCAGACACCTAGGTCATGTGCGAGCACTTTTTTAGATTTTTTTATTAAGCGAATATGTTTCTAAAAATCATCTGGGCACTTTTTGCAACCCGGTCTGAGTCTGTCGGGATTTGAACTCGTGAGTTTTCACGAGTTGTTTCCCTACTCCTCCCAACAACGACAACTGTCCTCCCCGTTTTCAAGGGGGGGGCAGCAGAGGTGAGGGAGATGCAGTTGGCCCCAACTACATGCTCCTGGCTCAGATTAAAGTCAGGAACAGTATAGTTGGGGGGATCTAAGTTTTTTTTTTTTTCTTCTTCTTTTGTGTTCTGTGTTTTTTCTTGAGGACACTTGTCCTCACCAGCTGCTACCTCCGGCACAAGCTGCCAGAGGTAACTGTCAGGCTTCCGTTTTTAAGGGGAGCCTGAAAATTTAAAAGTAACCTCAGGGAAAAGGCTAAGTACAACCTTTCCTTGATGTATCTGCATTGGGAAAAGTGCCCAGATACATCAAATTGAAAGGGGCTGTAACTTTTCAGCCCCTTATCAGAAAAACAAAAGAAAACCAGATTTGAAAATGCCAGAAATTCAGCTATCTCGTGAAAATCCGAGATAGTTGAATTAAAGAGAAGTTAAAAAAAAAAAGCCATGGCCACGAATGTGGCCGCGGCTATGATCAGATACAGGCCAAACTGGCCTGAATGTGACTCAGGCCAGAGGCTTAGGAACTGGAGGGTCAGTGAGGGGAACTTGGCTCGAAACAACTATTTTCCCACTGAACCTGCACTCAGTGTGGGGCTGAGTGCAGGGAAAATAAAGAAAAAGAGGGGCAGTTGAGTACAACTGCCACCCTAAGTATGTGGCTAAGGTGAGACAACCTCAGTCCGTGGATCTGGTTCAGATGAACGGCCCCAGGCAAGTGACGATTTTTGCCTGGGGGCAACTGAGGCTGTTGCTGCCCTCCTCAGCCACTACAAAAGAGGCAGTTGTCCCCCAGCTGCCTCACATTTGCCTCCAGCTGCCTGTGTGCAACGGCACACTTGCCTCATCGTTGGAGTGCTGGAGAGAAAACAAGACTACTGTCGGCGCAGCTGGAGGACTGCGGAGGAGCGAGACGAAGGAGGAGAGAGCCATAGCCTTCGCTGGAGCACTCTGCTCCACCTTGGCAGACTGGTCTCTAGGGGGACTCTGCGGCAGCGTGGTGAGGAGCGGCAGCGGAGCGACGGGGGGCACGACAAGTGGTGGAGGTGTGTCGGCCGATATTTTCGGCAACCATAACCCATTTTTGTGGGGTTATGCTGCCGAAATACCACGACGTCGGCGCGGCACCTAAATTTTGAAGGGTGACGCTGCCGTTTTCAGGGCACGTCGTTGGCACTTTGTTTTGAAGAGTGGCGCTGCCGTTTTTTTACGGTGGTACGGCACAACGAAGTATCGCCGTCTTTTTACGATGGTACGACACAACAAAGCGCCTCCGTTTTTTTGCGGTGGTATGGCATGGCGAAGCGCTGCTGTTTTTTTATGGTGGTACGGCACAGCGAAGCGCCACCGTCTTTTTGCGGTGGTACTGCACAGCGAAGCGTTGCCGTTTTTTTACGGTGGTACGACACGGCGAAGTGTTGCCGTCTTTTTACGGTGGTACGGCACGGCGAAGCGTCGTCGTTTTTTTGCGATGGTACGACACAGTGAAGTGTTGCCTTTTTTTAACGGTGGTACGGCATGGCGGAGCGCTGCCGTTTTCTTTTTTTTATGGTGGTACGGTACGGCGAAGCGCTGCCGTTTTTCTTGACGTGGGTTCGGCGCGGCAATGGAATTGCGGCACGACGGTAGGACGTGCGGCGCGGCAGTGGAGGTTTCTTTTATGGTACGAAAATATTTTTTTGTTGTGGCGCGGCGTCTGCTTTTCTTGGTGAAGATTTGTTACCATTGGTGTGTACGGCAACAACAGTGTGACATGGTGGCGATTGACGACATGCGACGGTACGAAATCTGAGCGTAATGGTCAGGTCTATTTTTTTTATGCGGCACATGAGATAAATGTTTTGTAGTTGGGACTACCCGACACTTGCGGCGGTGGGAGTGGACTACTTGGGACAACCTGGATTAAGTTGGGACTGACGTGGGACGCGAGCGATCATTTGCGGCAGTCTCGACGCATGCGGTTTTGAGATTCGGCACTGGTTTTATTTTTTTTTAGAAGTGTTTTCGACTCAATAGTCATTGGACGAAGTGTTTGACAGCATGGGACCACCTAGAATCGCGTGGGACCATCTGGGACCGTTTGGGACCAGTTTGGACTAACGTGATACCAGACTGAGTGTTTTTCTGGGACGCATGCGGCTCGCCGTCTTTGTACTTGGGTTACCACGGATGAGGCGTGCGAGTGAGAGGTGGTTTGACCAGGATTATCCTTGAGACGACAGCTTCTGGCGGCACAGACGACTTGGCTTTCCTTAGTGAGTCAGGGCGCTTCTTCGGCACCACTTCACTCAAGGTCAGTCAGTTGATCGACTCAAATTCCTTTTCGCACCTATGTGAACCCACACTTTGTTTGGCCCTGTTTGTTTTGAATGTTAAAAAGAAAAGGTTGAGTAAAGCGTGTATGGTCATGCATTTGAAAAGTGGGATCTGACGAGAGTGTGAATTGCTGGATTTTCTGGACCTGCCGTTGCTTTTGTATGTGCAGGTAGGTAGAAGGGTGCTTGCAAAGGAGATTGATCATGGCTATTTGAGGGGAAAAAAAATGATTAGTTTTTTTACTTCTCACCTGCCTGCACGTTAAAAAGGTTTCCTTGTTTTGAAAAATGTTAATTATGCAGTGTCAGCACTGTGAAAACGAATTCGATTGCATAAAGAAAGCAGATAAGGTCAAACGGACTTAGTCATTTTCCTGAAGATTGACCCATTCTATCTCGAATGACCTTATCTACCTATACTTGTCCAAATGTTTCTCGTTTTATCACCTCTATTTGTTTTCCGTCTCAGGTACCCTGAACTTACGAAAAAAAAACGGGAACAGTTAAAACCTGCTTGAGGTGAACGCATTCTCATCTTTCAAGGAAGCATCTGGGGCGGGGGTTCGTTGCTTTAGGGGCCGACCCTGTTATCGACCCGGAGTGGACCGTTCTACGGGGGAGTACTTTGCCAATTCGTTGGAGACGGCCCGACCTCTGAGATCCGAGTTTTGTGCTCGGACGAGGGGGAGGGGTACCCCAGACCACTTCCTAGAGGGAGAGGCATGCAACACTTCAAGCAATGCACCTGATCAAGAATCATTCGAAAAAACAGTCCGTCATCCAATAAGATTAGAAATATGAGAAGACGGATATGTGGATCTAGTCTTAAGTCGGCGGTGGCTTAGAATGAATAACTTTGGCAGCGCATCTCATCAAGTCAAAACTAAAGCAGTGTGACTACCTTGTCGGTTGCATCAATATTATTGTCGATAGCCAATTTCTTGTTGGTGGTTGTCTGACTGTTTTGTGATGTCCATCCTGAGATGGTCGGATTGTATTTCGATCTTGTGTTATTGGATGTATCTAATGATGATTCAGATTCTATCTGTCATTATTTCAGATTGAAAATATTTTCCTGTCGACTACGGTCGATTATTTTTTTATGTAAAAATATGTGGGTGTTATAATTGTTTTTTGAGTTGTATGTTAAAGCGACTAGGATACTGTAGGTTTTACGCTAAGTTGAGACTGTTCTAGTCCACCGACATACATTTTATTCTCAGGAGATCAGCGCCCTAAGCAATGGACGACGCTCGGGTTCAATGGGCGTTTTAATCGCGTGTACCTATACTACAGCGAGCGAGCAAACGCCATCGACCAACCCACCTCTGCAATTGCATTTAAAAGCTTTCGCACGTGGGTTGGTAGCTCGGTAGGGATACGCCCCTAAGGGTGGTGACAACCCCTTAGGGAAGCAAGCTTATGCCCCGCGAGAACCTGTCTTGTCGTATAGGACCGCGGGATGTACAGTTGGCGGACCCGGTTAGAGCGGCGAAGGAACGACGCAACCACGTGGCCGTTTCGGCGGTTCGCGGGATTAATTATGCGCCGTCCCCAAATTGTCTCTCTTTGTTTATGTTTGTTTAAACTTCTGCGTGACATGGCTGGGAGGGCTCCCGCCTCTTTTGTGAGAAAAGGCGGGGGCCGATGCGCTTGGCAGGTGGTGCCGTTGCCGGGGATAACGACAAACTACCGTTGTTCCTAGCGGAACGACACTCGACTATTTTATTGAATTATTATGAAGGGGATAAGCGGAGTATGAGAGATATAAAATTTGATCAAGTGTGAAGTAGGATTAAGTTATCGAATTATATTGTATAGAGATAGACTGACATTCTGCCTGGTTTTCTGTTATGACCAGGAAAAATGAAAGCAGCAAGTGGAAGCGGAGGTGGTCATCAAGATAGAGATATATCGAATCTTCAAAGGATAGTTCATCTCCTAGAACAGAGGGATGCGGAGAGGGAAAGTCTGCCAAAAGTAGAAATCCCTCTTTTCGATGACAATTTTGTTTCCACTTTTCTGGATAAATTTGAGCAACTTGCATCCATCTATAACTGGGATGATCATAAAATGTTGCGATTAGTTATGAGATATGTCGAAAAAGATCTTGTGTATGTAGTTCGAAAAATAATCAAAGCATCAACATGGTTGGATTTTCGAGATGCCATGTTAGATAAGTTTTGGCTTGGGGATAAATTGACTACATTAGAGGATTTGAAAAATATCAAGCGGGATGCGTACGTAGTAGAAGATAATTTTTTTTTTGACTATGAAAGGACCGCTTGTCGGATACAAGGTTTAACATATAAACAAAAATGTATTGTTTTCCTTGTAAATTTCTCTGAGGCAGAGCAGCAAGAGCTTATCCGTGATGTAACCGACAAATCAGATTGGGTCAGGATCCGATCAAATTTCAGCGAAGGGAATTTCAATTAGACACTTCGTCTGCAACTCCCCCTGATGCAGTCTGAGAGGCAATGTCGAACTGGTAAAAGAAAAGAGGATTCAACCTTTTTTTCAATGCTCTCAGAAGTAAGGGGAATGATGAGTGAGATAAAGAAGGATTTAGGGAAGCAGTCAATAATTGATTCGCCTCCCATGAGTAGAAAGAGTAAGAAAATCAGTATGAATAACCTCTCTACGCAAATTGCTCAGAAGGAGGATTCCTGCCAGTTACTATTTCAAGGACGAGAAAAGCGACGAATGAAGAGAGGGAGAAAGTACTGGAAGAACATTGTGTGTAAAAGTTGTGGTAGAGTCGGACAAACTCCAAGTAGGTGTAAGGGGTCGAAAGTCGGCGAAGAACAAGTCGTTCAATTTCTGATTCGATTTTTTTACCAATTCTATATGGGATCATGATTTGTTTTGTTTCAATCTCTCATAAACAAATTTTGGGAGAGACTATTTCATAAATATTTTATCTAAGTTTGTGGAGATTTACTATGTTCGGTATTATTTATTGTTGTATTTGCCATCATGGACAAGTGCATGAATACATGATCTACTTTTTAGATCAACCTGACTCTTGGCCGGGATAGTGACGTGTTTGTCTTATGAATGTGATAATTATGGAAGTATAATCCGTAAATTTATACGTGTGTTAAATATGTTTTTTATTTATAAGACATGTATTGAGTTATGTATGTATTCGGGATCTTATTTGCTATCATGTCATGGTATTTTTGCGATAAAACTGTGAGCTCTGTAGTTGATAGTGAGGCATGCGCCGGAGTTATACTCATAGTCCATAGTTGGATGTTGTCATCCGGATCCTATGCCGTTTAAGAAAGGAAGACTACATTATCATTGAAAGGGATGAAGGTGTGGAAGATGGTCTTTAGTTTTGATGGTGGTCGAGGTAGTTACCGCTAAAAACGTTGGGTTTGGATTTACCACCCAAGCTTGATTGTTTTTACTGGGTCCACCTTGCTGGGAAAGAAGGTGAGCTGGTAACTCACATCGGACTTACTAAGGGTTGGGCTACCTTGTTCATACTGGTAAATTGCTGAGTATTTAAAGCATCGGAATCGGAGGGAATGTGGTGAGGCTCGAATCTAAAGCGGGGCTTGATGTCGAGATGTTATCCCTTGAAGAGGATTACACCACTCCTCGACGCATATCACAGAAAGATCGATAACATTTGACATGGTATAAAGTATAGTAAATTTCACAGTAGTAATTTCATATCGCATCTTATATAAAAAAAGAAGCTCGTCTGTGATAGAGCAACCTGTCTTAAACGGCGTTCTCCTCCATTTTGGTCATTAGATGAAATTTAAGGAGTAGGTCTGCGACGAGGCAACCCGTCTTGATCAGCCTTCTCCTTAAAGATGGAATGAAGAGGAGTCCGTCTGCGGGTCTCCTTTAATCTTTGAAGAGTATATCTGCGGTAGAGCAATTTGTCTTGATCAGATTTCATTTCAAAGTTTTATTGAGAGCAGTTCGTCTGCGGCAGGGAAACATGTCTTGATCAGTGTTATATTATCAACTTTAGGTGGAGAGGAACTTGTCTGCGGCAGGGAAACCTGCCTTGATCGACATTTTCTTCTGAGTGAGAGTAGTTCGTATGCGGCAGGGAAACCTATCTTGATCAGCATTAGGTTCTCAACTTTAGGTGGAAAGAAACTTGTTTGTGGCAGAGAAACCTATCTTGATCGATATTTTCTTCTGAGTGAGAGCAATTCGTTTGCGGTAGGGAAACCTGTTTTGATCAGCGTTCTGTTATCAACTTTAGGTGGAAAGGAACTCGTCTGCGGCAGGGAAACCTGTCTTGATCGACATTTTCTTCTGAGTGAGAGCAGTTCGTCTGCGGCAGGGAAACCTGGCTTGATCAGCATTCTGTTCTCGACTTTAGGTGGAAAGGAACTCGTCTGCGGCAGGGAAACTTGTCTTGATCAGAGTTCTCCTTCGATCTTTAAAGGGTATATCTGCGGCAGAGCAATCTGTCTTGATCAGATTTATTTTTGAAGATTAATTGAGAGCATTTCGTCTGCGGCAGGGAAACCTGTCTTGATCAATGTTTTGTTCTCAACTTTAGAAAGAGAAGAGTTCATCTGCGGCGGGCTAACCGTCTTGATCAGTGTTCTCTTCTAAAAATAAGAAGTTCGTCTACAGCGATGAAATTTGTCTTGATCGACGTTCTCCTTTATCCTTTGAAAGAGTTTGTTTGCGACAGGGAGATCTGTTCTGATCAAGTGTGCTCTTAAAGGACTTATATGGAAAGAAAGGGGTTGCGACATAAATTATTACTTGGTTAAAATGTGATATTAGGGAATTAATCCTGACTCGAAAGACCCGGCAGGGGGTTAATCCTGTTTTTTTCGAATAAATGATAGTATCAACCAAATGGATGTAGCTTGAAACTAGTCAAAGGACTTCAGGTACCACTCTAAGAAGATAAAAATTCCTTGAGTGGTTGTCTATGGAAGAAGGTTTCGGCTTAGTTCTAAGTGGATTATGCAATTGTTGTGTATTGTGATCATTTTATAAAACCCTGACCTCTATTTTGATGGTCAACGACGGGGACGTTGTTCAATGGGGTCCGGGAATGCTGTCAGGACAAATACCCTGACAATAGTATTTGCCAGGGATTTTAAACGTCAGACGTTGTCCGACTCTTTTGTTGGATTGAAGGACCTGATGAGACTGATGTTGCCAAAAAGCTTATTCAGACCTGACCTATGATTGAGAGACTTAAAGTTTTTGAACTTTAGTCCGGGCGCGTGTGGCGTCCGGGAGTAACGAATGCGAATGACAATTCTTCGTTTTTGTCGAAGCCGCAGGAATGTGCAGACATGGGAGTGGTAAAACTAGACCTATTCAACCTAAAGTAATGTTGCGCGGCTGCTAAACCACGCAATTCAGGACCTAAGTAGGCGGAAAAGAGGGATGCGCCGGATATGGGGCTACAACGCGAGAGGAATAGCAAGGTTTTATTTTTCTGGGCCTGCCGGGTTGACCTCGAGTCGGGGTGAGACCAACAGGCCTTTGTCGAGGCCTACCCGATGGGTGGCCCCGGAGCTGTGGATGGGCAGCCATCCACGGGGAAGTAGCAGGCAGGCAGAGCTTGCTAGGCCGCCGGCCGGCAAGGCCTGCTAGACCACAGACAGGCGGGGCCTGCAAGGCCACAGGCAGGGTGGGTCTGTAGAGGCATAGGCAAGTAGGGCTTGCAAGGCCACGACAAGGGGATAGGGACAGAGCTAAGCTCTTCATATAGAAGAGCTGCTCCTATCACTATCGTGATAGGAGTTAGCAAGTAGGTTACAGTGCCAGGCTATTACCCAACAGGTACTGGGGTCGAATCCGACATACTGCTCTACCGGGCTAGCTCCTTTTGGAGCAGCCCACTATGCTCGAGCAGTTGGGCGCCGCCTGTTTCAGCCGTGCGATCTTCAAGATCGCGCGGCTGAAATCAGCTCAGCCGCGCCGTAGATGAGCATGGCCCCTGTGCAAGGATGACACGCATAAATCGAGAAATGGTCCAAAATCCCAGTAGGGATTTGAACCTGGTCTGTATCCCGATGTGTTGTGGCAGGCCACGATGGGACGTGACTGTTGGCAAAACCAACGGAATAACGGAAAAAAAAAGGGAAAAAAAACAAAAGAACAGTCTTTGCAGACTGTGTGGGAGCACAAAGGCTCCCACTTCGTTTTGGACTGATGACTGTGGCCGCGAGATCTTGAGATCTCGCGACCCATAGTTCATACGCGGAAAGCAAAAGGGGGTTGGAGGAGTTGAGTGGAGAGTGAGAGAGAGAGAAATGAGAGGATGGAGAGATGGGGACCTGCTCCTCCCGACCTGCCAGCTGCCTCCCCGTTGTCAGCGGGGGGAAGAAGAAAAAGAAAAGAAAAGAAAAGAAGAAAAAGAAAAGAAAAGAAAACGAGAAACGAGATATGATTTTTCTTTGAAATTTTGTATTTTTTGTATTTTTTGTATTTTTTTTAGGGGTGATCACAACTGTCTATATTCTTCTCTCAACTTCTGTTTGTTTTTATTTTCCACTACGTACTCCTAAGACTATCTAGAGGGGATCCCTGCAAGCATAGTTTTTCCTCTCTCTGTGAAGGGGAGATTTTATGTTGCCCCTTGCCCCTAATGGTTAGGGTATAGGGTTGGGTCCGCCAGTGAGGGTCTGGCTAACACAAAGACCGAGACTTGCCAGTAGTTGTGCCTCCCTTTCTCATCGTTCCCCAGACTTCATCGAGTTTGCGCCACTATTGTTTTCGTGGCGTAAAACAATTTTGTTGGCCTTGATTTTTTTTTTCTAGGTAGTCTGACACCTAGGCCATGTGCATGAATTTTTTAGAGTTTTTTATTAAGTGAATATGTTTCGAAAAATCATCAAAGTCGGGGTACCTCTTGCACCCAGCTCTGAGCCTGTCGGGATTTGAACTCGTGAGTTTTCACGATTTGTTTCCCTACTCCCAACACTGACAACTGTCTTCCCCGTTTTCAAGTGGGGCCAGTAGAGGTGAGGCAAATGCAGTTGGCCCCAACTGCATGTTCCTGGCTCAGATTAAAGCCAGGAGTAGTACAATTGGGGGGATCTAAGTTTTTATTTTTATTTTCTTCTTTTGTTTTCTGTGTTTTTTCTTGAGGACACTTGTCCTCACCAGCTGCTACCTCTGGCACAAGCTTCCAGAGGTAATTGTCAGGCTTCCGTTTTTAAGGGGAGCCTGGAAATTTAAAAGTCACATGAGGGAAAAGGCTAAGTACAACATTTTCCTTGATGTATCTGCACTGGGAAAAACCTCTTATCAGAAAAAAAAAAAAAAAAAAAAAAAAAAAAAAAAAAAAAAAACAGATTTGGAAATGCCAAAAATTTAGCTATCTCGTGAAAATCCGAGATATCTGAATTAAAGAGAACGGAAAAAAAAAAAAAGCCACGGCCACGAATGTGACCGCGGCTATGATAAAATACAGACCAAGTTGGCCTGAATGTGACTTAGGCCAGAGGTTGAGGAACTGGAGGGTCGGTGAGGGGAGCTTGGCTGGAAACAATCATTTTCCCACTGAACCTGCACTCAGTGTGGGGCTGAGTATAGGGAAAATAAAGAAAAAGAGGGGGGCAATTGAGTACGACTGCCACCCTAAGTATGTGGCTGAGGTGAGACAGCCTCAGTCCGTGGATCTAGTTCAGATCAACGGTCCCAGACAAGTGACGAATTTTGCCTGGGGGCAGCTCCTCCTCACCTCGTCAGCCACTACAAAAGAGGCAGTTGTCCCCCAGCTACCTCACACTTGTCTCCAGCTGCCACTGTGCGACAGCACACTTGCCTCATCGCTGGAGTGCTGGAGAGGAGGCAGGAGTAGTGTCGGCGGAGTTGGAGGACTGTGGAGGAGCACGGCGAAGGAGGAGACAGCCATAGCCTTGGCTGTAGCACTCTGCTCCACCCCTTGGCAGACTGGTCTCTAGGGGGACTCTGCGGCAGCGTGGTGAGGAGCGGCAGCGGAGCGTGGCAAGGAGCGACGGGGAGCACGACAAGTGGTGGAGGCGTGCCGACCGATATTTTCGGCAACCATAAACCATTTTTGTGGGGTTATGCTGCCGAAATACCGCGGCGTCGGCGCGGCACCTTTATTTTGAGGGGTGACGCTTCCGTTTTCACGGCACGTCGGCGACACTTTGTTTTGAAGAGTGGCGCTGCCGTTTTTTTTACGGTGGTACGGCACAACGAAGTGCCGCCATCATTTTACGGTGGTACGACACCGCGAAGCGCCGCCGTCTTTTTGTGGTGGTACGACACGGCGAAGCGCTGCCGTTTTTTTACGGTGGTACGGCACAGTGAAACGCCGCCGTTTTTTGCGGTGGTACGACACGGCGAAGCGCTGCCGTTTTTTTACGGTGGTATGGCACGGCGAAGTGCCGCCATCTTTTTACGGTGGTACGACACGGCGAAGTGTCGCCGTCTTTTTGCGGTGGTACGATACGGCGAAGCGCTGCCGTTTTTTTACGGTGGTACGGCACGGCGGAGCGCTGCCATTTTCTTTTTTTTACGGTGGTACGGCACGGCGAAGCGCTGCTGTTTTTCTTGACGAGGGTTCGACACGACAATGGAATTGGGGCACAGCGGTGGGACGTGCGGCGCGGTAGTGGAGGTTTCTTTTATGGCACGTAAAAATTTTTTTGTTGAGGCGTGGCGTCTGCTTTTCTTGGTGAAGATCTGTTACCATTGGTGTGTACGGCAACAGCAGCGTGACATGGTGACTATTGACGACATGCAACGGTAAGAAATTTGAGCGCGACGAACAGGTTTATTTTTTTTATGCGGCACATGAGATCAATGTTTTGTAGTTGGGACTACCCAACACTTGCGGCAATGGGACTGGACTACTTGGGACTGCCTGAATTCAGTTGGGACTGACGTGGGACGCGAGCGGTTATTTGCGGCAGTCTCGACGCATGCGGTTTTGAGATTCGACACCGATTTTATTTTTTTTGAGAACTGTGCTGGAAATGGTTTTCAACTCAACCTAGAACCGTGTGGGACCATCTGGGACCAGCGTTGTCGAGCGGGGATCCCCGGGGGCAAAGTCGGTGTGAGGCTGCGGCCCCCGGACCCCCGCCGCGGGGGCCATCCAACCCCTCCACCGCCGGACGACCCCCGCCGCCGCCCAGCCCC
>BFEA01000006.1:1398864-1416180 GCA_003427395.1 Chara braunii | reverse complement strand
AGAGAGAGAGAGAGAGAGAGAGAGAGAGAGAAAGAGAGAGAGAGAGAGAGAGAGAGAGAGAGAGAGAGAGAGAGAGAGAGAGAGAGAGAGAAAGAAAGAGAAAGGGAACGACGGGAGAAGGAACGGGGAGGCAGCTTCCAAAGGAAGCGAGCGACCACGCCGGAGAGAGAAAGGTGGACCACTTGGTGCGCCCGTTTCTTGTCCAAATCCGGGTCCGGCTACGGACTGGTTTCGGGTCGCGTCGGGACGTCGAAGTTCGGGGTTGCTCTTTAGAACTGGGCGCTATCGTGTATTCTCTTCTACGAACAGTGAATCGCCCCGTGGAACTCGGTGTTATCATGTGCGCGCCACTGTGAAGAGGTTTCTTCGGAGCTTCGGGCTGAAGGAGCGACAGCTTCGGGCTCGGGATAGCTCTTTCGAGCCAGAGGCTATTGCGTCTGTGAACTGTGAACTTCGGGTTCGAGCCAGGGGCTATTGCGTGCTAACATCTGTGAATGGTGAACTTCGCGATCGGGATCGCTCCTTCGAGCCGGATACTATCGCATGCTAGCATCTATGAACAGTGAACTTCGGGCCCGATACTATTGGGTGCCACCATCTGTGAACAGTGAACTTCGGGTTCGGGATCGCTCTTTTGAGCCAGGGGCTATTGCGTGCTAATATCTGGGAACTGTGAACTTCGGGTTCGGGATTGCTCTTTTGAGCCAAGGGCTATTGCGTGCTAACATCTATGAACTGTGTACTTCGGGTTCGGAACTGCTCTTTGAGCCAGGAACCATCGTGTACTTGCTTCTGAGAAATGTGATCTTCCGGTTCGGGAGCGCTCTATTGAGCTTGTATACTCGCTTCTGTAAACCGTGTGTTGGAGTGTACTCTTTTCTGCACGACGAGTTCGAGATCGTCTTTGGGATGTTGTGTTCTCCTTTCTCAGTCCCTCTGACCCTGTGTTTGGCTCCTTCTTTAAGCTCGGCTCTATGAAGTCCTCCTTTCTGTGAACCTGCGCTCGCACCGGGGCTGCACGCTCGCTGCTCGGGTCCGTCTCACGCTCCAGTTCCGAGCCCGCAGAGCTCAGGATCCCGTCTTGTTCGGGATCGAACTGGCCATTCGGGAAAGGATACGAGAGCGGGTCGTTCACTCTTCCTTTGAATCTTCGCCAAGCTCGCTTGTTGGTTACGTTCTAGCAAGAACAGCAAAACCGACTCTTTCTGGGGAATTACCGTTCGGAGACGGTACGGGTCCCACCCAACCGAACTCCGAGTCCGACCCTTGGGGGAAAAAGCCCCTGCTCGCAGGGGCTTTGTTCCTGTACGCGTTAGTCGACGGGAAACAGTTGGACCAGCAATAATTGCTAGCTCGCCCCGGCGCGACCAGCCGCGACTCCGAAATCTAGGCGTCGTCGTGACCTTCCGAAGGTCTGCGCGGGGGCTCTCCCAGGATTGTGCGAAAAAAGGGCGGGGGGCGAGAAGAGAGGAAAAAGGGGATATTCACGGGGGGGATTGGACTTTCTCGGGGTCGAGCGGTCGACCTCCCGGCTGCGGGAAAAAGCCCGCCGGTTTCGGCAAGCCGTAAGAGGTTCGCGAGGGTCACCCGACAAAGTGGCGCCGTTGTCGGGGATGGGCTTTCTCCCACGGCCTCGGCCGGCTCAAGAACCACGGTGCTAGGGAGGAAGAGCGTGATAGGTGGTGGAGGGTTTCTTCCAAATATCGGCATCAAGGTCTTCAGGGTTTATCGGCATCTGGTCACTTCGTTTTCTGCATCGGCTTCTTCGACGCGTTGATGGTTTTTTTTTCGGCTTTGATTTATCGGGTCTGCTCGGTGACCTTTCGACGTCACTTTGGCTGCATTCGGGTGGGGGTTCTATTGGGGCTTTGTTTCGACTTGGGGTTGTTGGGTTGGACGCAAGGGGCTTGGGGTGTGGAAATTTCTTGGTTTTTGCAGGTCCGCTCCGGCCCCGCTTGTGACTTCGGCCCTTGCGACTTCGGCCCTTGCGACATCAAGAAAATCCAGGTCAGATTCCTGCTGGGGAGGTGTGATTTTAGTATGTTTATTTTTAAAATCCATAAATTAAGAGGTTAAAACTGTTAGCCTGCGGGGTTTTGAATGAGGGGAAAGAACAATCGAAGAAGGGGAAGAAGAGTCGTACGGGAAATTAACGTGAGAGGATCCGCACGTGGGGAGGAGAGAGTGGACGCAAGGGGGAGGGAGGAAAGGGGGGTCCGAGAGGGTCCGGGAGCGTCGTCAATTTGGGATCTTAGGGGGTCGCCGAATATCCTCGACCCACACGGGTTGTGGACGGCGCTCGCACGGGGCGTAATTCCCGCATGGGAAAGGGTGTCACGAGAGGGGTCAGGGTTCACTGTTCTCGATTCACACGGATTGTGGACGGGACCCGCGCGCGACTCGGCTCCCGCAAGGGGGCGGAGTTCTCGAACGGAGGCTGTTCGGGACTTGGGGGTAAGAAGAGTAGTGCTTCGAGTTCCGGGGCAAGGGGTCAAGGGAACTTCAACCGGCATTATGAACGGGAGGGGTAGGGAGCTACTTCGGGGGAAAGAGGCGAGAGACACTTGGGGCGCCTTGGACGAGGAGTCGGAGGCCGAGTCTTGGGTGGACCGGTGTCTTGCCAATTTCTCGGACTCGGATCTCGGGGATTATTCGGACTACGAAAAGGAATTTTGAAAAAAATAAGGTGCGTACTTGCAACTGTCGAACCTGAGAGACTTTTTCTAAATCTCTACTTCCTCACCCCCTTTTCTTTGAATACCCCGATTAAATTTTTCGATTCCAAGAGAGAAAAAAGTCAGCTGAGGACGAAATGGAAGAAGGGAACGAAGTGAGAAGAGTTCACGATACGAGAAGGAGAATGAGAGGGAGTAACTAGGCTAGTGATCACTGATCGATAGGCAGATAAAGTTTTGGGACCCGGGTAATTCCGCGCTCGAGGTGGGCCGAGTAGGGGCGTGGTGCATAGGCTAACTTAGGACTAGGTGTCGGTTCGGTGGGGGACATAGGGCACGGATGTGTGACTACGGTCCGACTCTGAGGAGGGGGTTGTCACCCTTCTTCGGGGATAACCTGTGTTCGCGGCTAGTCCCTATACCTGGAAGTGGGAGGACCTCTCAGCAGGGGAGGACAGGAAGGTAGCCGAGTGAGACGACATTCCTTCTCTGGTCCATTTGATCCTGCTGGGCTCAAAAACACCTTCTCCTTGCAGGGTAGGGGTGGTCTCTCGAGTGGCCAAAAGTAAAGGTGACAAAAATATTTTTCTTTGATTAGGGTGAATGAACCTAGAAGCGGTCCCGGAAGGGATTCGCGTGAGTAGTTACGATGGGATCGACGTGTGGTCCTATACCTTCCATCTGCGGACGGGGGATTTCAACGTTGCCATCTATGTAGAGGAGGGGCGAGATCAGGGGGAAAATTTCCTCCGCGGATGGGAGGAGGCAATAGGCTATTCTCGTATGGAAAGGAGGGAGCTGCCAGAATACGATTTTAGTTACTTTTACTCTTTGGGGTACCGGACCTATCCTAGGGGAGGTTGGTCTGCGCCAGTGATTCCGAATGCTTATCTCGACGAGTCGGACGGGTGGAGAGTATTGGTCGCAATCGTACAGGAGATAGTAGGAGATAGCTTGGGGGTTTTGGAGTTTGAGCTAGCGGGTATTAGCGTGGGTAGCCATAGGGGTATAGACGTGTGGTGCTACAACTTTTACCTGTGGACCGGGGATTTCGATATAGCACTTTACGTAGAAAAAGGGACAGATCAAGGGGAAAACTTCCTAAATAGTTGGGAAGAAGCCGTTGGTCATGCTCGGCTAGAGAGGGAACTTTTAGGGCACTACGAGATTAGATATTTCTACACACTGAGGTGCCGACTTTCCGACGAGGGGGACAACCCTCGCCCGTGATACCGGACGGGTACCTGGACGGGTCGGACGGTTGGAAGGTATTGGTGGGAATCGTCAAGAAGGTAGTGGAAGGCCAAGGAGGGCATGGTTACGATTGTAGAAGCAGCAAACGACGGTAGAGTAAAAGTCAAGAAGGCGGATCTTCTAAAGGAGCGAGAGTGCTTTAGTGTCCCCTTGGATCATCGTACGGAGAGATACCTGGCAGGGCGTGAGAGAGGGGTGGAACTTGAGGAGGGGGGTTTTCTTTGGGCGCGGTTCGTTGAAGGAATTTGGGAGGGAGACCAATGGACCAGGAATAGACCTAGGAACGGAGGAAAGGCCCGACGGACGGCGGTTCGTGCCGAGGGCACGATCTATCTAAGTCGGGAAGCGTGGGTTGAGTACGTCACCTACTGGGCATTAGGGTGGTATCGGGCGGACCAGTGGGAGGTACGCGCAGGGCCTATTATGAGGCGGATCTTCGAGAAGGTGCCCCTTCGGCATAGCCTGTCGTTCCGCTTGCGAGTGACTTGTGCTCGGGACGAGGAATACCCTCGTGCCACAGGTTGCGTCCAGACCATATTTCCTTCTTACGTCTTCAAGAGAGTGTGTGGAGAGGGAGCCGCGTATGAGGAAGTCGTGAGGTCTATAAGGCGGGAGAGAAGGAGGGGGTTGTCCTTTCGTTCGCTCCATTGGTTCTATTCCTATTGTGTGGACAACCCGGTGCCGTACGAAGTTAGAGCCGACCGGATCCGAGAGAGGGTCTCTCTAGAGTCGGAGCGAGACCGTGAGGGCGGGAGAGACTACCGTTACCAAAAGGTGTTTGGAGTCCGTCAAAAGGTAGGTTAGCATGAATGGTCCTATTTAACAAGGACATCGGTAGGTTTGTCAAGTCTCCTCTGGACGAGCGAGGGGTGTGTAACTTGGTTCTGAGCAACGGGGGAATCCCCGATTGGAGGAGGTTAGAAGGCGGAGAGATCACGATTGGCGGCAATTTCGTGTGGATAGAGTCGGAGAAAGTGAAAGTTAGGACAACTGAGGTGCATCTCAAGGTCACCACGATAATCTTTGTCGAACCGGGGACTTGGTCAAAGGTTATCGTGCCCCTGGTTTTAGGCCAAGGGGGTGGGTTGGACCTGGTGATAGGAGAGGCGAGAAAAGGAAGAGAAAGGTGGATAAATCGGACCCGGAGGGCCGGAGGGAGTTTGGGTTTGTAGCAATAGAGGAAGAAAAGTTCGCTCGGGCCGGTGAACTTCCAAGGGCGAGTTATCCAGTAACCACGAGGGTCTCAGTCTTTGTGTTCTCAGGCTTAAACGAAGGTAGGGTGGTAAAACTCCTAGAAAGAGGAAGGAGTTTAGGACTGTCATTTGGGGCCCTGTGGGTACTATACACTCATTGTGTCGATCAGGGGATCCCTCCACGAGGGAGACAAACAAGTTGGCAAATAATCTGCTACTAGGCGTTTATGAGGAAGGGACCTTCGAGTCGTGGACGCAAGTGTCCTTCGCCGAACCGGGCGAAGTTCCTCGAGTTTCCCGGGTGTTGCATGAGGCCCTGCCCCAATTCCTGGCAAGTTCGTTCCTGCGAGACCCGGAAGGGCGAGTGATGGCAATACTCCAAGCTGCTCGACAGGCCGGGGTGCGAACGCAAGGGCTGTTTTGGCTCTACACTCGGTGTGTTGACGCCTGGGTTCCACCTAGGAGGGAGCTAGCCCCCGTATTCGAGAGATTGAGGGAGTTTGAGGGTATCAGTCGCTGACGTCCCGTACGCCCGCCTCTTTGGGGAAGAGCAAGTGGCTAACCGGAGAGGGTACGAGGCTTGGACACGGTAATGATAAGGGGAATTTCAGGAACTCTTTGGGCCTAGATAGAGCCTATAAGAGGAGAACGGGAGGTTGTCCACTCACGTTACCCAAGGAGGGCGAAAAGGATCAGGCGAGAGTTATTCGGAGGGAAGTGGCTGACATCCGCCAAGGGAAGGCATTCGTACGACTGTCGGTAAGTAGTGGGGAAGGATTGGTGATCGGAGAGGCCAAAGTATTCCTCTCAAAGGAGGGTCTCTTGGAGGTCATCCGTAGCCTGAAGTCGGGGGAAGATCCGCTCCTAGACGCGCGAGCATTACGGGACCGTTTAGAGAGACTTGTGGGGGAGGTGAGCCCTCAGGAGGGGTACCCAAGGGCATATCAAGTGACGTATGCAGGTTGGGAAGAGGTACCCCTGTTTTTCGATAGTGACCCTGTCGGAGTCAGTCGTTTTATCCTTGAGCGAGTTTATCCCTCCGAAGCGGTCAGAAGGGCGGTGGAGCGTAGGATTTCGATCCTGAACCAATTTCGGTTCACAAGGTCGGACCTGCACTCCCTACTAACGTGGTGCCTACAAAATCTGTACGAGGACAGTTGGTCGTGGTTAGAAGGCCTGGGCTACGCCTTCGAAGGCTGGAGCCAACACGTGAGGGTGTCGACCATCTCTTGGAGGTACTTGGGGAAGATCTGTGAGGCGGGGTTGGAAGGATTAGACCCCTCAGATCTCATATGGATAAATTGCGTGTCGACGAAGGAACTTGAGGCAGGAGTGAGCCGGACACCAGTGAATTGGTGGGTCTAGAAAGGGTAAGGGCGGAGTTTTATAGGATCCTGACCCTTTGCTGGGAGGAGGAAAGAAGGGCGAGACCTGGGTCTTTGCGAAAGATCAAGTTACTAGAGACGGCCACGGTAAAGATACTCGACGATTTAAAAGAGGATCTACTCTCGGGGGGAAGATAGGCATGAGAGTTACCCACACCTCCAACTCGATAACCTGGGAGTTGGAAGCCGAGAAGAGTTTCCTCGTCAAGGTCTGACGACTGGCCTTGTGGAAAAGAAGGCCCTGGACCACCTAAGCTAGGTTTTCGGTCTTTATTAGGGAGGCGAGAGGGGTACGGTGTTCTAGAACTTGGAGAGAGTCTTTGACTGAGGTCGAGAGAAGGTTTGAGGAGGACTCAAGGTGGCTTGGAAATCACTTCGAAGCCAGGGTGCACCTAGTGGAGGCACGCTTCTGGGATAGGACGGGAGAGTACAAGAAAGCTTTACATAGGACGATACTCGATCAAGGCGAAGGCTCTCGAGAGAGGTGCGAGGACTCACTAGCCGAGGCGGCCGAGAGATTGACTCGGGTGGGGTGAGCCTGCCAATGATTAGATACGATAGGGGGAGCCCTGTCGGAACCTTAGAAAGGGCTTGGAAGTCGAGATCTAGGTATGCAGTGACCCTCCCCAAGATTAAGGAAAAAGGGGAGGTTATTACAGGATTCTTCGAAATCTACGGGCAGGAAATGCTAGTTCGTTTCTCAATAGTTTCAAGGGAGGGTACCCACACACGAAGGGCTGAGATCTTCTTGTCTCACGACGATAGACAGTTCTTTGCTACCGAGTTAGCAGAAGGAAAGGACCCGCTGGGTATCGCGGAGAAAGCCCAAGACCGACTTAGAAGGTTGAGAGGAGGAGTAGCGGGGAGGCGTGAGATAAAGAAGGTTGAATATCGAGGGAGGATAGAAATCCCGCGGGCAGCCCACGGCCGGACCTAGGAGGTCCCTGCGTGGGTGTACCATTTACTCTACCCCGACGACGCAACGGTGAGGAATGTCCAAATTAGGGGCCCGATAATTGAAAAATTCCCCCTAGGAGTAGAGAAGGGACACGAGCTGTTCACCCTGTGTTGGGAGTCTCTAGAGCTTACGGACTTCGAGTGGTGGGCTTTGATCGGCGATTTCATCAAGCCCCTGTTCTCGGGACAGGCCGGAGAAGTAGATAGAGGCCTGATTAAACGGTGCTCGCAGGAAGGGATTAGGGGCGTCTCGGATCTAGAGATTGCCAACCTTGCGCTAGCCGCTTACGAAGAGAAAAAAATGCGTGACTCTTGGTGGACTGTGACTAGTGAAAAATCCGAAGGTGATAGTGAGGAACAAGGATCGAGTGAGCGAGAAAGAGGCTCGGAGGAGAGTAGCAGGGCAGAAGGCCGAGGGAGTGACTCTAGCGGAGAGAGCAACATAAAACTGGTGCATGGAAAGTGTGGTTGATCACGGGGTTGCCCGATCTCCTAAGACCACTGTCATGGGGCGAACTGAGGAGGATACCGAGTTAGGGGCAAGATTGAGCAAGTCGACCGAAGGAGTGACCGAGGGGGTAGAAACTATTGGTAGGGCCTTGAGGAACCTGGAGGAACCCCTCACAGAGAAAGCTACGGAACCACGTGTGAGTCCGGATTAGCGTTTGCACCGAGAAATGGAACCACGTGTGCCGATGAGAGAAAGGGTGGCAGAAGCCACAAGGGGCTTCCCAGTCGAGACCCGATTGGCGGGCCACATGGATACGGAGGAAAGAATCGGCGAAGGGCAGGAGTTCCCTCGTGATAGGGTTGGATGCTGGGCACCAAGGAGAGGCGAAGAAGGTGGCCTAAGGAGGAGGGATCTAGGACAGGAACGACCTACCGAAATTGGGGGAGGACCGCGTAGATGGGTCGGTAGGGAGGCCGGTCCCGCATGGGTACAGGAAGAAGCGGTAGGAAGGAATATGGAAGGATTCAGAGATATCTGGAGCGGAGTTAGGGGCCAAGAGTCCATGCGCTAAGAGCGCGAAGACCCGGGGGATAGAGGTCGTCGTGAGGAGGAACCATGGGGACCTCCGAGAGCTCGGCCTCGGATGGAGGATTTGGACCCGTCCTCGTACAAACCCTACGATCCAACGATAGATGGGCCGACAGAAGGTCCTTATTTTTGTCGTTATGACGACTGCCGAGTCCCCTACTACGATGTGAACCTAGGACTAGAATCGCTCTACTTTAACGGGAGGGACGTGACCAGATTCGTGGAGAAATGGGAGAGTTACGCCTACCGGAAGAAGTTCCCGTAGAAGGAATGGATCGACAACTTCATAGAACATTCGAGCCCGGAGCTGGACCAGGCCATTAGGGCCGTATATCTAACTGATGGGAGGTGGAAGACCTTCAAGAGCGGTCTATTAAGAATCTTCGTGTGTAACGACATGATCCCCATGATAGAAGGGTTGCGTCGAGTAACGAGAGGAAAGTAAGAGAGCCTGGTGGCTTTCACTCGGAGGTTCAAGCGTTTATCTCAAACTTTGGTGGATAGAGGGATGCTTTCGGAAGTGGACCGGCGTAATGTTCATGTTGCACCTGCCTGAGGAGAAGAGGAAGGAGGTCCTCGAGAAGGCCCCTAGAGACTTTGCAAATTTCGAAAGAGTCACCGAAGTGATCTTTACAGGAGGAGGAGTAGATGTGCGAGAATACATGAAGGAGAGCCTGGACATGGCGCTCCGAAGTATGCGCACCCAAAGGAGTGACGGTCCCCGTGGGTACGAAAGGCAGCCTCCTGGGCCTCTCGGTCAACGCTGGGGAGGGGGACCCCCGGGTTGGCGGGGCGAACCCAGTAACCAAGGTAACTGGAAGAGCGACAGAGAAGCTGGAGGGAATCGGGCCCCGGAATGGGGAAGCTCCCGTTGGAAGGATGCAAGGGACGAAAGATGGGGAGACCCTTCCCAACCTAGGAACGCGGGGGCGCGTCCTGAGGTGAGTCAGGTTAGGATGCTGCAGTCTCCCGGCCCTTCCGCTACCCTGGGAGTGGCACCTCAAGTAGCCCCTCGTCCTAACAATCCGCCGACTCGAAGCGGTTATCGAGTAGCTGAAAATTCAGGAATGAAAATTTTGAAGTGAGAGTTGTGGGCAGTTTGAAAATCCTGAATGGTTTTGAAGTGGTGAAAGGTCCGAACACCTTGAAAACCACCTGTTTAGGCAGGCTGCATCCTGAAGTGGTTAAGGGTGTCCTGAAGTGGTCAAGTGAGAGTTTTGGGCAGTCTGAAAATCATGAATGGTCCTGAAGTGGTGAAAGGTCCGAAGACCATAAAAACCATCCTTCACCACTTGAGGATGCGGCCCGCCTAAACAGGTGGTTTTCAGGGTCTTCGGACCTTTCACCACTTCAGGACCAAGTGGTGAAAGCTCCGAAGACCCTGAAAACTACCTGTTTAGGCAGGCTGCATCCTGAAGTGGTGAAGGGTGTCCTGAAGTGGTGATGAAAAATACGACTGTTGTTAACCTTCTCTCAGACGGTCACATCAAGCGGGAGTGCCCTTACCTCACGGAAGCCTTGAGGTTGGGGGTGGTGAAATTGAATGAGAACAAGTGGGTAGTTTGGGGGGATGATGGGGAGGCAGTCTCCTTCTACCCCTCCATGAAGGTCAATGTGGATAAAATGATAGCCCTTTAAGAGGCAAGATTGGGGAAGAAGCCCGAGGTTGGGGGAACCCCCAACTCATCCCAAGTCCAAATGACGGAGGCACAGGGAGGCGTGTCCATAAGGGAGCCCCAGGCATTGAGCGTTAAATTCGTTGAATCCAAGCCCGAAGAAGAAGGGCCTTGCCTAAGAGTGAGGACCCAAGTTGGGGCCGGGCCATCTAAGAGGAAGGACCTCACTACCAAAGGGGGAAAACGGAGCGGCGACAATGACCAACCGATGGTCGACGCCAAAGTCACGGAAGAGAGGAAGGGAGAAGAGCCCACATCACCTAAATCACCTAGGAAGAAAGGGCCAAAGAAGTCCGAGATGAAATGCACCTTGAACGAGGTAGACACGGTAGCCCCCTTGCGAAGGACTCTGATGCAGCCAATGCAGTGCATACTCCTTGAGTACTTAGCGGCTAGCAAGAATGCCAGAGAAGAGCTCATAAGCATCACCAAAAAGGTGAGAATTCCGCTCGTGGGAGGACCACCGGTTCCCGGAGATGGACCCGCCAAGGAGGAGGTGCAGTCGTCTCGAATAACAATGGAAGAACTGCCGGCGAGTTTTTTCTCGGAAGAAGAATCTAAGAAATTTTATGTGTTTGGGAGTGGTCAGCCCCAAGCCGTAGTGAGTGGGAAAAAGATGAGGGCCCTGGTGGACAATGGGTCCGAGTCCACCGTATATAGGGACTCAATCGCAAAGGAATTGGGGTTGGAAGTGGATAGAGGAGTATCCATGTCCATGGTCGTTGCAGACAATAAGCTCCAACCGGCGGAAGGGGTATGCCACAACCCCTTGATTGAGGTCGCGGGAGTGGAGGCGACAGTCCCCATCTTCTCGGTGAAGGAGTGTTCTTCCGAGCTGATCCTGGGAAGGACTTGGCTGAGCGCGGTGCACGCCACCGCGGTCGACCTCCCAGACAGGAGTCAGACCATCTCGATCCAAAGTCCGGACGGTATCAGGGTGGTTCTGAAGATGGTGGATGCTCTCGACGAGCGGAACAGGACTAATATTCCAAGGAGGAAGGAAGCCCAGTCACGAGTGTGCCAGGTCCGGTTAGAAGAGACACCCTTTGTCAACAATGAACCCCCGGGAGACCGGGTGGACGTCGAGGATGTTGGAGGACAGGTTATAATCGATGGGGTAGGGTACGAGAAAGAGGACGAAGAGGAGGAATTTGGTGGGTGCGTCAGGCTGTCTTTTTTGGAAGGATCCCCCTAGCCGGTGGAATTAAGAAGCATAAAACCGTGGCGGAAAAAGTGAAGTCCGCTGCGGTCAGCCGGGATAGAACGGGGGAAACCTCGATATCGGAGGAAGAAATCGCCGATATCATTAGGAAATGGAAGAAGACCGAAGGGCAAAGTATTACTGCCGACAGACTAGCAAAAATGGACATAGGGGATGGGAACCTCACCGAACAAGAGAAGGAGTATGTGACTATGACCCTAAGGGGTTGCGACAAGGCCATAGCCTTTGACGACTCGGAAAGAGGAAGGATCGACCCGAGGTACGCCAAGCCCACCCGGATCCACATTATCTCCCACGTACCTTGGAAAGATAGACCTCCGTGGAAGTACGCGCAAAAGGAAAAGGAGGAGATAGTGGCCTTCCTCAAAGAGAAGATAAGGACGTTTGTTGCGGAGCCTTGTGAAAGCGCCTATTCTAACAAGTGGTTCTTTCTGAGAAAAGGGGGGAGCAACAAATTGAGGTGGATCCAAAATCTCCAAAAAAACAACGCGGTCACGATAAGGGATGTAGGGTCTACACCTGAGGCTGATCTACTTGGAGAAGGATCGGCAGGTCGTTTGATTTATTCGGTGTGCGATCTCTTCTCGGGCTATGATGAGATTGCGTTGGACTATAGGGATAGGCATATGACTGCAATGCACACGCCTCTGGGGTTAGTTCAAATGATGGTAGTACCCATGGGGTGGACCAACGGAGTGGCCATGTTCCAAAGGGCCATGATCACAGTCCTCAAGGAATTCATACCGGACAAAGTGGAAGTCTTCCTTGACGACTTTCTGATCAAAGGGTCGGTCCAAAGAGATGAGACGGAGGTCTTTCCCGGCGTGAGGAAGTTTGTGGTAGGTCATATAGAGGATGTGAGGGAGGTCCTCACGAAATTGGAGGACGCCAACCTTACCGTGAGTGAGACTAAGAGTCGCTGGGGAGTGTCGTCAATCAAGATATTGTGGTTTAACTGCGACAAGGATGGGCAGAGGCATGATCCCGCGAAGCTGGAGAAATTGATGACCTGACCGTCACTGCTAAAATCAATCACGGAGGTTAGACAATTTCTAGGAGTGGTGGGCTATTGGAGGATCTTTATAAGAGCCTACAGCGAGAAGGCTGAGCCACTTACGCGACTGCTTAGGAAAATAGAGAGTTGGGTCTGGGGAGAGGAACAAGATGTGGCCATGGAAACCCTCAAAGAGGAGTTCCGCGAAGGAGGGCAAGTCCTAGGCATTCCTTTCTTCGAGGACAAGGGGAACCGCCCTTTTATAGTCTCTACGGACGCTGGGCCTTGCTCCGTTGGAGGACTTCTATCACAAAAGGATCAGGACGGAAAGGAGAGACCCCTCCGGTTTGATAATCGAGCCTTGAATCCCGGCGAGAGGAACTATAGTCAGTTCAAGAAGGAAGTGTTGGGAGTATTGCATTGCCTGAAAACCTTCCGTCACTACATCTACAGGAGGCGGTTCCTCCTAAGAGTAGATCCGACCGCGGTAGCCGCCGTCCTTCAAAAAGACTTTTTGCTAACAGACCCTACTATTGCTAAATGGATGATCCATATCACGCTCTACGACTATAGGGTCGAAAGAATCTCCGGGGCAAAAAATCAGGTCGTAGATGGGTTGTCTCGACTCCCCATCCGGGAAGAGGATTATCCAAAGTTTGAGGAGGTAACTCTATCAATGGCCAAGGACGAGGGTGATCCAAGTCGCCGCTAATAGGGCGCAAGTGGCTGTAACCGCTCGAGAGGAAGAAGTCCCTAGGGTGTTCCTCGCTAACCTGTACGATGGGAACTACCGTGATATAGGGTTGTATTTAGCAGGTAGGGAAGGAGGCACCGAGGTAGTCAAGAGGGAGGCGCTGGGGTATTGCCTACGAGGGGGCCACCTCTTTAACAGACCCACAAATTTGCAATTCCCATGAGAGTGCTTTGCGATCCAGAGGAAAGAAAGGCAGTAATAGAAGAATTACACGATGGGGTCGTCGGCGGACACCGAGGGGTAAAAGGGACATTTGACAAAGTTCTGCGACTTTATTGGTGGGATGGTCAATACGGACAAGTCGAGAAGTACTGTTCAACCTGTGAAGCCTGTCAGAAGAGGGCTACAGTCCGGTACAAGGAGCCCTAGTTCCGTCTCTTCCCACAGTGTTGGGCGATAAGGTTCATATAGACTTGGTCACCATGCCCAAGGGAGTCGGCGGGCTCAGGTACATAATCAATGCCCGCGACGACCTCACTGGTTTTGTGGAAGCTAAGGCCATCAGGAAGAAGACGGCTGAGGTGGTGAGTGACTTTCTCCTGGAAAATATTGCAAGGTACGGGTGCGTTGGGAAGGTCGTCATGGATAGAGAATCCGAATTCCTAAGTCAGAATGTCAAGACGATATTGGAAAAGGCGGGGATCAAGGCTGCCCACACGACCGCCTATCATCCCCAAAGCAATGCCCTAGTCGAAAGAGGTCACCAAACACTTGTAGATGCCTTAGCGAAGTGGTGCAAACGGCGCTCGGAGCAATGATAGAAATACTTGCGCTATGCAGTTTGGGCCGACAACATCACGGTCAAATCGAGCACAAGGTATCCTCCTTATACACTTTGGTTTGGTAGGCACTGCCCTCTGCCCATCGAATTTCACATCGACATGTGGACGAGTGTCTCGTGGAAGTCCAACGTGACGAGGACTGAACTATTGGAGGCTAGGATACAACAAATATCCGAAACCCTTGACGCAGGACTTGCCGAGGCGGGGGAAAACATCGAGTAGGAGAGAGTGAAAGGGAAAGAAAGGTGGGACGAAAACCTGCGGGTCCGACAAAAGCCAATAGGGACTAGTGACCTCGTCCTGATGTACGACTCGTCGCTGGAAAAAACTTGGAGCAGGAAGCTAGCCAACAGGTGGATGGGGCCGTACCGAGTCTTAAAAAGATTGGATGGAGGGGCGTACCTTCTTGCCATATTGGAGGGGACTAGGTTACGGGACCCTGTCGCGGGGGCCGGCCTCAAGCTTTTTAGATGCAGAGAGAGCCTTAGAGATGAACCAAACAGGAAGGGCAAGGAAGCGGACGACGCAGGAGTAACCATTACCCGCGAGGAAGGAGAGACTTCGAAGCAGGGAGCCTCTTCGCGACTGCCTAAGAGGGGGTATAAGGTTCGGAAACCTCCCCTGCCTAAGACCCCTAGAAGGAAGAAACGACCGAGGGAGGATGACAGTGATACCGACCAATTAGGAAAACGCAGGGTGAGAGAAAGAAGGAATGCCACAAGGAAAACCTTGAGAATCAAGCGTGAGAGGGAAAAGAGTAAGCGAAAGAGAGAAAGGCGCGAGAGAAAGATGAGGAGACAAAGCTGGGTATAGAATCGCTTGGAGTAAGGGGGAGTGAAGTACCATCGAAATGTCGAAAAGGGGGAGATGTTGTACCATAGTTAAAGGAAACATGTTCCATAACTCCGCAGGTAGGGGACTAAGGGGGATTGTGTCATAATGAGATAATGCGGTTAGAGACTAAAAAGTTAAAAGGGGAGGGGTAATGTGAGCCATGAGAACAAGAAAGGCACGTTAAAGGGGGGTAACCCCTGGGATGGAGCAAAGGTTGAGGAAAAGAACAAGGGAACTCACCGAGGACGGCGAGAATTGGGGTGTGGGCTGGTTGTCGGGCGGCTGCCTACCAGCCGAATGCCCTTTCAAAAACAAAAAAAAAGGGAGAACTAGATAACATTTGCTTGTTTTGGCATGTTTTGAGTTGTGTATGTTTGTGCTGGAGGGGGCTTCTCCGGGATCTTGGGTTCTTTGACTTTCGTACTAACCTTCGATGAGCAGGGATGACAAGGAGAACGGAGATCGCAAGCGGGCTTGCACGGATCTTGAAAATCGAAGCTTTTCAAGGCCAGGGTCAGGGGCTCAGGGGTTGACAGTGGGCTTTTTAAAGGGACATGAAAGACGCCTGGACGACTGAGGTTATACACGATGGGATTTGACTACGTCGGGGTGCGGTAAAATCCGGCAAGAACCACGAGCGAGTGCCGAACGTTCCCTTTCTTGAAAATAGCGGCGCGACTGATACCTTTGTTATGTATGACACAAGACCGAGGGGGCTGCGCCGACCACGACAGCTACCGAAGGACAGGGTTGTATGATAGAACGGATCAGGGTCGATACGATGGGGGCGTTTTCCCACGACGACCACCGCTCGGGCATCCGTTAGGATCGCTGCTTCTATATAGTAAAGTCGTCAAGAGAGAGAGGGGAAGGCGTCCTATAACACCATACGGGTTTTCGCTGAAGGGTACGGGGTGGATTTCGACTACTGCCACCGGGAGTGGGAAGGAGTCGATTCGCCCGTGCAAGGATCGGTCTGCAAGGGTGTGGACGGACGGGCATACGAATCAGGCGGAGACAAACAATATCGAAACGGGGAGAAGGTAGAAGATGGGAAAAAGGGGGGGGATTTCAACTGTCGTCAAACGTGGGATGATTCGACATGGGTGCCAGAAGGGGACGGGATTGGCTGGTGGAGGTAGTGAGGGATCGGAGAGGCAGGAGAGAGGATGGGAGAATGGTTGGAGGGATAGACGCTGAAGGCACGGATGGTGATCGAAGAGGGAATTCGACCGTGACACCATTAGCCGAGGCGGAAGCAAGAAAAAAGCAGGCGAAAGGAGAATTCGCTAGAGGAAGAAACGGGGGGGATTTGGGCACTTAAAACGAAAAAGGGACCGGATGCGGGAGCCAGAGCTGGCGGGAATGCGAAGCGACAGGGCGGCCGATAATGCGCTGGGCGATGCGGCTGGGAGGAAGGATGAACATTTGCAAGAATGCTTCCCTAGGGCGCGCGCGCCCTCGAATTTCTTGATAACTGTGCTCTATGAAGGAGGGGTTGATGATCCTAGCAAGGATGGGGAGAGACAACCATTGGTGGGGAAAGAGGTACCGGGGGATCACGAAGAAGAGTCAAAGGTGAGCGAGACGCGAAAACGAAACGAGCGGGAAATAGGAGGAACTAAAGGCGGGATCTTTGAAAGGGGATAAATTTTTTTAGGAACGGGAGGATGAGTCCCTGTTGGAGAGGGAAGCGTGCTGGAAGGGAAGAAGGAAAGAGCGAAGCAAGGTCGAAAAACACCAGCGGGAATCTGGAGCGGGAACGAAAATTTCAAATTTGACGCCCAGGGGAAGAAAAAATTGAACTCTCCTACCGGGAGCGTAAGCGAAGGGAGAGGGAGAAGGGATAAGAAGAGGGGAGTATGAGGAGAACAGGGAGCGTACGGAGTTGGCGCACGCCTTCGCGATGTCGCGAGCAACCAGGACCGCGTTTGTGAGCGCAGAGCCTATGCGCACGGGCCGTTCGGGCGGCAGCTTTCAACTAGCGTTCGAGGGGTCGGAGGGACGGAGAGAGAAACGGAGCGAGAAGGTGGATAGAAAGGGGAGAGGACTTGAGGGGAGACAACAGAGGAGGAGCGAAGGGCGACCGCGCGTGGCGGACGCGCACGGAGAGGGAAGGAGTCGGGATGCTCGTATGCACTCGCCGGCGTTCGATCTGAAGCCGACCGTAGGGAGCTCGAGAGGAGGGCGAACGAGTGGGCGGGCACGCGAGAATCCCTTAGTAGAGCGCGAGGGGGGGGGCGAGTAGGAGAGAGAGAGAGAAAGAGGGAGAGAGGGGGAGAGGAGGAGGAGACGCCCGGAGCGCACTAACGGAGGCCATAGCACGGGCTGCACACGTTCGAGGGAGAGGGAAAAGGGGGGAACACAGCGTTGGTGAGGCGGTGTAAAAAGCTGCTTCGGTGCTATGAACCGCGCGCGCTCGAGGTGAGAGAAAGAGGGCGAACCCGAAGGGGTCTGCCTGGTCACTACGGGCTCCAAGCGAAGAGGGAGGGAGAGAGAGAGCACCAACCTGGGCTAAGCAACGTTGAAGGGGGCGGCTAAGTCGTTGGCG
>BFEA01000006.1:1373787-1398633 GCA_003427395.1 Chara braunii | reverse complement strand
AGAGAGAGAGAGAGAGAGAGAGAGAGAGAGAGAGAGAGAGAGAGAGAGAGAGAGAGAGAGAGAAAGAAAGCGGGACGCGAAGGAGGAGGTGCGATCAGCGGGCCACGGTAGACCGTCGTTGTCAGCAGCTTCGGCGATCGCCCGAGCTGCAGACTGGCTCGGGCGCAAGCTTTGCATTGTCTTCGTCCTCGGGCTAACCGCATCAAGTCACCGATCTTGCCAGGGACTCCTCCCGCGCGTCCTCTTTGCTCCGCGACGTTTCGGTTGTGCCTTGGCTGCAAAAAGCAGTCGTGTTCCGTCATCGCGAGCCAAGGCCAAGTCGCCAAGTCGGGGGAGGCTACTCCGGGGTAGAGTGTGTGAACGTACGGGCATCCGCAAAAGAGAGAGAGAGAGAGAGAGAACGAGAGAGGAAGAAAAACAGAGAGAGAGAGAGCAAGACAAGGGAAGAAAAAGCGAGAGAGAGAGAAAGGGCGAGGAAGAGAGAGAGAAAGATGGAGAGAGAGAGAGAGAAAGAGAGAGAGAGAGAGAGAGAGAGAGAGAGAGAGAGAGGGAGAGAGAGAGAGAGAGAAAGGGAAGGACGAGAGAAGGAACGGGGAGGCAGCTTCCGAAGGAAGCGAGCGACCGCGCAGGAGAGAGAAAGGCAGACCACTTGGTGCGCCCGTTTCTTGTCCGAATCCGGGTCCGGCTGCGGACTGGTTTCGGGTCGCGTCGGGACATCGAAGTCCGGGGTCGCTCTTTAGAACAGGGCGCTATCGTGTATTCTCTTCTACGAACAGCGAATCGGCCCGCGGAACTCGGTGTTATCATGTGCGCGCCACTGTGAAGAGGTTTCTTCGGAGCTTCGGGCTGAAGGAGCGACAACTTCGGGCTCGGGATAGCTCTTTCGAGCAAGGGGCTATTGCGTCTATGAACTGTGAACTTCGGGTTCGAGCCAGGGGCTATTGCGTGCTAACATCTTTGAATGGTGAACTTCGCGATCGGGATCACTCCTTCGAGCCGGATACTATCGCATGCTAGCATCTGTGAACAGTGAACTTTGGGCCCGATACTATTGGGTGTCACTGAACTTCGGGTTCGGGATCGCTCTTTTGACCCAGGGGCTATTGTGTGCTAATATCTGGGAACTGTGAACTTCGGGATCGGGATCGCTCTTTTGAGCCAGAGAGAAGGTTAACAACAGTCGGATTTTTTATCACCACTTCAGGACACCCTTCACCACTTCAGGATGCAGCCTGCCTAAACAGGTGTTTTTCAGGGTCTTCGGACCTTTCACCACTTCAGGACCATTCAGGTCTGAAAATCCTGAATGGTCTGAAGTGGTGAAAGCTCCGAAGACCCTGAAAACCACCTGTTTAGGCAGGCTGCATCCTCAAGTGGTGAAGGGTGGTTTTCATGGTCTTCGGACCTTTCACCACTTCAGGACCATTCATGATTTTCAGACTGCCCAAAACTCTCACTTGACCACTTCAGGACACCCTTCACCACTTCAGGATGCAGCCTGCCTAAACAGGTGGTTTTCAAGGTCTTCGGACCTTTCACCACTTCAGAACCATTCAGGATTTCCAGACTGCCCAAAACTCTCACTTCAGGATTTTCATTCCTGAATTTTCAGCTACCCGATAACCGCTTGTGTTGAGCCAAGGGCTATTGCGTGCTGACATCTGTGAACTTTGTACTTCGGGTTCGGAACTGCTCTTTGAGCCAGGAGCCATCGTGTACTTGCTTCTGAGAACTGTGATCTTCGGGCTCGGGAACGCTCTATTGAGCTTGTATACTCGCTTCAGTAAATCGTGTGTTGGAGTACTTTTTTCTGCACAACGATTTCGAGATCGTCTTTGGGTTGTTGTGTTCTCCTTTCTGAGTCCCTCTGACCCTGTGTTTGGTTCCTTCTTTAAGCTCGGCTCTATGAAGTCCTCCTTTCTGTGAACATGCGCTCGCACCGAGGCTGCATGCTCGTTGGTCGGGTCTGTCTCACGCTTCAGTTCCGAGCCCGGAGAGCTAGGGATCCCTTCCTGTTCGGGATCGAACTGGCCTCTCGGGAAAGGATACGAGAGTGGGTCGTTCACTCTTCCTTTGAATCTCCGCCAAGCTCGCATGTTGGTTACGGGCTAGCAAGAACAGCAAAACAGGCTCTATCTGGGCAATTACCGTTCTGAGACGGTACGGGTCCCGCCCGACCGAACTCCGAGTTTGACCCTTAAGGGAAAAAGTGCCTGCTCGCAGGGGCTTTGTTCCTGTACGCGTTAGTCGACGAGAAACAGTTGGACCGGCGATAATTGCTAGCTTGCCCCGGCGCGACCAGTCGCGGCTCCGAAATCTAGGCGTCGCCGTGATCTTCCGAAGGTCTGCGCGGGGGCTCTCCCAGGATTGTGCGGAAAAAGGGGGGGGGCCGAGAAGAGAGGAAAAAGGGGGTATTCACGGGGGGGATTGGACTTTCTCGGGGCTGAGCGGTCGACCTCCCGGCTGTGAGAAATACCCCGCCGGTTTCGGCGAGCCGTAAGAGGCCCGTGAGGGTCACCCGACAGCGGTACAGCGATAAACTACAGATTATGGGGAAACCCCGTAGCAGCCACATTCGTGCTCTAGCCTCCAACGAGGGAACATGTGGAAGTTGCGCCCACCAGCAGCTGCTTTACCTACTATGATCGGTGGGTGTTACCGACCAGGGGTCAGCCGGTAGCATCGGGGCCACACTTCTTCGATGGGATGGTTAGTACGCCTCCCCTCCGGTCTTCTCGCCCTATGGGCGTCAGTAGTATCTGCTCAGTGTCGCTCTGGAGGGGGGGGACCGACGGCATAGTTCTGAGCAACAGATGGCGGGTCCGGCCGGACAGTGCCAAGCAGCGGACGGGCAAATAGCGCTAGCGAGCGGGGGAGACAGGCAGCACAGCGCTAGCAAGCGGGGGAGACAGGCAGCATATCGCTATCGAGCGGGGGAGACAGGCAACGCAGCGCTAGTGAGCGGAGGAGACGGGAAATGGACGAAATATGTGGGGAAGAGCAAAGACGGGTAGATTCGGTAGAGGAGGAAGGGACCGGGCAATGCAGGGGGGAAGCGGACTGCAGAGATGCAAGGACAAACAGCGGGCGCAGAAGAAGGGAATGCACCCAAACACGATCTGCGACCGGATCCATTCGCAGGCTGAGACGGGGAAGAAACGGTGATGGCGGGGTGGTGAGCTCGGGAGCAGCAGAGAAGTAGGAGAGCGTATGATTGGGGTGGTTTCGGGCAGGAAGAGAGGTGGTTCGGGGGTTTTTGCCCCGGGCGAGCACGCTGGTAGTGTTAGATTAGACAGTAAGTTAGTAAGTTAGAAGATAGAAAAGAAAGAATACCCTGGGAGATGGCGGAAAACGAGGAGAGAGAGAAGTAGAAAAGGGGTGTAACCCGCTCGTTTCTGAACGAAATCGGGCGGGGAAAGATCCGAATCGGGGGTTTTCGGGGTGGGCGACCCCGATTCTGAAGCTAGAACTGACGGAAGGTGAGTAGAAGGAGGGTTAGTAAGAGAAAGACGTGCGCGGAGTGATGTCGGAGTCAAATATGGCATGGGGCGTGAATGACATATCTCGTTCGTTTTATGGCCGATTTTTACAAACCAAGACTCTAAATAGAGGTTTTGGGTCATTCTCAGTTGAATGGCCACATCAGATTCTTAATTTGAGCAATGGTTTGTCGGGGGTGAGTGGCAGGAGCTGCACGTGAAGATAAGCGTCAGGAGGAAAGTGTATTTTTTCGTGTTTCAGCGAAAAGATTCATTTTCTTATATATATATATATATATGTATATAATTATTTTCCATCCGTTGTCATATGTGAGGGAGAGAGGCATGATAGAAGTTGGGGAGGAGTAAGCACGTACCTGGTCTTGACGGTAGTCCAGAAGGTCGACATTTGCATGCTCCCCATGTTTGCTGCTATTGAAGTCCAGTACATTACCAGTACATAGGCTTCCGCTAGTTGTATGGTGATAGCCTGTGCACTGAGAACCACGTAAGAAGGAAGGCTTTGGATATGTATGTTGGTAGTATGTGAAGTATGCTCCCGTTGGCATATGGATTTGGGGTATCGGCTCTCCGGCCGATTGAGTGAATCGGCTGGTTAACTCTTCTAACGAACGAAACCTCGGCCTGTTAAATAGCTACGCGGGGATCTTTCCTCGTGGTCAGCGTCTTAGAGGGATGGTTGGACGACTATAAAGATTGACAGATTGAGAGTTCTTTCTTGATCTATAGGTGGTGGGACTATGCGATGTGGCCAAGAAAGAAGCAAAGGGGGGATGAGGGTGTTGACGCGAGGCACGTTGTCGGAGGGCACGGTGTCCCGGCCCTCCTGTGTGCCAAGTTCCTGCATAGTACCAGTTTCCTGCTCTGGTACCTGGATTGTTTCTCGGCGTGGACACGTCCCGGTGGCGTAGCCCTCAGCAAAAGCAGGGGGCACCACAGGACTTCCATTGGTCCACGCAGGCTCGGCGCCCTGCTGTACAGTTGAGCACAACCGGCCTGTGGCCGTGGTAGCCGCCGGGTTCGCCCTGGGACGCGGAAGAGGGAAGACTGGCCCAATCTTTTCTACTGCGCGTCGAGTGACCTTCTGTTGAGTTATGGGTTAGGTGCACTAGGCGGAAGTCGCTGTCAGAAGAGAAAAGAAAAGAAAGAAAGAAAAGAAAAATAATAAAAACGTCGAGTATGAATTTGTTTTAGTTCAGGGGAAATGCAGTGGCTTTGGGCCACTGTGACTTTACGTTTTCTCTTTTTTCCATTCTTGTTTCACGATTATAATTATTATTATTATTATTATTACTATTGCTTAATTTTTCTATTGTTAATTTTCTACCTATTGGCCTGTCCTTTCTCGGGAAAGCCAACGGTTCGAAATTCGAGCCAGCGATCCGCGGCCTAAGGAGGCCAACCTTGTGTGTACTGTCTGTGGGTGAGCTCCGACCTAGCGCCGTGCAGTAGAGCCCCAAAACAAGGGCGACCCGCGGCCGCATCGGTAGGGAGCCCATCACCCCCTATAGGAGGTCATAAGCCCCCTCCTTGCCATCGGACACGGGCACCCGATGAAGATTAGCCTGTGCTGCGCTTTAAAAGGGGAAATGTGACCCTTAGTATTCCGTTATGGGACCTCAGCGTGGCGTCTGCAGGTCACTTCTGAGCAAAGGGGTGAGGGGTAGAAGATATGACCGTTGGCGTTATGCCTCTCGTTTTTATTTTTCTTTTCTTTGTCTCGTTTAGTTCGCTTTATTTTATTCTCACTGTCATTTTAATTTTTGTTTCACCTAACTTGATAAAGAAAAATTTTGGTCGAAATAAAAACACAGATCGGTAAGAAAATAACGGGGTTATCTATGCTGAGTTTGAAAATGCGATAGACAGCGATCCTATAAAGAAGGGAAGTCTGTCTCATACGGTGAGAGCTCAGACGGTCTCGCTATGCGACTGCGGCCTAGTCGATGAAGGGGGAACGGAGTGGTGAGGTGGACGTGTAAACCCATCTGAAGGCCCTATCTGTATACCCAGCAGTGGGTACTGGTCATTCGGGTCAGTAGACGGGGCCGGTGTGCTGCTTATCGGACTAAGCCTAGCTATGGCGTTGCATGGGTATATGCCCGGATATTGGTACCACCAGGCCCGGTGGAGACCCATGTCTGGGGAAGGGTCCTGGATCACGGTCATGCTCAAGTACGATGGGGGAGATGAAGTGAAGATGAAGATTAACGTGGAAGGGGCAAAAGAGGTGGAGATGCGGACGGATGGGAAACTGCAGGATGCGATCATGGAGGCAAAAGGCCGTGCGGAGAGGCGTTGCAAGAGGGACGGAGTGACTGCAAGGTTGCAGGTAACGGTCTCGTATCATGAGACCGAGACCTCAATGGACACAGCGGACCTGGAACAGGCCCACGTGGATAGCGACTCAGGCGGTGAGAGTGAAATGAGCGAAGCGGGAGATCGGGAGACAAATCTCAGGTCCTAGAATAGACCAGTCGAGATCCAGAGACATCACCGGGCCGCGAAGCCGGTTGAAGAGGGACTTGAGGTCAGCTCTCGACAAGTGACGACCAGAGGCCGCGGGGCGGGAAAGAGACAGAATAGGGGGAAAGGACGCGTGTGACAGAGCAGCGTCCGAAGAGGGTCAACACGTGCTATTTTGAGAAACAAGTGGAGAGAGTTGAGTGGCACGGCGGGCACGTTGTCGCGCCCCCACTGCTTCAAGGGTCCGGTTAGATGTTCTTCCCCGGGCCGAGCTCAGTGGGATGGAGGACTGGCAGGCTGTCACGCAGGATTTTGATAGGTATAAAAAATAGGGGTGTATTAAGAGGTAGTCACACTTTGTCATACAACCGAGTAGTCAGGGTTATCCCTCCTGCCAGCGGCGACACGGCTTAGAGTGGGGCGTTCGGGTTTATTGCCTGCACCTGACCCCGTATAAAGGATAGACCCAAGGTCACCGGAGTCCCTATCATTCATGAGTCCTTCAAGCTGCCTTGAGTGTAACCTGTATAAAATAAGGAGGAAAATAACAAACATGCATCATAGAGCAATTGACACTGACAAGATGAGAAGACCAAAAACCAGACTCTGTAAGAGTATGATCAGAGATACGAGACTGAAGAGTAGTACACAGAATATGCAGGGAGCAGCCATTGGAGGGCTGCAGTCACTAATAAATAATAATGTTGTAATACATCATAGTGACTGAAAATAGAGAACCTCAATCAATGATAATAAGCGGTACCCCCTCGTGAGTAAGTGCTATCGTCTGGAACTCCATATCTGGCGCCTCGTCATTGAGAACTCGCATGGCTATCGACTCTGGAACCACGTAGCTGATGTCGAGAGGTGCTGCCAGATCAATCTTGCAGATGTAAGTCATGGATCTAAGCCATCTCCTCGTCCGCGACACTCCTGAGATAAAGCTCCTCCGCAGGAATGATATCGCTTGAAGCTCCAATCAATATTTCAATACGTCCTCTCCCTCCAGAGTAAATGTAGGAAACCTCAAGAAAGCGATCTCCGTAAAGAGGCTTTCGATAAACCTGCATAGCAAAGTCTGTCCCGACCAAATGACTATAGCCATCTCCGAGGTATGGGACCGGACCCTCCCCTCTTGGGGGACCAATAACTGTCTTAGACCTAGGGTCGTCTGACATGTAGGAGTCAATCACCCTCAAGAAGATACCGTGCAAGAAGAAGTGTGATCCTCCTCAATGTCGCCCTCCGACGTCTCCGCTCACTGGTCTCCAGCTCTCCTGTCGCTATCCACAAACTCAACCCCTGTGAGTGTCCCAGTCGAAATAATCGCCAAGATCAAGGTCATTCACAGAGCAGGGCTCCAAATCCGACTCATGTGTCTCTGATTTCGGGACACGTGTAGTGATTGGTACTCCGAATCTGGTTATCTCTCTCTGGATCCGGTCGTCCTTCCGCCTCTTTTCCTTGCTGCGGGGCTCACTAAGGGGCTTGAGGTTGCATCCGTCAAAATCGAAGAGCACACCCCAGGAGCTGAAGGCATGCGAGGAAATACCACGTGCAGCCAGTTGTCCCTCCAATAGCTCTCCCTGCGAAATATGTAATCCGCAATCCTGTCATATGTGGTGCCCTTCACTCTCGTCTCTGCCCCCTTCACCGAGTAGGTGATCACGAGCATGTGTCTCGAAGTCGAGGACTCCTTGGCCCTGATAGTGAAACTCTAATGTACCACATATCTGTAGCAGAACCTCTTAATCAATCTACCCCACTTAGGGGTAGTCTCACGACCTCGGGCCAGCTTGGATGGAATGCACGCTCTCACTGATGCAGATACTCCCTCCAAGACCTGGCCGGATAACAATCAGGAACTCAATGTCGAGGCCTGTCTGAATGGCCTGACTGCAACTTGATATAGGGCCCGCCTGAATGGGCCCGCCTGAAAAGCAACTCAATATAAAGCCCGCCTGAATGGGCCCGACTGAACAGCAACTATCTAAGAAGAAAGGGCCCGCCTGAAGGGGTCTTGCTGAAAACTGCAACAACCTCGAGAGGTGGGCCCGCCTGAAGGGGCCCGGCTGAACAGTAATAATCTCAAGTACGCCAGCTTGAAGGGCCGGGCTGAATAGCAACAATCTCAAATAGGCCCGCCTGAAGGGCCCGACTGAGCGGCAACTGATCAGTAAAACATCTCATGCACAGGGACCCGTCATAGATGCTGAATGTACTGGGGCCAGACTGACGCATATCACCTGTGCAGGGACTGAACTGCCAACGCTCTCGTGCGAGGCAAAATATCACGTGCATGAGGTGTTGCAGATCAACAAGGAAATAAATCAACGGGAGCGTGAAGGCAAATCATCCCAGCTAGCAATCCTATTGCTCGGGCGTACGTGAACTCGCACTCAAACGACAATATCCAGCCTGGGCGCACGCATATCCAGCGCAAGTGCACATGGGCGCGAGCTCAAATAACGAACTCAGCCTGGGCGCACATGGGTGCGCACTCTAATAGCAATAACAAGCTTGAACGCGCACTCCAACTGCAATGCTAAGCTTGGGTGCGCATAGGTGCGTACTCTAACTGCTATACGAAGTTGGGCGCGCATGGACGCGCACTCTAACTGCTATTCCAAGCTTGAGTGTGCATGGGCGCGCACTCTAACTGCAATACCAAGCTTGGGCGCGCATGGCGCGCACTTAACTGTTATCCCAAGCTTGGGCGCGCATGGGTGCGCACTCTAACTGCAATGCCAAGCCTGGGCGCGCATGGGCGCGCACTTAACTGCTATTCCAAGCTTGGGCGCGCATGGGCGCGCACTCTAGCCGCAATACCTATCTTGGGCGCGCATGGGCGCGCACTCTTACTGTTGTGCCAAGCTTGGGCGCGTGCGGGTGCGCACTCTGGCTGATATTCCAAGCTTGGGCGCGCATGGGCGCGCACTCTAACTGCAATACCAAGCTTGGGCGCGCATGGGCGCGCACTTAACTGCTATTCCTAGCTTGGGCGCGCATGGGCGCGCACTTAAAAGTAATATCTGGTTTGGGCGTGCGCGGGCGCGCAATAAAAAATAATATCTGGTCTGGGCGCGCGAGGGCGTGCACTTTTAAAAATAATATCTGGTCTGGACGCGCGCGGGCACGCACTTTAAAAATAATATCTGGTCTGGGCGTGCGCGGGCACGCACTTTAAAAATAATATCTGGTCTGGGCGCGCGGGCGCGCACTTTAAAAAATAATATCTCAATCTGATGGTCAAAATTGAATCTTTGCTTGGGACCAATATACTATTGCTTGTAACAGGATGGAGTGATTACCGCGCACAGAACTTGGCCTTCTCTTAGGGCCTGACCACTATTGTCATCAAATGAGAGTTGGTCAGCAGAGTATGTGCAGACTAAATAATCAGTTGAAACGGACACTGGCGCTCCTGGTTCGAAATTGGTTGTGTATGATCATCACTCACGGTGTGCAATGGCGCACAACAGAAAATGACCCTCAGTCATAGTGCGCAACAGCGCACATATGCGAATAGCAAAATGGTTCTCACTCACGGTGCGCAACAACGCACAAATGCCCTTAGTCACGGTGCGCAACAGCGCACAGATGCGAATAGCAAAATGGTTCTCAGTCACGGTGCGCAACAGCGCACTGATGCTAATAGCAAAATGGTTCTCAGTCACGGTGCGCAACAGCGCACAGATGCGAGTAGCAAAATGACCCTTAGTCACGGTGCGCAACAGCGTACAGATGCGAATTTCCCTTAAGTGCAGTGTGCAGGCTGCGCAAAGTTGCAAACTCAGATGTGGCCCTCAAGTGCGGTGTGAAGACTGCGCACTGTTGCAGACTCGGATATGGCCCTTAAGTGCGGTGTGCAGGCTGCACACTTGTTGCAAACTCGGATATGGCCCTCAAGTGCGGTGTGCAGGCTGCACACTGTTGCAAACTTGGATATGGCCCTCAAGTGCGGTGTGCACCCAACGAAATGCTCAATGTGACTGCGCAATCGACCCGGTGTGACTGCGCAAGCAAAATGACTGCACAGGTGGTCTCAAAAATCGGCTTGATACTCGGTAAGACTGCGCTTGTGGTCTCAAAATTGACTTGTTACTCGCAGTGGCTGAGCAGGCGCAATCCAAAAAGCGGCAAGTACAACCTCAAAATCACCATTCCTATTTAGAAAGCGCAGTGTCACACTTGAAGTGAAGTGCGCACAGTCGCATTTCCCCAAGATCATTCGGGCGTAATTTGTTGGTTGGGCGCGCAATGTCGCAATTTAAGTGCGCACAGTCGCAGTCCCTCAAGATCACTTTGGCAGAATCTTTGTGGATCGATTATGAAAAACCTCACTTAAAAGTCATGATTTGCGCAGTGTCGCATGTGAATGCGCACAGCCGCAGGAGCACTGGGTGCTCTCAATAAATTTGACATATTCAGTTCGAGCGCCTCTTGGCACAGTCAATCAGCGGACTATGAGCCGACATACTCCGTTCAAGTGCCCCTCGGCACAGCCAATCAGCGGACTATAAATCAGCATACTCTGTTCAAGTGCCTCTCGGCACGGCCAATCAGCGGACTATAAATCGGCATACTCAGTTCAAGTGCCTCTCGGCACAGCCAATCAGCGGACTATAAATCGTCATACTCAGTTCAAGTGCCTCTGGTCACAACCAATCAGCAGATACAATGCTCGTCGGTGCTTGTCTCAAGTTCAACTTTCAGATACTGCACAAGAGCGCACAACTTATGGCCAATCATCAGATACAGTGCTTAGACATGGTGTGTACGGATCAGATATAGCGTGCCTACGACCCATGGAGAGTGAGTAAAAAGGGAAAAACGGAAGCGGTTGGAAAGAAGAAGGAGAGAGAAGAGAACAGGAGAAGAGAACAGGAGGAAAGAGAAGGGAAGAGAAAGGAAAAGTGAGGGGCAGAAAAGAGCGGCCTTATAGGACAGGCGACCAGGTGAACTCCAGACCCCTTCTTCCTTGCCACTCTTGCCCCTCCCTTTCCTTACCTCTCTCTTTACTTGCCTCCGGTTTGACTCTCTTGCCTCATACTCTGGGCTCCCTTCTCGCTCCTACTGGCAGGTCGCTGTCCCTCGGTCGTGCCTTCCGCTCCCCGCTATTCTGCCAAAGCTGCAGTGCTCCCGCAAGTGAGGGTTCTCTCACAGTCTGATCCGTGCCACTTGTGTCACGCATGCTGATCTGTCTCGTTGGGTGACGTGGCCTCTCTTTTATAATGGAGAGGTCAAGAGATCGGGGCTGTGCTGCAGTCCCATGGTCGGGGCTGTGGTCCAACTCTAGACCAGGCCCATGCTAAAAATAGCAGCAGTCCCGACCTCGGGATATGAACAGTCAGTCCTATTTTTAGAACGGGACTGGCGCAGGCCCAGTTCCCGGTAAATGAACAGTCAGTCCCATGCTAAAAATAGCGTGGGGCTGAGTTATTTTTAGAATGGAACCGGCGCAGGCCCGACTTTGGGAAACGAACAGTCAGTCCCGTGCTAAAAATAGCACATGACCCTATTTTAATTATTCGGGCCTGACTGTTAATCTATATGGCTACTGAGGGCTATTCCTTTCCTGGTCGGGTTACGCGATTGTGTCGGTCCGGTCTCAACCGGTCAAACTTGAATATCTCGCTAACCCTTGGTCCGTTTCAAGTGCCGTTTGGACCACACCCCACTAATTGGCCCATTATGGTCACGCCGGCCCAGTCCAACGGGGAAGATTAGGTCTCCGACGGACCGTACCGCCGTGCCGTCTTTCCCTTGATTTCGGCTCAGGGGAAATCCTTCCGACGCTCTAGGGTGCAGTTTGACCATGACTGGACGTCCCTAGGTGCGATCTAGACGCATCGCGGGGTTGACTACGACGAGTCATTTTTCGCTGGTGCGCCGTGTCGTCTTCCGACAACCATACCAAACCCCATCCCTGGCGTCCTCGCCAGGTTTCAGCACTATAAAGGCCTAATATCACACTTACTCTCTTCATTCACTCTTGAATTCGCATCATTGAGCATGCAGTACTGTCACGCGCTCGCTATTACCGTTGTTCTTATCGCTCTAGCGCTTATCGTTGTGTAGCGCTTCTCGTCGCTCTCATCGCGCAGCGCTTATCATTGTGCAGCTAATCAGTTTTGCCATGGCGCCAAAGACGTGAGGCTCGGGCGCTAGACGTGGGAGAGGAGGTCGACAGGGGAAGGCGCCAGATCGACCGATCGATCTGACGTACGAAGGGGAGAGATCCGAAGAGGAGAAGGAGGAGATGAGATGGGGAGGAACGCACTTGCACCATCGCTCAGAAGACCGGCGCGAGCGCACGCCGTCGCCTAGATCTATGATGTACTATGCGTATAAATACGAGCAGCGCTACGGCTCTCCGCCTCCACGTTTCGATTCGCCCTCTCGCTCATACCCTTCACCACACCACCCTTCTTCCTCTACTCAACAATCTCCTCGCCAGCTCACCGTCCTGCCACAGCTGCCTCACCCTGCGGCACCGCCGTTGCCACGCGCACCAGAACCGCCCATTGCCTACCAGGCTGCGCCGCCCAACCATCGCTTGTGCCTCGTACTTGCGCTGTTCTTTATATGCCAACTTGAGCTAAGCGGCCTTTTATGCTATCTGATATATAGGGGCATTATATAAACTATATCCCCAATCATCAGGGTGCTCGCCCGCTAGGGCTTGAGTACTCACTCAATAAGGCATGGACCACTGGTCCAAGCTACCATCAAAAATCAAGAAGGAATTAGCCTTATCAGACTTGCGTGGTGCAGTCACCGCACACAAGTATCATGACTGCTCATGCAGCCCAATCATACTATCAATCCCGTTCCCTTGTATCACTGAATCAGCCTCAATCTCAAGTCAAACCTTTCATTAGGTTTGGCCTCATGCATCATCATGATCGATCCTCAATCTTAGACCGGACCCCATCTCTAGGTCTGGTCCAGCAGTCCAAGTCTCAATTCTGGCCTGCACATCTCATCATCATTGGATCAGTCCATCTCATTCATACTGCCCATCAGTATAGCACAATCCTCATCAATATCTCATCCATGAGCTGCTATGGGATGAATCATCGCATCCAGGATCATCCAGGTCACCTCGACCGAAGGCTGCCTCATAAGGGGTGAACATACCAAACCCCTTTCTCTTTGTCTGCCGGCTTTGTGCCGCTCACTGTTGGGTCATACCAAACCCCGTTGTCTTCATCTGGCTGTAGGGTACCTGCAAAACAGATGTCAAGTCATGCCTAAAAAAAAGACGAGAAAAAGGATCTCTCCTAAAAACCCTTGCCGACACCCCTTCCTCACTCACTCTCAGAGTCTTACCTTTCAACCTTCCGAGAGTGCCCCCGCTCGCCCTGGTGGGCTCCTCCGCTGACCCAACCCGGCAAGCAAGCAAAACCAGTCCTAATTCCCAGTCATGGCGGTCCGACCACCCTCTGAGCCCTTGCTCAGAACAGCTCACGAGGAGCCGCACAGCCCTTCATGATGCCCTCACTCCGATGAGTACAGGCCCATGGCGCGGAAGCTCTTTAGTCGACTTCAGAACCTTCGTCTACTCGCTCGACTTCTTTCTAACGTCCGGCTCTTGATACTGTGCGGGGAGCCAGCCAACACCCAATCAGACACTGCTGGTGAGTCAGAGCGAGTCCACAATTAAGCTTTGCAACAGTGGGCTAGGAGACCATAATGACCCTGTTGCCAGCTGGGCTGTGGATACCTGGCTTGGCCGGATGCCAAGGGAATGCCCCTGGAGACACTGCTCCTGAGAGACAACTCGATCAGAGTGATAGTAGGAGTCCACCACCTTGATGAGCCAAATGTCGAATTTAGACTGGGAGAGACTCAGGATGCCTCCTTCCTTTCTAGCAGGCGGACCAGATCACCATACGATGACCTGAGGAACGGCTAGCCACCCTAGGGTCCGGAGTTATTTGCCACTATGGCTCAGACACTCCGCTGACCCAGCTAGCCTCTGGACCTTGTGAGAACCTGCTTTAGGGAATCATCTCTTGCTCAAGAGGCGCAGTCGAAAACTCTCCGCCTCTTCATGAAGGACGCAAGTGTTGACACCGTAGGGGACGCCACTGTGGATAGACTCTCGTCAGGGAACCGTTGGGAGAGCCCGACGGCTGCAGTGGGAACACTCCTTCCAGCACGAAGAATGTAGCGAGCCTCAATCCGCTATGATGCTAAGTGGTCTTTGCCCGATCACATGATCGGACAAATCACTCCATCAATTATGACACATGACTGATTATCTATCCCTTTAGAGCTTGGTAGCGTTTAGTCGCGAAGGCCCGTCTGGAGAGGAACCCCATCTCGGCGATGCTGAATCCCTTGCCAAGGGAACACTTCACTAGGCTAAAAGTCATCCTCTTTCAGAGATAGCTAATCAATTTGTGTCCGATGATGCTAGGCAATTCTCCTTACGCAATCGTACTAGAAGGTTGCCCCATCAACTGAGCGCTGACTTATGAGAGAAAGAAAACAGATTTTACTTTACCCCATAACCATTCATTTCATAAATGTCATTCAGTATAAATAAAATACAATAAGAGGCAAGAACTGAAATCCCATAAACTGACTCCCAATCCCCGAGGCATGTCCCAGGACCGACACATGAAAAACCAGATACAATGCAATGAACTGAAAATTTAAAAAGTTTAAATCACAATCATACAAAACTGGGGTCAATCTGGGCCCGGCAGACACGTAAGTCCACCAATAAGCCGAGCCATCATAGGCTGCTTGTATCCAGCTCCGGCATCCAAAATCATACCATAATCATAGCAACCGACTGTCGGCTGCAGCTGGTGGCACACGGGCGACGTTCTAGCACATAATCATCATCGATAGTTGGCGGCTCACTGACCACGTCCCAACTCATAATCATCATCGATAGCCAGCGGCTCATTGGCCACGTCCCAGCAAATAATCATCTGTAGCTGGCGGCAACACTGTCCCCATCCCAGCTCATAATCATCGATAATTGGCGGCTCACTGGCCACGTTCCAACGAATAATGATCATCTGTAGCTGGCGGCAACACTGTCCACATCCCAGCTCATAATCATCGATAACTGGCGGCTCATTGACCACGTCCCAGCAAATAATCATCATCTGTAGCTGGCGGCAACACTGTCCACATCCCAGCTCATAATCGTCATCAACTGAAGCTGGCGACACACTGTCCACATCCCAGCACCTCATCCATGGAATATAATAGAGCAAATGATGGTATTGCAATGAACATTAGTATATATAATCATCATCAACTGAAGCTGGCGGCACACTGTCCACATCCCAGCATATAATCATCATCATCTGTAGCTGGTGGCAACACTGTCCACATCCCATCTCATAATCGTCATCAACTGAAGTTGGCGGCACACTGTCCACATCCCAACATATAATCATCATCAACTGAAGTTGGCGGCACACTGTCCACATCCCAACATATAATCGTCTGGAGTTGGCGGCACTCTCACCGCGTCCCAACAAATGCTGAGGACACACTGGCCACGTCTCAGCATGTCTAGGTTGATGCTAGACGGCTCTCGGGCCTCGCCTCATCATTCTGCCCGAACTCGGAATCAAATATGCATCTCTAAGTATGAATTTTCGGAGCCGGGAGCCGGATACTATACCATGGGATCTCATACCATCCATCTCTGCTAACTCATAGGCATTGCCTTCAACCTCTCTAATGATCCTGAATGGTCTCATCCACCTAGCCTCCAATCTCTTAGTCCATTGTGTCTCGAGAGATGTATCATGTAGAAGTACAATATCTCCGACCTGAAGTCGTTCCTTCCTGATGTACCTCTTGTTGTTTCACCGTGTCTGATCAGATAACCTGCTGTCTGACATCCTCTTTGTGACCTCAATTATGGCTTCATCCACTTCCTTGATCTGCCTGATCCTTAGCCTCAGTAACTCCTCTGTGGAGTACGACTCTCTCTGTGCCTTATGGGTCCAGGTCTTAACCAGGTTCTCAATGAGAGAAGTAGCATATCTGTCGTACCAGAGTGTAATGGGCGCATAACTTGTAGTCCGCTTGACAGTCACATCGTCAGCATAGACAACCGCCCTCAAGAAAGATGGTCAGTTCCTGGAGTCACCTTGGCACCATTTTGATATAGCATCCTTTAGTGTCCTGTGACCTCTTTCTACTGGTGCATTAGCCTGAGGATAATATGGTGTCACAAATCTAATCCTGACTCCAAGTCTGAACATGAGCTTCCTGACCATCTCGTTCTTGAACTCCGATCCCTAATCAGCCACAAACTCACGTATGAAGGGGTACCTTAGATCGATTTCCTCGATCCAATCTGCCACTGTCTTTGCAGTTTTCTTACGGATGTCTTTTGTTTCAACATAACCAGACATGTTCTCTCTCATGTTTAGTACATATTTCATTCCATCCTTACCAGGTGGCATAGTAATTAGATCAAGGTGAACAGTACTGCTAGGTTCAACAAGAACAGTGGGGTATAAGGGTTCAATCAATCTCATAGATGGTCTTTTCTTACAGGCTTCACATGACTTACAATATCTCATAACCATATCCCTTAGACCATTCCAGTGATATAGTCGAAATACTTTATAGTATTTAGCATCAGCACCCCTACGACCCCCTGCTAGACCCTCATGCAGTGCGACGATCACCTCTAGTTACCTTTCCTTACCACACACTACTCTTTGTGGCGGTGTCCTTCCTTAGGATCCACAAAAAGGTGACCCCTACGCAGCCTAAAGGTTCTCTTTGTTCTCTCATGATAGAATTCGTCCAACTGATTACTGCTCATTATCATACCGATCCTCGTATATTCCCCATCATACTCATTCTTCTTAAACCTCTCCTCAGCGTCATTATCTTGCTCAGGGTCTTCCGACTCTTCCTTTATCTGATTCAGCCTTCGCTCAGCCATCCTTGAACTCTCTGCCAGCTCATGGGCTGCAACAGCAGTTTGTTCTACTATCCCATATCATCCTTCCTCTTCATCCTCTCGAGTTAGGAGGTAGTGGAGGTAACGGTCTTCCTTTTCCCCTCAACAGTTTTCCCTGCTTGTTGCTATGGCTAAGGCTGTATAACAACTGGGAGCTGGAGGTAGTCCTACATCATCATCTTCCATATGGAATTCGTCAACGAAGGGTGTCTCCTCAAGAGATTCATCGTCTATGGATCCCCATTCTACGCGGCTTAGCCCATCGGTTCGATTCTTTTCAGTAGGCACCTTCTCTAATACAAAATCATACGTCCATATGTGAGCTATCCACCTACTGACCGTAGAATTTACCTGTTGATGCCTCTTAACAGCTCCGATTACCGCCGTAGAATCCGTTCTTAGGATGAATCTTCACCCCATAACATAGTGTCTAAACACCCTGAGACAGTGCAAGATTGTCGGGAGCTCCTTCCTGAACTGAATATAGTCTCTCTCAACCGAATTAAGGGTGCGACTCTCAAATCTAAGTGACATTTCTTTACCATTCTCATCTCGCCGCACAAGCACCCCTCCTAATGCTATCGGGCCGCCATCGGCTTCAATGATGAAGGGTCTCTCCCTTTCATCGTCGAAGTATGGTACTCCTAATACGACCCCGCCATCTCTTAACTTATCTTGAAGTGCCCGTGCAGTCTTATCTCTTTGGTCAGACCACTCTAAGCTAGCTCATTGTCTCACCATTTCTCTAAGGGGCTCGGCTATCTTGGCAAACTCGGGGATGAAGATCCACCAGAAGCTGCAGACCCCCAGGAAACTCCTTACTTCCCCAACCGTTTTTAGAGGCATAGGCCAGTTCAGGAGTTTATCCACCTTCTTCGGATCAGGGCTCCTTCCTTCAAGAAGCACCTAAGACTCAAGATCGTTACCTCCCTTTGGAACAGTAATGATTTCGGCCCGCTGGCTGTTAGGTTGTATTTAGCCAACATTTCTAGTATATTCGTCACTCCCTGCGCATGTTCCCATACGAACCGCCTGACTCGACCATCCACTAAAGTCTCATTTTTTTCCTTTGGTCCTTTAACTGGATTGTCGTCAATGTATGAAAACGTTACCTCTGGGCATATGTCCTCCATGACCTTCAGTATGTCTCACTGAACGACCGAGACCCCATTCGTTCACCCTTGAGGTACCACACACATTTGTATGAGGCCTCTCGGTGTATGCGTGGCGGTCGTAGGTCGACTTGTAGGATCTATCGAGAACTGGTCATAGCTAGAGTACAAGTCTATTAGGGAGTAGATGCTCCTTCCGGCAAAAGATTCGGCCAACAGATCCGCGTTGGGTAAGCTACCGGCATCGCGGACCGTTACCGAGTTCAACTTTTGCAAGTTCTGTATCCAGCGCAGGCCACCACGTGGCTTCCAAAAGCAAAACCAGTGATTGGCGTAAACTCCATCAGCTGGTTTCGCAACGTTGGAGGCGATCTTCAGGTTTATGTACTCCATTACCTCTTTTTCTTTCTTTTGAGCGTACTTTGTGGGTCTGTCATTCCAAGGCGTATGAGGAACGGTCCAGATCTTGACCATCTTGATCATGTCAACGTCCAGTCGTCCCCTCTCCTCGTCATTAAAGGAAAATGCACCACTGTACTTCTGACATAATTCATATATGAAATCCCTCTCAGTCGGCATAAGGAAGTCATTGGCTCCTACCTTCATTATCTTGAACCTCTCTTGGGTAATTCTTCCCTCTTTCAATGCAGCCTCTCCTTAATCTTTTAACTATCTTTCTCTCCTTCTCTAATGCCTCATTGTAATCTTTCTCTATCAGAACGACCACTGAATTCTTCTTAACGCCTTTGCGCTTATACTTCCTCTTAGACCCGGTGACTATTTTCCTAAAAAAAAACCAGTTGCAGAGAAGGTGAGCTGCACTGTGCCAACTTTTGCTGCCCTCACAGCATCCTTAAACCCCTCCATCTCTCTCTTGTCGCCCAACTCTTTCTCTTTATCCAGGAGCTTGAGCATCTTTCCAATATCATTCACTCTAATCGTTGTCTTTTCATCTATTATTCCACTTTCTTTCAGTTTTGCTCGTACTTCCTCAATCAACTTGTCAGATTCTCCGTGCTTAAGAGAGTTAACATGTCGCAGATGACGAGGATGATGCCTATCACTTATCACAAAAGTCTGTTCTTGACCATTGTTAGGATCGTGGAGAGAAAGTCAGGCTGTCCTGTCATGGCCAAAGAACGCACAAGCCTCCATTCTATGTAGGAAAGAGACTCCGAGAATACAGTCATGATCCAAGTTGGGGACCACAAAACAGAGGATCTCAACTTGAAAAGTTCCAATCCGGATGGGCAGATCATCAATGAACTCTTCCAATGGTAAGAATCCGGTTATATTGGAGAGCTGGTGGTTGGCTTTCCTATCTATTCCAAGTTCACATGATCTCATTCTGGCCGATGACATAAGCATTATCTCAGCCCCAGAGTCCACTAGGGCTCTAACCTTCACGTCATTCACAAAGATATTCAAGTATCCACACGACATGTTACCAAACCTCATCTTGGTACCAGGTGGGGCTCTTTCTACATGCTGAAGAAAGAGTCTTTCCACGATAGGGTGATCTCGGTCTCCTCGAGTAATTTCTTTACTACTTCATCTATCGAGATCCCTTCCTCAGCTTCGGATCTCAAGACCACCCTTCTTTTCTTCCCGACAACTTCCTTTCCTTTCCCTTCCTTTACTAGGTCGTTGGTCCCATCTATCAGCTGGTCTAGCTCTCTTTGAGCCTTCTCTCGCTTTTTCTCTTCGACCTCTTTCTGACTGATATGGGATACATTCAGACTTTGACTTTCGGGATTGTCGTCTCGAGCCACTATCTCCGGAGGTAGCATACCATCAAAGGTGATAACATTAACTATAACCTTCTTCCTTTTATCCTTATTGGCCCTAGCCTGTTCTAGGATAACTGCTCGCATCCCTCCTTTGACTCGGAAATCTATCTTCTTCCAATTGGCATCACAGACGTGCCCATTGGCATTCTTTTTTACAATCCCTTCTTCGAGTTTTTTCTCTAGTATAGGGCACCGAGTTATAGTATGGCCTTCCTCGTCACAATAATAACATCGGAAGGGACCATGTCTCCTCTGTCAATCTCGGCTCTTATTATCTTTCTTCTAATCCCGGCTGCGCTTCTTCTTTTGTCTCTTTTTGCTCCTTCGCCTGGCGTCATCATCACTGCTCTCATCCTCACTCTCATTATCTTCCTTTTGCTTCTCCTTCTTTCTTGCTTCCTTACCATCTTCGGCTCCAACAAGTGCTTGAGTCGTTGGAGCAGGAAGGGTTAACTTTTCGAAGCTACCAAGCTTAACGAGAAGACCAAGGATCTCTTCGGCCTTCAAATTTTCTCCCTTAGCTGCCTCAACATTTCCTTCTCTTGCACTATTGATTACTTTCATCTGTTCCAGAGACCACTTCCGGTTTGACACCGAAGGTAATTCACGAACCATTTCAACCACTTCATCCCACTTCAGAGGATAACGAGCAGCGCGGCTTACCACACTCTTTCTTTCATCCTCTGTAAAATTAGTTAGCAGGACATGACTTTTCTGGGTCTCATCTAGGAAGGGTACTCTCCGCGCAACCCGCTCAAAATCCTCTAGGAATTGATCAAGGGTTGCATATTTTGAACGTCGCACTTCCAACAAATTTTGCATGGTCGTTGGGACGTCATACTTCGCATATTCTTCCAGCATCTTTGGTCTAACCTCGACCCATGTTGTCAGTCTTTGTGTCGTTTTTGTTACCGACACCATCATCTTAGGCTCAACATAGGCTAGCAGAGCTTTCAACTTCTGTTTGTCCGACCAACCGTGGCTCATACCGAAGACATCATAGTCTTCCAGGAACTCCCTAACCTTGGTTCCATCAAAGCAGGGTATGTTCTTTGGAGGTACCTTAGCTCTTGGAAGGTCTAGACGAACATTCATAGTGTCCATCCCGGTCTTCATGGCCTCTATCCTTTTCAACATTTCTTGTAGAACAGTGGTAATGGTCACTTCTCCGTCACCTGCGGAGGAACTAGCAAGGTTTTGCCTTGCGTCCGGTCCCCTGACCATCTTGTCTGATTTATTGGTTAAACTCTTATTTCTTTCTGAACCTTTTCTCTCTTATGATTGCGTTTAGAATTGGTTCCCAGTTTCTGCCGTCTGTAAAACTTTTCGGCAAAACTGGTTCGGGGAACCTGTCAAACACAATCGAAGCTAGGTTACTCACTACTCTTACTTCTTTTCTCTCTAACTTTTTTTTTTTTTTATCAACTATATTACTAATCCTGCTTCGAAAAGATTCGCGATTTGTCCCTTTCTCTCTTAATGAGGGAACATAGGGTCGGATATCGTACTCACCAGTGTCAAGAAACTTCACTACAAGGATATACGCCTTCCCAGGTGCGTGTTCCTCCTCCAGGGATATGCAACGTTCTATCTTGTACGGGAAAACTCCTCCACTGGTAAAAGAAACTAGGGCGTCTAGTGCTGCCGTGACTGCCAGACAGTAACCAGACATTGCCTAGTCCCTAGCGACCCCCATGATTTTTCATTGTCTCTTCGATATGTCTAATCTTTTCCAGTGCCTACTAAGTCTCTTAACTAGAATCCTCAATAGAGGCACTGCTCCACTTTCTATCTCTTAAGACAGTATTAAGGATCGGCTCCCAGTTCTCACCATTGACAAAGCTATTTGGAATAGGAGGATTTGGGAAACCTTCATACTCAGTAGGCTCCACACTCCAGGTAACTTTCTTACCTTCCTTCTTGAGTTCGTTTCTGTATTTACAGATGTGACTAAGTGCCCACTCGTGACACCCAGTATACCGCCGCCAAATCTTCATAGTCACTGGAGTGTATATACGTACGTCATATTCATTTGTCTCTAGGAAGCGAGTTACTAACACATACACTTTCTCTTCTGCCTCATGTATGGCTAAGACAGTGTATCTCTCAATCTTATAAGGAAACGCCCCTCCTACCGTGAAGGGTTCAAAATCCCGGAGTAGGCGCGAGATGACCGAAGAATTAATATCTGGTGATACCCTTCCTTCAACCTTCTCCCAAATATGCCTGCTTCCTAAGAAACCAACATTCTCCTCAGCCATAACAGGTTCCTTTCCATTGTCAGGTGAGGGAAATTTCAAGAGAAGCTTCGTCGTGAACTTCGAACCGACATACAAAAGTATCGAAAAACAGAGATTTCGGTCGCATGACTAAGTCATTCTCTCTTGCCTTACCAACCACGGCAATAGTTTCTAGAAGAGGCGTCCAATCTCTCCTGTCAGCAAAGCTATCCGTCGTCAGAAAACTAGGGAGTCTTTCAAATTGCCTGACTCGTTTCCCCCAAGTCACTTTCTCATGCAAGCTTCGAAGCAGTTCCCTTACCCTCGAGAGATGAATGTACACTCTCCTCAAGCACTCTAAATAGCCTTCTTCTTCTCTTATTCCTTCCTGAGTATAAACCTTCACGTCAAGCTCGTTAGTCTTGAGAAATCTGACTACTGGAACATAGAATACTAAACGTCCTTCTCTACAGACGTCCTGTCTCAATATCTCGAACGGACTGTCAGTCTCAGTTACTTTGTCTAACCATCCTCAACTAATGGTCACAGTCGCAATTGACATAGAGTTCTCACATTCCAATATCATTGCCTTGGGCTGCTCCTAGCGCCTCTAGCCAGACTGCCCGCAGGATGCTGTGTAGATAGAATGGTCTCATCTCTCGCATGTAGCATCACTCTCCTACCATCCGAACTCTTGCAATCCAGCAGATGCCTAATCTTAGTCTGATCTGTAATTGCTCTAAAAACAGCTGCTCGCATAAGCTCAAGGTAGTGCTCTACCATGCCAATCTCATCGCGCCCACCTACCCTAGTGTCGCATCCTCTCACGGCCCCGATGACAGTCGCTCGTTGCTCATCTAGATAGACCTCGAAGCAGAAGCTCTCTCCGTCATCAGGAGTGTAGACATCTCTTAGCATGGCTCACCACACTCGGTCTCTAAGCACCAAGTTAAGGATTGGTCCCCACTCCTTCCCGTCGCAGAAGCTAGCGGGCACAGGCGACTTGGGAATCTCTCAAACTCTCTAGGCAGGACACTCCAAGTCACTTTCTTCCCTCGTTGTCTCAGCAACTGCCTTTCATCCAGGACATACTCAGCAACATGTCTCGTAATCGATCCCTCTTCTTGTCTCAGCAGATACGTATGGCCTCACATCATAGTCATCCGTATCCAGAAACCGAGCTACAAGGACGTACAAGATCACCGAGTCGTGCTCACAAGTCACACACCTCTCAATGACGTACGGGAAGGCACCCCCAACCGTGATCCTTGTCAGCACCTCTATCGCTTTCGTTACTGCTGACAATGACTACTTACCAGGTTTGCCTTTTCAGATTGCATTGATGATTGACTGTCAGTTCCTACCATCACAGAATCCTTTAGGTACTGGCGGGGTAGGAATCCTCTCATAAATCCTAGGCAGTAAGCTCCAACTCGCTTCTATCTCTTGCTGTCTCAACTGATCTCTCTCGACTTTGACACACTCCACTATGACATCCCAGTTGGTAAAAAAACTAGGGTCCTGATCAGCTCCCTCTAGGATGTAGGGTCGAATATCATAGTCATCAGAGTCAAGGAATCTAGAGACAAACACATGCACAGTCGTTGTATCTTTTACACAAGTAATGCATCTGAGAAACATATAAGGGAAGCCACCACCGCAGGTGACACGAGTTAAGGCTTCTACGACATTATACTCTTCAGTCATCATCTGGTTTCTGACTTATGGACTTCTCAAGCGAAGGGTCCAGAAAACAAATTTCAAACCCTTGCTTGCAGGTTTGAATCACTTCAGATAGACTTCTGCAAGAGGCCCCTCCTCTCGGGGCTCCCTTAGCCGAAAGTCTTTCTGACTTGAGCCAGATCTTGTACGATTTATGTTAGACTGTTGCCTAGTCACAAAATATTATGACCAAGGTCTGCTCCCAGGAACTCAAGATTTTTAAGTCCCCGGCAACGGCGCCATTTTTGTCGCACCCCCACTGCTTCAAGGGTCTGGTTAGATGTTCTTCCCTGGGCCGAGCTCAGTGGGTTGGAGGACCAGCACACTGTCACGCAGGATTTTGATAGGTATAAAAGATAGAGGTGTATTCAGAGGCAGTCACACTTTGTCATACAACCGAGTAGTCAGGGTTATCCCTCCTGCCAGCGGCGACACGGCTTAGAGTGAGGCGTTCGGGTTTATCGCCTGCACCTGACCTCGTATAAAGGATAAACCCAAGGTCACCGGAGTCCCTATCATTCATGAGTCCTTCAAGTTGCCTAGAGTGTAACCTGTATAAAATAAGGAGGAAAATAACAAACATGCATCATAGAGCAATTGACACTGACAAGATGAGAAGACCAGAAACCAGACTCTGTAAGAGTATGACCAGAGATACGAGACTAAAGAGTAGTACACAGAATATGCAGGGAGCAGTCATTGGAGGGCTGCAGTCACTAATAAATAATAATGTTGTAATACATCATAGTGATTGAAAATAGAGAACCTCAATCAATGATAATAAGCGGTACCCCCTCGTGAGTAAGTGCTGCCATCTGGGACTCCATATCTGGCGCCTCGTCATTGAGAACTCGTGTGGCTATCGACTCTGGAACCACGTAGCTGATGTCGAGAGGCGCTGCTGGATCAATCTTGCAGATGTGGGCCATGCATGTAGCCATCTTCTCGTCTGCGACGCTCCTGAGATAAAGCTCCTCCGCAAGAATGATATCGCTTGAAGCTCCAATCAATATTTCAATACGTCCTCTCCCTCCAGAGTAAATGTAGGAAACCTCAAGAAAGCGATCTCCGTAAAGA
>BFEA01000006.1:1288971-1327378 GCA_003427395.1 Chara braunii | reverse complement strand
TTTTAAGGGTCTTCGGACCTTTCACCACTTCAAGACCATTCATGATTTTCAGATTGCCCAAAACTTTCACTTGACCACTTCAAGACACCCTTCACTACTTGAGGATGCAGCCTGCCTAAGCAGGTGGTTTTCAGGGTCTTCGGACCTTTCACCACTTCAGAATCATTCAGGATTTTAAGACTGACCAAAACTCTCACTTCAGAATTTTCATTCCTGAATTTTCAGCTACCCGATAACCGCTTGTGGCTCTATAAGGAGTTTTTGACGCTCATCCTCAGAGTCTTCAATTGTAAACGAGCCAGGATTGGATAGGTTCCTTATGCTCCGTGGACCAGTGTTCCGACAAGTGATTATTTCATAATTTCCACATGTCGGATCACACATAATTAGGATCAGAGTCCCGTCATGTTTATTAAACATCAACGTTTCTGTCCTGCAAAGGAACGACTTTCCCAAAAGGATGTCATGGTCCACATCTGGCATGACAAAGAAGCATGCACTGACTTTCACTCTCCCAACCTCGATAAGTACGTTCGAGGTCGTCCCACGAAACACTGCCATGCAGTTGGCTCCATGTAAAATGCCGCAATTCGAGCGATCTATCTCTAATCCGAACCTGAGTGCATCAGCTTCCCGGATGATGTTCATCTCTGCTCCCGTGTCCACCATTGTTGCGCACTTGGAGCCTTTCACCACCAAATTCACCATGCCGCAGGCCACACACTTCCAATCCATCTTCGTTCCTGTCTCCGCCCATTCCGCCTCCTTTGGCAGAATCACACTCAGATGTATGCTTGGCACCAGGCGCCGCAACAACCTTCCCTTCAATCCATCACGGAGCTTAGGGGCCGACGCCAAAATCTCTTTCAGGGTCATAAGGTTGTTATGACCCTCCAACAACCTATCAATCACCCTTTTCATATCGAACCCCTCCTCCAGTCGAACCACATACTTCTTCTTCTTCGGTGGCACATCGTGCAGACTTGGCTCGACTTCCTCTCAGGCTTCTCTCTTCTTAGCCCTTTGCTCGGCCCTCTGGTCCTCTTCCTAGCGCAACCTTTCGTCCTGCTCGTCCTCCTCATTATCGTCCTCCACCTCTATAACCTCCTTTCTCTTTTCTGGCTCTGACTATTTCTGTGGAGGTTCCTGGCTTGCGCTGGCCTTGACCTGTCCCCTGGTGAGAGCCGCCTGCGCCATTCTTCCTTGCGTCGTAGGGGGTCTGACCATCATTCTAGACTGTGGGCCTGATACCACAATAGCTACTCCGGGTCGTCCTGGCATCGATTCCGGGCCAGACTCATAAAGAAACACTTTGGGAATACCAGCCCTCCAATCCTTTACCTCTTCGCAAATGTCTACCAACTTCTGTTGGTACCTCCCCATCTTTCCCCACAAATCCTCCATTTTCCCTAAAAGGACTGATGCTGGCTCCACCTTCTCATCCTCATTTTTTCCCTCTGCCTCAACGACTATGGGGTCTTCCTTTACAACTCCAGCTTGTAGCCTCAGAGTTACCTCTTCATCACTTTCCACCTCTTTCACCCTAATTGGTGGGTCATCCCTTTCTTACCACAACCTAAACGTGGCAGGTGGTGCTTGTCGCGTAGCTATCCTTCTATGAGCCTCCGCCCTAACTCCTCCCAGAACCTTCGGGTCAATATACTCTCCGAACTGATCGTATATATCACCGTCCATATTGGAATAGATCAGTCTCGCCCTTTTATCTTCCCACCTAGTATTGCATAACCGTATAGTATGGCCTTGTTTGTCACAATGCTGGCATATAGCGGTTCTGCAATCAAAACGGGACCTCCCGCTTCTCTGGCTCCCTTGATTTCCCTGGCCCTAGTAGCCTTGGTTATCTCATTGTCCCCCTCGGCCACCGTCATTCCTACCACAGCCTCGTCCGCCGCCTCTTCCTCCATTCCCCTGATTACCCTGGCCTTGATTACCTCCACCAGCTACACTGCCTTGAGAACTCGGCGTGGGCGACGGAGGCGGTGCCGTGGGTTGGGCTTGTGTTGCGGGATAACTTGGTGGTGGCATACTTGCTTGGGGCCCAGCATATGGTACCATCTGCCCAGATGGAGCCGGGCTTCCCCATGGCACAAAGGTGTTAAACACAGGTCATGGCCACAGCCCAAATGGTGGTACCGCCGCTTGTGAGGGTCCAGCGCTGCTTGATGGAGCCGACGTACTTGGCAGGGCTACCGCTAGCGCTTGGGGTGCCTGCCCCTTTCCTGAGCCTTGCCCTCCCTGCGTTAAGTTGCGTTGTTTGCGTAACGCTTTTGAAAGGTGCTGGGGCACCGGCTCCTCTTCTTCCCACTCCTCCTAGACGGCTTCCTCTATCACTGGATCCTTCTATTTTCCGTGGATCGCCGTCACCACTTTCTTTTGTATCACCTCGTCCTTCCCATAGCCTAGCTTTGCAAGCACGTCGATGACGATCCTTTTCACTCCTGGGGTCCCTGAGGCGGTCGCATCTCGTTCTTTCCTCTTTCGCCTTTGCAAGCGCTTCTGATACTGCTCCACCTGGTCCAAACTTCCTTCCCCGACCCCTTTGTCAATAGTGGCCCAGGTGAGCTTCGCGCTCCCTCCTCCATGGCTCGTCAGCTCTGACGCTTCCGATGCAGTGAGCAATCCCAAAAAAATAGCACACTACGCCTCCTCAGAGATCTCAGGGACCTTTCTCGCCTTCTTCTTAAACTCTTGTACGAAGGCTCCCACCATGGTGAAATCGTCCCTGTTCATCGCCTCCAAATCTGCAGTGGTCAACATGCCAACCTGTATTTCCTTTGCATCCCATCTTCGAATCTTGCCCAATTGTTATTAGTTGTGTTCACAACCGTCTCTACCTCTTGGTGATAACCATGAAGCACGTACTTTAAAATCTGTTGGAACTTCACAACGTCGGATAGTCCCACTAATGCTTGTTCCACCAAGTCAAGCCAATTAGAGACCTGCTCCCCATTGAAATGAATGGTATCGACCTTGGGAACATTGCTCTGAGACCTTTCACGCCTGTCCAAAGCTTCGACCAAATCGTCGATCGTCAGGACCTTCCCAGCACCGTCAGCTATGCCTCCTGACATCTTGGCCGAGCCTCTTTCTCAAAATTTTCATGTTAAGAAGAGAAAGAAGAAGAAGACTTTCATTCAACGTCCTAACTTACCGTGACGCCTATCAGGTTTCTTAGACAGTCACTTAGAGATTCAGATCGAGTAGTATTACCTATTCCTTCTCTTTGAACTCATCTTAATAGGCCCCATTTTTATTAAAGGGTTTCCCTTATGATTCTCTAACCCCGACAGCTAATCAGGTCAGAGATAAAACTTATTACATCAGTAACGTTTATCCATCATAAACAGCTTGGCAAAACACTACGTATTCTGTCTCTCGTCATATGCCTATTCTTTTCTCAATCTTATACCCGGATGTCGTTCCACCAGGGACAACGGTAGGCTTCCGTTATCCCCGGCAACGGCGCCACCTGTCGAGCGCATCGGTCCGGCACCGCACAAGGCAAGGCGGGACCCTCCCGGCCTCGTCACGTTGGAGTTGGTCTTAATCCTCGTCGCGAAGACACATGGAGTTTCTGAAAGCCGCTCAAGCCGAGTGCGCCAACCTTACCTCTCGTGAGCCCTTACGACAGGATAGGGCTTAGGCAACGCACGACTTACCTCCACCTTGAGGGAGCTGCCACCTCCCTTCGGTGGGCGTATCCCCGCCGAGCTACCAGTCCACAGTACGAAAGTTGATCAGTTGCAATCGCAGAGGTGGACCAGTAGAGGGCGATTCTCGTACGCTGTAGCATAGGGGGTACGCGCGGTTTTACTCCTCTGTCGCACCCGCACGTGAACCAACATCTTGGGGGGTTGAGGTCTCAAGCGCGACTCGTCGCCGGTCGACTAGGACGCATCCCACGCACCTACGCGTACTCCACTCCAAAATACATAAAAAAATAAAACAGCACACACATATACATACATATATAGAACGACACAGAACAAACAAAATGACAACACTCCTGGTCCCTTTGTAGCCATCCCATAACTCTCTGATGCGGAAGTCGGACAGGCGTTACGCAAGAGACTTTGTATAAAACCTCACGGGCGCAGAGTCTTCCCATATCGACTAGCAATGCATGAATATGCAAGCATCTACTCCCTCACGATATTGCACAGTTGAAGATATAGCCATGCTGCCGTCGTGGCACCTCTGGCCTTTAGGCCGAGTGTCTGGGCTGGTAGGGCAAATAGGCTTTGCGCGGGGGGAAATCCCTTCCATGCAGAGTCTAGGACCTGGGATGTCCTGGACAAAGACCTTGAATCCAGGCCCAAGACCAACGTCCGACTAATAAATTTTTAAGAAGCATACAACAAATAGAGGGGTTTTCTTTCCTTTCTTAGTCCCAACCCCAATTAAACCCTTAAGTGTAGGCCCCTCAGGTCACGCGAACACCCAATATAGATACATAGATATATATATGTAAAGAGGAATAAGTATGTGACGATCACTTCTCACAATCACAGTGGGACTCCTCACAGCCATATATATGTGTGAGATCGCAGGCAATCAAATCCAAAATCCGGACCACAGAACATACCTGCAATCACATCAAAGAGTCAACCAAAAGTTCACGCACTACACGGAGTCAACTTCAACTAACCTCTATACTCATACTTCTCGCTTTAGCCATGCAAGCCCCAACCCTTCTCCAACCAACCATAAATAAATACTCAGTACCTTTGTTAAATGATCATTCAATAAAAATATGGGTGAAAACCTTAATAAAACAATAAAAATCACCAGGGCTAAAGCCTTTTAGGTTGAGTATTGAGGATGAATTGGAGTTGAGTCGTAGACCAACGAATCGACAACCGACCAGTTATCAGTGATAACAAAAGGTGACCCTTGTTGGATCAGGTTGAACCAAGTCCTGATTTTCGAGTCAAAGGTTCAGGAGGACCTGTAACATAAGACAGGTCAAAATATCCTCTATACACAGTGGATTATCAGAATTGTCATCAATCAAAACATAATCGAAGTCCTCTAAACTAAGAAAATTTTGGCAACGCTTCCCGTAGCAAAAATGTCTTTCCAGAATTTATAATACCCCAAATATGAAAACAAAAATCAGACTTTAATTATAGAAAGTCAAAATTTGTCTAACTCCCTAAATTAGTAAAAATTTGGGCAGCATCTTCTTTAGAAAGATAGACTTATCAGATTTATACTAAGTCAAGTAGGAACTAAGAGGTTAGACTGTGAGTTCGACTTTAAGACAAAGCTTAACCGACCCCTTAGATTTGTAGAAATTTCGGCAGCGCTTCCCGTATAGAAAATGTTTTTCCAAGATTTATACAAAGCTAAGTTAAGAATCTAAAATGACTTTGACTTCTCAAGGTCTAATTTTGTTTAACTCCTTGAATTAGCAAAAGATTGGGTATCACACCCTTTGGAAAGGGAGGTTTTTCAGGTTTTTAACAAGACAAAAGGTCAGAAAAACTGGACCCTGAAAAATACAAAATTTGACTAATTCCTTGGTTTTGTAGAAATTTCGGCAGCGCTTCCCGTAGAGAAAGTGGCTTACGAAGATTTATACAAGACAAAGTACAATAAATGATCCCAGAAAATGCAGAAATTGACCTAAGTAAAAAAAAACTTAGCTAAGAAAATGCAGGAATTGAAACTAACTCCTATGGCTCTAGCACGTGGCGAGCAACTAAAGCAACTACCTATCAAACTGAAACTCATACTAAGTAGTAGCCTCACTTAGTCACATGCAGACCAAACCACAAAGGTAAGTACTCTCACCATCCTAAACTCATCTTAACAAACAATAGTTCATAATTTTCCAATGATTTATCTCTTTATACCCATCTTACATAAGGCATAAAGCTAGACCACCCAAACTTATGGAATATGTCTAGCTCAGTCATGGAGTATACATAAACACAAGGCACAACAATTGTTTTTTGTTCTTTGAGCATATGACTAGGTCACCCTAGTCGACCTGAACTGTTTAAGTATCCCAGTTTTATATAATTATGTGCACTTAGTCTTTTGAGGTAACATGTAACTGAAAAGATCATCCTTAACTCAAGATTCAGTCTGCCCCATCGTACCACAAGTTTATTCTTAATAAGTACTTTCTCCAATTTGTGATAAATTATAGTCAGATCACCCAAACTTATGAAACTTTGTCTGACTAGGTTGTTCTTAAGTAGGATAATGGTCATCTTAACAAACAATGATTCATAATCTTTCAATGATTTATCCCTTTATACCCAGCTTACATAAGGCATAAAGCTAGACCACCCAAACTTATGGAATGTGTCTAGCTCAGTTATGGAGTATACACAAACACAGGGAACAATAATTTTTTTCTTTCTTTGAGCATATGACTAGGTCACCCTAGTCTCCTGAACTGTTTAAGTATCCCAGTTTTATATAATTATCTGCACTTCGTCTTTTGAGGTAACATGTAACTGAACCAATCATCTTTAGCTCAAGATTCGGCCAGCCCCATCGTACCACAAGTTTATTCTTAATTAGTACTCTCTCCAGTTGGTGATAAGTTATAGTCAGACCACCTTAACTTATGGAAATCTGTCTAACTAGGTTGTTCATAAGTAGGATAATGGTGAAGTATAGCCAAGTTATAACCTTCTGGTTCCAGCATGTGCGTGGCATCGGACCAAGACCACCCAAACTTATGGAACATGTCTTGGTCCTCAGCCTGATTCATTTCTCTTAAAACCAAAGCAGGAAAGGCTGAGTCACCCAAACTTATGGAACATGCTCAGACCTCCTCGTTCAGAACAAAAAGAAACTGAAAAAAATCCAAAGTAAACAAGGCGATCAAGCCGCCCAAACTTATGGAATATACTTCGTCCCTGAAAGTCAATCACAGTCAGCCCTCACAAGTTAGAGCAACCATACCACCCAAACTTATGGAACATATGTGGTTCTCCAGGCAATTCAAAATAAACATAGCACTAGGCCTCCCCAAACTTATGGAGACTTGCCCAATCTTTGATAGACCTAGTCAAACAAGCAATATTGTCTTTCTCCCATCCTTCCCCAAGATGCAACTCCACGATCTGCTTTCAGTCAAATAATAAAACTGAAACTGACATTGCACATACATTCCTTTACTTAATCTGGTTTGTGTCCTAAAAGTCAAACTGAAAAGTCAAAGTAGGGATGCACACAGTATACTCAGTCAAAACATAGCAAGGGGTGCAGTTAAGGGCTATAACTGGGCTTATAGAAGGAGATGAAAGGTTACCTCTCAGTTCCCTACCTCCAGAACTCCTCCTGGGTTCGGGCAGAGCTCCCGCAATCGGTGGGCTGACTCCCCACAAAGTTTTGTTGCGGTCCTACGGATTGCAATCCCGCCTGCCGCCTTCCTCTCAGAATAAGGTTAGACTTAGAGTAAGAAGGGCAGAATGTGAGGTTTTTGACTCTCGAGATGCAAGAGAGGGACAACTCAACTCTCAGGAGAGGGCCTTGTAATCTTTACGTGCCTGAGGGGCCCACAATGGCGGCCAGAATGCACAACAGCTTTGACCAACTCAACTCAAACCTTCGGTTTTGTTGGGCCCCTGACGACTTTTCATCTCACAACAATCCCCCCCCTCTTTTTTAAGGAACTCAACCACTCCTTTAACTTGAACTCGCAACTTCGTGGCTTGCCTCCAACCACTTCGTACGATGGAACAAACAACGCACCGACTAACAACTAAGTCTGCATTCTTGCGGTTGACCCCCTCACATTTGCAGGCTTGTAAAAGGATTAACACATCGCTTCAACAAACAAATTTATCGCCGGTCTAGCTAGCCTGCTGCAACTTCAGACGATTGAACAAGGAACAAATCGGCCATCAGGTAACTCTTCGAGCTCGCAGTTTGTCTCTTGCAGCTTCAGTCGGTACTCTGGACAGTGCTTTGGTAAGACCGTCAAGCGTGCAATGTCCATAGCTTGTTCCTAATCACCCCGTACAACAAGATAGGCAGCGCATTTGTCAGTAGTCAAACAGGCAGCCTCACAACCTTTCCCAGATACACAGCAGCACCTCTCCCCAAACGAGCTCTGTCCCTCTGCCTTTTCTAGGTGTAGCTTCGACAGTCGTCAAGCGGAAAACCACATTGAAAGCCTGGAAGTCCGATACTATGAAAAAGCAGAATTGCACCGATACAACACCAATAAGCGCCAAAGCACCGGAGCCGAGTGTCATGGAGAGCATATTTTGGTCACCATCAATGTTTACTACATGGGGTCTCCCCTCCCATCTGACGTTCGGCGCCCAGACTGCGGCCAACACGACTACTTCACTATCCTAACTTCAGCAACAGTAATTAGAATGACTACAAATGTCACTTATGCAGACTTCCACGTCGAGCAAGCACACTCCTTTACACCTTCTCCTTCTTTCCACACACTCTCTCCGATGCAGAGTCATACTCACAAACGTACCTGGTTGTCATCCATGCTAAGTCCAGGCGAAGATATAATGATGGTTACCCCATTTGCAACTCTTTGTGGCAACGTCTTTTAGTTTATCGTGTAGAACACGTGTACTGTTGTTCTAGCCGGACGAGTGGATCCCCACTATACACAACTACCAAAAGAACGAGACGAGGTACGCTCCGATGAATGCAGCAGCCAAATCTCCAAGAAGATCGTGGACGTGCCGGATGTCCAGATTCCGATGACGATGGTCCCCACTCGCAGCGAACGGACTGTCGGGCGATGAACGGGGAGGAGGCCACAAGTCGGGATGCTGATCTTTAATGGAACAACTATCAGAACTAAAATACGTACTGCGAGGGCGACTCCTATCAGCAAGGACTTGCCACGACCACCTCTACACCCGTAAGGACTTCGAGGATGAACCTGCCCTTTCCACCACTCGCCACTTCTTCGGAAATAGTATGGATCTTCTATCGGAACAAGGGACGATACGTCCTCCTCATATTGATCACTTGATGGTTCGTCTCATGCCACTACTCTCGTATTGTGCAGAAAGGGAATGAAACTCCCTCTAAAGTACGACTAGGTTCATCGATATTTCCCCAACACGTACCTTCCTTCACGCAACTTATAACTCGCGCTATGCTGAAACCACGACCTCAACATAAAATTTGATTGTTGTTGCACTCGCAATGATGAGAAAGTCCGACTTTGTCTTTTCAATCTGCAGTTTCCGCTCATAAACGGGCAAGAACGCACTCCTCCTCTCTCTTTCTCCTTTCCTCCACACTTTTTTTCTTCTCTCTATTTCTAATCCTTCTAACTTATCACTAGAAATGGGGTCAGATTCAGTTTCGTCTGACCCAAAAACCTACGAGTAGTGACTTCTCCAGCCCGATTCCATTAAGATGAGGCAAGTTAAGCGCCCTTTCGCCTACCAGTCCCGCCATCTCCATTGTCTTCACCTTGCATGTACCCGTCGTCAAAACACGACTCGGCTCGCCTTCCTTTTTACCGCATCCGCTAAATCGTCACTCTGCCGTCCCGACCGCTCTCTTTCGATTCCTTTGCAACTCAACGCTTGCCTGCAGCAACCCTACAACAGTGCAACACATGTCGCGGTGTCGGAGGGCGCAGTGCCCCGGCCCTCCTGTGCCTGACTTCTGCTCAGTACCAGCTTCTCGCTTTGACACACGCGGCTCGTCAGGTAGTTCTCGAACCTCTAAGGCCCACTTAGTATGCCAGGCTATACCCTGCTATGGGCCGGCCCAGTTGGCGCCTGCCCTCAGCAAAAGGGGGCGCCACTGGACTTTCCATTGGTCCACGCAGGCTCGGCGCCCTGCCGTACAACAAAGCACTACCGGCCTGCGGTCGTGGTAGCCGTCGGGTTCGCCCAGGGACGCGAAGGTAGAGGGACCGACGCAGTTTTTTCTACTGCACGCCGAGTGCCCTTTAGTCAGGTTATGGGTTAGGTGCTTGGAGCAGGTGGTCGCTGTTAGAGAAAAAGAGGCTAAGCAAAGAAAACAAGAAAGAAAAAAATGAAGCGTAAAAAGGAAAGTGAAAAAAAAAACTAGAGGCTAATCTGCACGAGTGAACCTCGTACTTTAATTTGGGGAAATCTTACGACCTTTAGTCACTTTGTCCTTACGTTTTCGTTATTTTCATAATTATTATTACAATTATTATTATTACAATTATTATTATTATTATTATTATTATTATTATTTAATTTTTTTTTTCGTACAATTCGTCAATCTCGGTTTTCATTTCGGCCTGTCATCTCAAGGTGTCAGCGGGTCAACTTGGAAGCGCGATCGTCGTCTGATGGTTCAGACTGGCTCAACTCTTCGTTGTTTCCCTGCACCAGGTCTGTTCAATTGGGCTTCGTGCGATAGGACCTCAAAAGAGGGGCGACCCGCGACCGCATCGGTAGGAGGCTTATCACCCCCGTGGAGGGTCATAAGCCCCCTCCTTACCATTGGACAGGGGTACCCATCGGGGGTAGATCAGCGGCATGTTTTGAAAGAAGGAAAGCGATCGGCAGCATCCCTTTATGGGACTGTTGCGTTTAGTCTAGGTCACCTCACCTCCAGAGCGACCATTGGGGTCTCGGCTCCGCTATCTTTTCTTTATTCAAACTTCTCTCACGAAAATTCTTGGAAGTAAATATCTTTACTTTTATTTAAATTTATTGTTACAAAGTTTTAGAAGAGGGTGCTTGGGTCCCTCGTTCAGAACGCCGGGGTCGCAGCAAATGGCGATCTTATAAAAAGAGAGGGAGATGAGCTTCCGGCTATCTGGCCATTAGTAGCCTCTTCTCGCTACTTGTTGGAGAATTGGGGAGAGGGCTGAGCGGCTGGGTGGAAGTGGGGCACTCTACCCGAAGGCGTGTGCGGGGAGTGTTAAGTCCGGAGTGTTTCGGGAGTCAGTGTCCGAGTTCCATACACTCCCTATCTAAAAAGGGGTGCAGTTATAGTGCGCTGCAGTGGCCTGTATGGGTACAGGCCAAGGTGCCTGCAGTTCTACTGAAGATGGGAGCGGATGTCTTAAGAGGGGCCAACGGTGACAGCTACCCTGGACTATAGTCGCTGGAATCGGGAGGTGAGGTTGGACGTAAAAGTGGAAGGGGGGAAAGAAGAAGAGATGAGAGCGGACCAGGGCCTGCAGCTGGCTATCACGGAAGCTAAGGACCGGGCCGAAAGGAGGTGTAGATGGGACGGGGTCACGGACGAAATGAGGGTGACCGTCTCATACCTGGATGGAGAGACCTCAAGGGACACTGTAGAAAGGGAACAACAGCATCTAGACCGTGACACGGAGGCGGAAAGTGAAGAGAGTGACCGCGAGGTACGGACCCAGTCCTGGCCTGGCCTGGACCAGTGGAGACGAGGTCACCCGGCCGCGAAACCTGTGGAAAGTGGCCTGGGGGCCAGCTCGCGACGAAGTGAGCAGGACTAAGGTCGCTAGGCGGATGCGGAGGCTCGCGGACAATAGGGGAAAAGAAGACAGACAGTGGGGCTGCGGAGTAAGGTGCAGGCGAGTGAGAAAGGCCAGACTGGTGCGTGCAAGAAGAGCGATGCTAGCGTCAGCTTTAACTTTCACGCGCGAGAAGAAAAAAAGAGAGTCGACGCGTGTGCGAAAGAGAGGCGAACCTGAGACGAGGTCAGTCCTGAGTGAGTTATGGTGGCGACGCGTATACTCCCAACGGATGTGTCGGAATGCGAACTTGCAGGTTGTTGTTAGGAATACTGTAAGAAATTCATTGAGCCATATCGTCTAAATATGGGGGAAGTTGTAACAAGGTTCTCGTAGGCGAAACCACGGGAGGATCAGCGACACAAGGAACGACCGACTTTCGGGGAGTGGGACGTTGGCTTGCTCTCCTTTCCGATGACCTTTAACTCATCTGCTCGATCCATTGTCGAGCGGGCCTTGCCCGAATAGAATGAGCCATGTGGTTGCCACACCTGACCTGTGAAGATTCTCCATACACATTGATTCTCACAGTGTTATTATTATTAGTATTAGTATTATTATCATTATTATTATCATTATTATTATTAATTATTAATTATTATTGCGGTTGCTACTATTGTTATTATCATTATTGCTAGTATTACGGTGACCTTCTTAGCTACTGTTTCCATGTAAATTGCTTTAAACTCTTGATTAAATCAGATCGCAAAGATGACTAAATGAATGAGAAAGGCATGAAAAATGTTTGTAGGAAAGAAGCACGCTCAAAAGAGAGTAGAGACGAGGTAGAATGAGGAAGACAAGAGGGGCAAAGAAGAAGAAGAATAAGAATGTTGTTGATACTTACGTGCGAACGAATGGCAAAAACATACACACTTAACAGCGACTAGATGATTCAACCTCCTGATAAATCGGTGAAACTCCGACGAAACAGTTCATCGCAGTCCCTCGTTTCTTATCCTCTTCTCACTCTCTACCTATGGTTTACCAGACTCTGTTTGAAGAGAGAGAGAGGGGGAACAGACAGATAGTGAAAGAAACAGACAGACAACGGCAGACATACACTAACTAACAGACATGGACAAACATCCAAACATATAAACAAACACAGAAAGGGGGAGGGAGAACGTACTTGGTGTGTGATGGTGGTTGGCATTAAAGAGATGGTTAATGGGAGCCTTATTTTTCATCGAATATATAGCGAAATGCCTGTTGTATATGGTACACCGACACTAAAGTCACCATTTTCATGGTTTTACACTTCGGTGTTTTACTTAGTGTATTTTCTACTCATACATTATTATATCCCGATGCGCTTTCGGTGTTTCGGTACCGAAAACGCACTTCGGGATTTCGGTGTTTTACTTAGTCTAGTTTCTACATCTTGATCATTATATCCCGATGCGTTTTCGGTGCTTCAATACCGAAAATGCACTTCGGGATTTCGGTGTTTTACTTAGTGTATTTTCTACTCATACATTATTATATCCCGATACGCTTTCGGTGTTTCGGTACCGAAAACGCACTTCGGGATTTCGGTGTTTGACTTAGTTTATTTTTTTCATCTTGATCATTATATCCCAATGCGCTTTCGGTGCTTCGATACCGAAAACGCACTTCGGGATTTCGGTGTTTTACTTAATGTATTTTCTACTCATACATTATTATATCCCGATGCGCTTTCGGTGTTTCGGTACCGAAAACATACTTTGGGATTTCGGTGTTTTACTTAGTGTATTTTCTATATCTTGATCATTACATCCCGATGCGTTTTCGGTGTTTCAGTACCGAAAACGCACTACGGGATTTCGTTGTTTTACTTAGTGTATTTTCTACTCATACATTATTATATCTCGATGTGCTTTCGGTGTTTCGGTACCGAAAACACACTTCGGGATTTCAGTGTTTTGCTTAGTGTATTTTCTACTCATACATTATTATATTCCGATGCGCTTTCGGTGTTTCGGTACTGAAAACGTACTTTGGGATTTCGATGTTTTACTTAGTCCATTTTCTACATCTTGATCATTATATCCCGATGTGCTTTCGGTGTTTCGATACCCATGTTTTTTTTTGGGGGGGCGCAAAATTGCCTTATGGTTGGGTTAGGCCCAACATCAATTTATGCTTGGCTTATTGATCACCTGTGCTGTTTTGTGCCTAAGAAGGGTGGAGTCGTGTACGCATCCACTACAACGGGCTAAACAACATCCCTTGTTCTATTGTGAGCAATCAATTTCTGCTTAAAGTTTCCAATCAAGTGTGAGATGATTTCAATCAAGCCTGTGTGACTGGTGATAATAGACTAAAAATGGTTGGCATTATTTTAACAATCAACCACGAGCACCACGTCATCAAGAAAAAAACCCAAAGTTTCAACACAGGGGTGTCAACCCACAGCTGCTTCTTACTTGTGGTCATGACATTTGAACATACCTTACTGTATGAGCTTAAATCTAGGATTGAACATGTATGTGCCTCACTGCAGCCGGAGGGTTATTTCAACTCCTCAACAAACTTAAACTTTGATAACTCATTTTGCCCATACTTGGTGCAAGGATCCATCCAATGACAATGCCAAACTTTCAAGGTCCAAAGGTTCATGGAAGATAAGTGTGAGTGAGTCAAATTGAAACTAGAATTACAAAAGCCGAGAGCGCGCAAATTGGGAAGCACCACTCAATAATCAATGAAACAACAATATAGTAGCCCTACCATGATGTGTCTGTGTGTACTACTCTACACACCTTTTACACACACTTGTCAACTACCTCTCATATTGTTCTTATGTCTCTTCGCCAGACGCTGCTGACGGTCCGCTCACTCATGTACACCTCACCAGCATGAGGTAAGGACCACCAGTTTGCATTGTTTTCATTCTCTTCCTTGATTTCCTCTGACAACCGGCAATCAGTTTTCCGCTCAGTGCTACTGTAGCATGTTGAGGCCGCTACACGGGTCTTGTTTTGGGGCCTGACGGTTGTTCTAGGCCCCCAGACCGCCACACATTTTTGGTGAGCGACCCAGAGGGCCACGACCATTTTTCCAGGCCAGGCACACACTTGGTTTCACTTGTGCTCTCGTTTATTCAACTTTTTTTCTCTGTTTTTTTTTTTTTCTTTCTCTTTTTTACTATTATATTGGTTCGAACTTGATTGTGTATTTCAACAGGTTCTAGATGTACCAACTGAGGTGGGCTTGTTGGTCCTCTAAGTGGCCTATTTTTCTCTGTTTCAGCCTTTCAGGTGTGTAAGTTCGGGTTTTTCCTTTTGTCCGAAGAGGCAGATGAGTGTTTGGACCAGTGAATTTCAGTTTCGGCTGCCATAGGCCAGGTTCAGATTTGCCCATATGTGGGACTGGACCAGACATTCGTCTGTTTGTGACTGCCCCGGTCCTCAGGATCCTGCTGCATTAGCAGGGTTGTCTAGACATCCAGTATGGACTGAGGTAGGTTGTTTTGGCCAGGATCGTAGGACCAGGACTTGGGCCTGCGCTCAGGACCATCAATCGAACATCACGTTCGACGGTCCTGATTGCAGACTGAGAGTTTCTCAGCCACGCCCAGCGGTATATAGCTGGGCAAGTCCTCCACTTTGAGGACATTCGGGCTGGAGCCTCAGTTGGGCGTCACTCTACTGGAGTAGCGCCAATTATTCGAGAGTTGTGATAGAGCAGTGTTAGAGGAGTTAAGGAGTTGGTTGGAGTAGAGAGGTTGGCGAAGGGCATGTCCAAGACGGAGAGAGAGACTTACTTGGATGCCATAATTGGGATTCATACCGGTCATGCGACCGGCCTTCAGCAGCAGCCTGCATCGGGAGTCGTCACCTTCGAAAGGCAGTATTCGTGGCATCATCATCAGGAGCATGCGGGAGAGGAGAGTTCTTCTTCTTCTCCTCCTCCTGATTCTTCGCCGCACCTTCATTCTCACTATTTTTCTTCTCCTCCTCCGTCTTTATCATTTGTGGTTGCTTCCCGAAGCACATTTTCGGTAGCGAAACACCGAAAACACTTCGAGATATGACTTCACAAAAATTAATAACTGAAACACTGAAATCCCGAAGTGCGTTTTCGGTACTGAAACACCGAAAGCACTTCGGGATATGACTTCGCAAAAATTAATAACTAAAACACTGAAATCTCGAAGTGTGTTTTTGGTACCGAAACACCGAAAGCACTTCAGGATATAATGTATTAAACACCGAAATGTCGATGTGCGTTTTCGGTACCGAAACACTGAAAACACTTCGGGATATAATATACAAGATGGTAGAAAAACGACTAAGTTAAACACCGAAATCCCGAACTGCTTTTCAGTACCGAAACATCGAAAGCACTTCGGGATAAAATGATGGAGATGATAGAAAATCGACTAAGTTAAATACAAAAATCCCGCAGTGCGTTTTCGGTACGGAAACATGGACAACACTTCAGGATATGATGTATTAACCACCGAAATCCTGAAGTGTGTTTTCGGTACCGAAACACCGAAAGTACTTTGGGATATGACTTCGCAAAAAATACTAAGTAAGAAACCGGAATCCCGAAGTGCGTTTTCAGTACCAAAACACCGAAAGCACTTCGGGATATAATGTATTAAACACCGAAATGCCAAGGTGGGTTTTCGGTACCGAAACACCGGAAGCACTTCAGGATATGATATACTAGATGGTAGAAAATCGACTAAGTTAAACACCGAAATCCCGAAGTGCATTTTCGGTACCGAAACACCGAAAGNTTCAGGATATGATATACTAGATGGTAGAAAATCGACTAAGTTAAACACCGAAATCCCGAAGTGCATTTTCGGTACCGAAACACCGAAAGCACTTCATGATAAAATGATGGAGACGATAGAAAATCGACCAAGTTAAATACCGAAATCCCGAAGTGCGTTTTCGGTACCGAAACACGGCTAACACTTCGGGATATGATGTATTAACCACCGAAATCCCGAAGTGTATTTTCGGTACCGAAACACTGAATGCACTTCGGGATATGACTTCGCAAAAAATACTAAGTAAAACACCGAAATCCCGAAGTGTGTTTTCGGTACCAAAACACCGAAAATACTTCGGGATATGACTTTGCAAAAAATACTAAGTAAAACACCGAAACCCCGAACTGCGTTTTCGGTACCAAAACACCGAAAGCACTCCGACATAAAATGATGGAGATGATAGAAAATCGACTAAGTTAAATACCGAAATCCCGAAGTGCGTTTTCGGTACCGAAACACGGATAGCACTTCGGGATATGACTTCACAAAAAATACTAAGTAAAACACTGAAATCCCGAAGTGCGTTTTAGGTACCAAACACCGAAAGCACTTCCGGATAAAATGATGGAGATGATAGAAAATCAACCAAGTTAAATACCGAAATCCCGAAATGCGTTTTCGGTACCGAAACACGGATAGCACTTCGGGATATGATGTATTAACCACCGAAATCCCGGAGTGCATTTTCAGTACCGAATTTACGGAAAGCACTTCGGGATATGACTTCGCAAAAAATACTAAGTAAAACACCGAAATCCCGAAGTGCGTTTTCGGTACCGAAACACCGAAAGCACTTCGCGATATAATGTATTAAACACTGAAATGCCGAGGTGTGTTTTCGGTAACTTAACACCGAAAACACTTCAGGATATGATATACTAGATGGTAGCACCGAAATCCCGAAGTGCATTTTTGGTATCGAAACACCGAAAACACTTCGGGATAAAATGATGGAGATCATAGAAAATCGATTAAGTTAAATACCGAAATCCCGAAGTGCGTTTCCGGTACCGAAGCACGGCTAGCACTTCGGGATATGATGTATTAACCACCGAAATCCCGAAGTGTATTTTCGGTACCGAAACACTGAATGCACTTCGGGATATAACTTCGCAAAAAATATTAAGTGAAGCACAGAAATCCCGAAGTGTGTTTTCGATACCGAAACACCGAAAGTACTTCATGATATGACTTCGCAAAAAATACTAAGTAAAACACTGAAATTCCGAAGTGCGTTTTTGGTACCGAAACACGGATAGCACTTCGGGATATGACTTCGCAAAAAATACTAAGTAAAACACTGAAATCCCGAAGTGCGTTTTTGGTACCGAAACACGGATAGCACTTCGGGATATGACTTCGCAAAAAATACTAAGTAAAACACCGAAATCCCGAAGTGCGTTTTTGGTACCGGAACACCGAAAGCAATTCGGGATAAAATGATGGAGATGATAGAAAATCGACTAAGTTAAATACCGAAATGTTGAAGTGCGTTTTTGGTACCGAAACACGGATAGCACTTCGGGATATGATGTATTAACCATCGAAATCCCGAAGTGCATTTTCGGTACCGAAACACCGAAAGCACTTCGGGATATGACTTCGCAAAAAGTACTAACTAAAACACCGAAATGCCGAAGTGCGTTTTCGGTACCGATACACCGAAAACACTTCGGGATATGATGTATTAAACACCGAAATGCCGAAGTGCGTTTTCGGTACCGAAACACCGAAAGCACTTCAGGATATGATATACTAGATGGTAGAAAATCGACTAAGTTAAACACCGAAATCCCGAAGTGCATTTTCGGTACCGAAACACCGAAAGNTTCAGGATATGATATACTAGATGGTAGAAAATCGACTAAGTTAAACACCGAAATCCCGAAGTGCATTTTCGGTACCGAAACACCGAAAGCACTTCGGGATATAACTTCTCTGAATTAGTAAGTTAAATCTCGAAACCACTTTTCGGTGTTCACAAAACCCGAAGTTATAAACAAACATTTTGTCTTCGCCAAACCTAAACACTGATTTCGCGAACTTGTTTTAGCGAATTCGGTAAGCTTCGCTCCTAGGTTCGGCGAATTTTCCGGGGTCCACTAACCACGAGTGTGGCATTGGTGTTGACATCCCGTGCATTGATCTTCGACTTCAGAGTGATCTGGTTGCAAGAATGTAGGTGGGATAACTAGTTTGAATAGAGTAGGTCGAACGCTGGGAAGCCAGACAGAGAACAAGGACATTGGATACTGTGTTGGCATGAATTAAATGGTTGAACAATGGTTTATGTGTTCATTATATTGCCCTTATTACATGAAATATCAGTGCATTTGTGCTCTCTGGTTGTACACGACCACTTTGACGTTTGTGTGATTTCGCAACTTGACTTTCTATATATCGTTCTCACTCATATTCCTTGCATGTGAGTAATCAACTCATGCTGATTACGTCTCTGCCCTTTGTACACACTATCGTCGCTCCTACGGAATGAATGGTCCTGTGAAGTGTCTGAATCGCTGTGTTCTCAACGATAGTAGTTGGGGGTGATGTGTAAAGTTCACCGAACTGTATCATTTAGAAGGAAGAAGAGAACACACATAAGAAGAGGAAGAAGGAGAGAAGGAAGAAATAGAGGAAGAGGATGAAGAAGGAAGAGAACGAAGGAAGAAAGAGAAGAAACAGTCAAACAGACAACTAGACGCAGGCAACTAAACAGACAAAAAGATACGGACAAGCAAACACACACGGACAGGCAAACATACACGGACAAGCAAAAAGACACGGACAAGCAAATAGGCACACACAGTCAGCGACAGCCAAACGACCAAACGACCGGACGTGACAAACAAACGGATAGCTTGACACAGACAAACAAGCGAACACACAAACGCAGGCAAGCAAGCAGACAGACAGACGCAAATGGACAGACGCACACACAAAGATAAAGAGAGAAAGAGGGATAAAAATAATTATGCGACAGGCGATGGTCTGCAGGGGTCGGCATCTTCAAGTTCTTCAGTTGTGTTGCTAACGTCAACAGTTGCATTGTCAGTAGGGAGGCTTGCAGTAGCTGCGTGATAGTACGCTGGGGTCGACATCTTCAAGTACTTCAGTTATGTTGGGGATGACGGGAGTATGCTCAGTGGCATTCGTATTTGAGTACTTTGGTTTTCCTTTGGTGATACATCGGTGCAATTATGCTTTCTGGATAGTGTCGGACTCCTTGACTTTCAATGTGATTTTGCAATATCAAATCTGTTATTTCGCTATTGATCATTATTATTATTATTATTATCATTATTATTATTACTATTATTTTTAGATTGTCGAAAGTATCGATCTTGAACGAGGAATGTCTTGTAAGCATGAACCATCAACTCTTGCTGATTACGTTATGGCCCTTTGTACTCACCGCCTATCGCTCCCACTGATTGAGTAGTCTGGTGCAGTGCATGGATCGCCATGATCCCATCAGTGTGCAACTGGGAATGTTATGTGAAGTTCATTAAACCTTGTCACTCAAAGGAAGGACGGACCGCACAGAAGAAGAAGAAAAAAAAAAAGAGGAGGAGGAAGAGATAGAGGAAGTGGAAGAAGGAGGAAAACGAAGAAAGATAGAGAAAAAACAGACAGACAGACATGAACAGATAAAGATAAACACAGACAGTCAAACAGACTGACAAACACAAACAAACAGACAGACGCACACAAAAAAAGAGACGGCAGAGGAAGAGAGAGAGAAGAGGAAGACAAACGTGAATAGTGAAGGATAGACGCCTACCTTTGATCGGGGTGCTAATATTATATTGTTGTATTCCGCGTTGTTAAGCGCCTTGCGACTGGATCTCCAAAACTGTTTTAATGTGGTGAATTGTTGGAAATTCTAAGTTGCGCACATATGGAATCTGCATCTCCAATCTCTAGTATAGGTTCCTCAATGCATATGTGTATGCGTCGTGTGTTCCTCTATGTATGTGTGTGCGTACGTGTCGTCATAAACACTATACATTCAAAATAAGCATGACTTTGCCACACTGTTTTCGTTGGGTTTTTACGTACTCATCAAATGGGTGAACCCAACAATCTGCGCAGATGCATGTGACTGATGGATAGGGGTACAACTGCCTCACCCAGGGTCGATGATACCCCTGAGAAAAGTTGTCGACTTGACGACAACCGTGCGATCGTGGCAGACTGGCGGTCCAAGCCTCTGACAGGAGGGACAGTAAGTCTAAGAAACTATGCTGACACAGTCGTAGATGCCACTATGTGCGTATGCATTGTCGCGCGCGGCGGTCCTACACCCTCTTGGGAAGCGCTGAGCCTCACGGTCGTGTCACGCAGGATGTTTCTTCAGAGTTTGTTGAAAAAAAACAATCACCACTCCGACCTTGCGCGCGGGCTATACCTCCCACGACACCCCACGACAGGTCGGGGTGCCGTGAGGTACAACTTACCTTTACCCAAGAGGTTGCCACCACCCTTAGGTAGGCGTATCCCTGCTCAGCTATCGGCCCACATGCGAAGGTTTTTACTTGCCCTTGTAGAGGTAGGTTGGCCAAGGGCGTTTGCTCGATCATCGCAGTATAAGAATAGGGTACGCGCGGTAAGACTCATAAGAATGACCCGTTAATCAAGTCAGGTTCATGATATGATTTCCCTATCCTAGACTTCTAGATATCCAGGTGGAACTTTTATAAGGCTGTCTATATCCGCTTCTGAATCTAAAATGTGTTACTTTCCTACCAAAAGAGAACAAAGTACCAATCAAATCATCTTACTACCTAGGACATTCTATTCTACTTAATATGTCATGACTTAACTGAATATAAGATATTACAAAAGTTATATAGAACTGATAATGAATATAGAGGTATTACCGCCGAGAACCCTTCCCGCTTTCAGAAGTGTTGTGTGTCAAAGACTCTTCACGAGATCAAGCCCAGTTCAATCCAAACCACGCACAAAACAAACCTGCACAGAATGATGCAAAGACAGTTCATATGCCATGCACTAACGGCGTCAACCATCAACCATTGACCGAGTCCTTGACTTCCCCAAACCATGTACGACAACTCTATTTTTTCTTAGACGTAAGCCCAACCCCCTCACATTTCTTCAAAGGACCCTTGAGAGTGACTAAGGTCATTTAGGCAATGACCACATGTTACAATTTTACTGACCACAGGGTTTGACTTTAGACGTAGATATCAAGTCAAAGTGAAAAGTTGAATCAGTGAAACAACTGACCTGTTATCGATAGATAGCGGAAAGTTCGGGTCCTTTTTTGTAGAACCTCTTTCCTTCAATTGTAGTAGATTAAACAGAGACCTGCACACACACAGGGCAACAAAGCTTCAATACTCCCACTTGATTTCCAACATATTCATATCGAAGGGTCAAACCCTTAGATCTGGATTGTGAGCTTTGGGATCGACATCCCAAGGTCGAACCCCTAAGTTCTACTCTCACAACCTTACCCTAAGTCGTATGTCCCCTTCCCCTTTCGTTCAAGGAGTATCATGCCTGTGTCCTAAGTTGTCTTGGAAAAACTCACATTTCTCCTACTCTAAGTCCTTGCATTCTCTCTCTTTCGAAATAAGCACACCCCTTGGTGCTTATGTAGTAGAGCTTTAACTTATTTGCCGTTGTGGCCTTGCATTCGAAAGCCATAAACGGATATGGACCACGCAGTGGTTCTTAAGCTCCTTTTTCTCGCGACCCTAACTTCTTTCTTTGTTTTTTTTCTAGGTTCGTGTGAGCTAGCTCCAACAAGAGCATTGTTCTTTCCCCTCTCTTCTATTTGTCGTGACATACTTAAGTAGCAGGTTGATTCAGACATGAATCTCTTACTACTTTGTCAACACCAAGCAATTTGTTAATTAAACAGGTAGTCGAGTAAATCACACATGAGTACTTGACTCCCTTTCTAGTCCCACTCAATGCAAACGCAAATGGTTAGTAAGATAATACAAAAGATCTGTTCCGAGTAGCCGGATAGTTCATACAAGAGTATCCCTCTTGAAACAAATACTTGAGGCTCTTACCAGGGCACCCTACTACTTGCTTTAGGTATCACTCGGAGCTATCTGGATTTCAACCCCCTCCTTGAGGTTAATAACGGTCTGAGCGAATAATAGGTGACTCGCACAAGAGCCCCCTACTATCACGTGACCAAATGCCTTGTCAACCTCGTGAATGTAATAGGACGATTCTCACAAGGGCATCTTATTGCTCTCCTGAAACCAACTGATCTAAGATTTGGTCAGTTTGAACAGAAGACGAGTGTTTAGGATATTCCTACAGGAGTATCTCACCTCGCAAGTTAGTGTAGAATGAAGCAAGTAATAGGTTGACCCCAACAAGGGCCCCCCTACTACTTCCTTGGGTAATGAGTAGTCCATATCTTAAAAAAGTAATAGGACGACGCCTACATAAGTCCTCCTATTTCCTGTTTGGTGACCGGACCGTATGAGAGTAAGTAAGTTGGTAAAGAAAAAAAAAAAGCAATGTGATTTATTACTCCCTGCAAATCGTTAGTCAGTCTTAGAGTCAAGTGTGTGAATAGGATGACCCTCACTGGAGGCCCTTACTACACCTTGAATAAGTGCAAAGACTTAATTTTTTCTGACCGCTAATAAGAAGGAAAGTTAGTACTAGATTTCCCTCATCCTTTTGACTTAGTATAAGATAGGCAAATCATTTGTGGTCAATCACATCATTAGTCATGTGTGAGCAAATAGTTGGATTACTCACACATGAGTATCCTATCATCGCTCACTCTCTCATGTACCAGCTTTTCTTTGAGTTAGTTGGTCAGGTATCAAACAAGTACTAGGAAGACTCGCACAGTAGTTTCCCATTACTGGTTCGATTCACAGGAGATCAGTAAGACAACCTTTTATCAAGCTATTTCAGCCAAGCGGCGTGATGATTCTCACAACAGTCTTCACCCTTTTTGCCGTATGCGTTTGCTTAGTCATCACTCGCTTGTTCGTCCATATGGTCAGGGAAATAGATGCACATAATTATCCCTCCACCTTTCAATCTCAAGCAGATCCCTAGTTAATCAAGGTGGTGAGGTAGCACACACAAGAGTACCGCCACCTTCTGATTATGTCAATTGTCCCAGTTTCATAGGGCAATCGTTCGACCTGTACATGGGTTTTCTACTACCTTCTGAGACTGGTCCAGTGGGTTAACAGGGCGACCCGCACAAAAGTCTCCCTTTATCGTTTTTAAATGTTAAACTTTTTTCTTCGTCACGACGACAGTCGATCCGGTAACACAAGCGGTTATCGGGTAGCTGAAAATTCAGGAATGAAAATTCTGAAGTGAGAGTTTTTGGCAGTCTGAAAATCCTGAATGGTCCTGAAGTGGTGAAAGGTCCGAAGATTTGCTTTCCCTTTCTACTGCTTTAATCGTGACCATATAAATCCCATTCTCATTTTTCCTGTCAACGTATATCCACTTGGAAAAAAATATATATAGATAATAATAATGATAATAATAATCCATAAAATAGTAATAATAATATTCTAAAGGAAATAACTCACCTCAAACAGTTTGGTGGCCGCGCCCCGATTTACCAAGGAAATCCGTCGAACGATCACTAACTCTCTCGACATTTTCTAAATTCTCGAAGAGCAAAGGTGAACTTTCGTCTCGCTTTTATCTCCTCTCCTTCTTTTCTTAACCTTCTTCCTTGATACTCTCTCCTTCTTTTCCTCGTACGCCTTTCTTTTCTCCTCCCTCTCCCTCATTTGTCGTCTGGTCTCGCTAAGTCTCATTCCTCCTTGTGTCCGTTTCTCCCTTCCTCACTATCGCATTCACTCCTTCTCCTCCTTTCTTACGATTGCGTTTTACTCCTTTCCCTTCTCCATGTAGCTCTCACCTCCTTAGCTGATGTCTCATTCCTCTCCCTCTCTCTCTCTCTCTCCCCTGCTTATTGCCAATGCACTCAGCGTTCACGATCCTCTTGCCGTCTCATGGATTGCGCTCTCGCTGAAGGCGGCATCGTAGTTCGAGCTTGACCGTGACTAGCGTTCTCGCCCTTTGCTTCGTCATTTTTGCTCGCTCGTCCTCTCTAGCGCTCTTGATTGCTTACCTCGCGGGTGCTCGGTTATCCACTTGTATTTGACTCTCGATTGCTTGCGCGTGTGATCGTGCTTGCACCCTTGCCCACAGTTTTCTCGCTTGTTCAACTCTGACTTCCTTCATGCTCACGAGTACCCAGTTCCTTCCGAGTTCGTTGCCAAGTTTTACCAACATTGTCTCCTTTACCCAAAGGTACTGCCGCTTTTATTAGAATAGATTCCTTTCTCGTTGGGGTAACTTATATGTAATTCCTAAAAATGCCTCACATTCCGAGCAAGTGAATCTAAGCATGTTAATGACTATCATACAGAGGGAGAGTCATATGCCCTTTTACAATTTGTCGGCCGAAATTTACTTATTTCATTTTCTGTAAATGCGCTTTTATGTGTTCAATGTTCGCCTCCGTAGTCTACGGCAGGTTATAAATGAACTTCACCCTTGTTTCAGGCAGTATTCAAATCTTCATGTAGAAACTGTTTTTACTAGATCGAAAAAAAAGAAAGGAGAGAAAAAAAAAAAAAAGATAAAATAGAATAGAAGAAAACTAAACAAACTGACTTCGCTGCTCCCCGTGTGGACAACTGTCGGGGTCCTGTTACAGCAGGAGCCTAAAAACTGTTTTTACCAGATCGAAAAAAAAAAGGAGAGGAAAAGAAAAAAGATAAAATAGAATAGAAGAAAACTAAACAAGCTGACTTCGTTGCTCCCCGTGCGAGCAACTGTCGGGCGCTTCTTACAACATGAACCTTTATTCTAACTACCCATAGTCTTTGTAATTTAGAGCTAACATGTTCGAGTCCCTGTAGCCTGCTTGTGGGAATAAATGAGACTCGAGTTGACGTCGACCTTTTGCAAAAAGAGCTAGCCAGGAGCATGATGGACTCGATCCTTGTATCTTCGCCTTATAAGTCCGTACATGTACAATTGGGCTAGCTCCTAGTTCGGTCAAGATAGGAGCAACCTTGCTATGGGTAGGGTACATGGCTGGTTCTACCGGTGTAACAGGTCCATGACCTGTCTTTCCTATGGTTAGCTTAGGCCAGTGCCGCTTAGTTAGGAACTCGGACTCCCCAACGATCAGACTGTTTTTCGTCTCTTTGTTAATACGGCAGTCTTCTTCCTCCCACTTTTCTCGCATTTGCCTTATCAGTTCTCTTTCTTGCTCATAGTACACACTCTCCTCGTGTGTCACTAATACCGGGACTAGATGATTTTTTTTGTCTACCGTCTTGTACCTCCTTTTTCCTCCTTGCTTGAGCCCACCCGTAAAAAATGCCAGCCGCTAACCTGAGCATATAGTTCTTGCATTCTTTCTTCTCGAGGGGGCGGTCTGTATACCAAATCCATTCTCCCCACTTCACGGTAATCATACAACTTGTTAGCCAATGCCCGAATTGCCTCTGGTTCCGCCATCTCATAAGCGAAGATCATGTACATTGCTTGGTCAGTGTTAGCCAAGCTCAATGTTAACCCCTCATTTTCTTCTTCCTCATCTTCCTCGTCCGACCGCCATTCTAGTTCCTTTCTTTTATCCTAAGATTCCTCAAAGGTATATGACCTTACATTGGGGCGGTTTTCAAATTGTGGGGACCTGTATTTTTACAGGTAATAACTTCGAAATTTCCACATGCAGGGTCACATAAAATTACGAACATGGTCCCGTCATGCTTGTTCATGATGAGGGTCTCTGATCGTGATAAGAAGGACCTTCCGAATAATATGGGAAGATTCAGGCTTGGCATGATGTAGAAGCAGAAGCGGACCTTGACTTGTCCTACTTCCACGATCACATTTGATGCAATACTCGTGTACCCTGACTTTCCACTGACCCCATTGAGATACCCACAATCTCTCTTGTCGATTTTCAACCCTAGTTTTTCAATCGTTTTTAAAATCATAATGTTCATTTCTGCCTCAGTATCCACCATCCCAGGGCACCACTTTCCTCTAATATTCATATCAATCGACCTAGTCCCTCTAGACTTCCTGCAGCGGGCCTTCATCTGCCCTGGCCTACAGCCAGGGCCTATTTGGCTATTTGCCCAGTTCGGCCTGTGGGACCAGGCCGTGGCCTGATCCCACAGGCCGTGTGTTGTCCTAGTCCTGCCCGGTACCACTGTCGGTACCAGTCCAGTCCAGTCCAGTCCAACTAGTCAGTCCGTTGGGGGTATACCCCAGCAGTTGTCTCTTTTTCGGTATTCTTCACTTTTGCAGATCTTGGAGTATGTGCGTGTGGAGTCTGCGTCGTAGTTGCGCTGTCCCTTCCAGCTCAATCTCTACCTCCTCCTTCGTCCACCCTTCTTCTCCATCCTGTCGGACCGCCATGCTGGCGGGTCCGGCACAGTGGTATCAGAGCGGGAACGGTCCCCGCTCCAACCCGCCCTTCCCCCTGCAGGCGACAGCGGGTGTGGGATCGGTGTAATCCCGACAGCGGGATTTTCAGGTGTTGTTTCGGTGCGGCAGCAAAGAAAAAAAGAGAAAAGCAGCAGCGGGAAGAGACTGACACGTGGCGAAAAAGGAGAGCGCCACCACGCACGCGTGCGCGGAAGCGCCAAGGCCAAAGCCGCCGCACGCGCGCACGCGCCACGAGCCCACACTGCCCCGCCCCGCCCCGCCCCGCCCCGCCCCGCTCCCGGATATATATTATCAAGATATCCGGGATGCTGTTGCTGCCAGGGTTTGAACCCGGGCAGGCAGCACTCATGTGCGTGTGTAGCCAGTGCTATAACACACTGGCCAAACTGTATGCATGGTTGTATAGTGAGGAACGTTCGTGTTGAACAATTCCACACCTGCTATTTACACCCCCCCCCCCCCCCCCCCCCCCCCTCCCCCCCCCTGTCGGCGAGCAGCGAACGGCGGGCTGCGAAGCTATTTGCCCCCCCCCAGTGCACACGCCGTGGCTGAAGGTGCCTGCAGACGTGGCAACCTGCAAATCCACGCGGACACCTGTTGAAGACCCCCCTGGCTAGGGGGCTGCGCCACAAACATATATATATATATATGTTTTTTACTACTATCCACTGTTGCAGCAACAGTTTGACAACTGCTCAAGACTCCCCCTTGGTTAGGGGGCTGTGTGACTGTGGCACTAGGGTGGCTGATCAAGATCTCAACCAACCCTAGATCATCAGCATGTCTTTTGTTTTGCTGTGGCATCAGGCCATCAACCTTTTTGAAGGCCAAGATGCTGTGGATCTTGGTAGAACCCTGCTTTTGGTCACCCAAGAGCCTGGTATCACCCTCCTACCATTAACCTACTACCCCCCAATCCCTTTCTCTCTTCCCACATCATCTAATCACCTTTTCTCCCCCCTACCATTACTCTCCACTCCTCCCTCCCTCTCCACCCATCTTCCACAACCTTTTTCTCTCCTCTCCTCCCCACTCACCATTTCTCACTAATCTCATCTACTCCTCTCCACCTTTTTCATATCCTTCTCTCCCATTCTACCACCCTCTTCTCCTCCTTCCGTCCCCTAACTACAACCCCTTCATCTCCCCCATCCCCCATCTTACCTTTTTCTTTCTCTTCTCACTTCTTTCTCTCTTTCTTCATCACTTTTTCATCCCCCCCCCACACCCAACTCTGAATTTTTCTGTTTTTCTTCTTTTTTCTTTCTCTTTGATTTAAAATTTCTCTTGTCCTCCAAAAATTTGAATCATCTTCTTCCCTACTTGTTTTCTTATTTTCTGATTTATTATTATTTTATTTATTTTATTTATTCTGAAAATTCAAAATTTTCTGTGACACCTCTACATCTTGCTAGGACTTAGTCTTTCTTTATTGTCTGCGCACATTTTGACCCCTTGAGGGTAGCGAAGCGCTGGCCAAATTTTTCCATTTTACTTAGTCTTTTCTTGACGGCACACTTCAACCCCATGGGGGTAACGAAATGCTGCCGAAATTTTTGAAAAAATCCAAGACTTAGCTTCTCTTCACTCTCTTCCACCTCGTTATTTATTTATTTATTTACTCATTTATTTTTTTGAAAATTTTAATTTGCGGCATTTTGAAAGTTAGCGTGTCCCTCTTGCACTTTCCTTCCTCTTGGCACATTTTTGGCCCCATGCGGGGTGGGAAAATGCTACCGAAAATTCCAAAAAAATAAATATTCTCTCTCTCCTCACTCTTTACATTTTATTTATTTATTTATTTCTATTTATTCTTTTTTTTTATTTTTTATCTAAAAAATCAATTGTTTACTCTATTCTCCCTCCTCTCCGTAGTTATTATTTTCTTTTCTTGATTAGGTTGCCGCCACCTTCCCCTAACCACCTAAACTCCGGATAGGGTTTCCTTAGGGTTTTTCTAGGGTTTAGGGTTTCCCTAACCCCCCTACTCTCTACCTCCTCCCGTCGGGCACCCTGGACCCGAACGGCTCCTCCCCCCTCGACCGAATTCGCGCCACCATCTCACGCGCGACCCGTTGGTCACGGGGCGAGCCGACCCATGACTACCCACTCCGCTCTCGCGGTCCCCTCCCTCTCACCGGTGGTCGTCTGTCCCCATACCACAACCCATATCTCCCCCCACCTCCCACCATGTCTACTTCTTTCCCCCCACTACCCACGGAGAGCGCTACACCTGAGGAGATCGTCGTGGCGCAGTCCACATCCCAGGTCACCGCGAAGTTAGGGGCTCCTGGTCAGGCCCATGTGGACACCATGGAGCTTCATGCCGCCCTTGTAGCGATCCCGGTGCAACTTAGTATGCTTGGACCGTTGCAAGCACAAATCAATGCGCTTGCCCTCGACGTCAACTGCCTCAAGGGTTCCCCTTATCGCTCTCCCCACCGCTCCCACACCCCATCCCCTACCGGCTCTGATTCCGGCTCCCCAGGACTTCGGAGACGGAGTCACCATGTTTCCCCCTCCTCTGCGGGTTAGGCCCAACACTCCCCCTCAGCGGTGGCGAGTGTTGCAGCCGCTCAGACCACCCCGTCTGTTGCAACAGTTCTTCCGGCCACGGCCGCCCTTACCGTCTCTACTACTGCCGTAGGTGCTGCGGTCCAGATACCGCCGTCTGGCCCAGCAGTTTCACCGACCCACACCAGTGTTGCTTCCCAGCTTCCCGCACCGGTCGTGGCAATACGGCTCTGCCCTCTTCTTCCTGCCTTCGTCCCCCCGCCCCCACAGCAGGGTACCGCCCAGACTGGGATTCCTCCTCCCACTGGGAGACCCGCTCCGCCCCCTCCACCTCTGACTCCGCGCACCCAGCGGGTGGCCACTTTACAGGTCACCATTGCGCAGGCTCAGGCGGAGATTCTCGCTCTGAGACAGCCTCACCCATCACAGGCTGCCCACCCTTCCTCCTCGACCACCCCTTCGGTCCCCATGATGCAGGCTCGTTTCCCTCGACCTGCTCCTCAGCCTCTTCCCTCTTACCTGGCTATTCCGAGACAGCTGCTCGCGGTCGTTGCCTCCTCGTTTGTTGAACCATCAGCCAGCGGCCACGGCCCACAGCCTTCCCCCACCTCCGCCCCAGCAGCGGCCTCGACTTACACCGCCGCAGTGCACTCGCCTCGATCTCTCTCCCCCCGCCATCAGCACAGTGGACATCCTCCTGTGCGCACCACGGACATTCCTGAGTATGATGGCACATCTCGTGTCTCTCGCTGGTGACGATCACCCGTCAGGAATTGTGGTGCGATGTGCTCACAACCAAATTGCGAGGTAGCCCTTCCAGGAGTTGTGGTGCGATGTGCTCGCAACCAAATAGCAACACGTACACTCTCTATGACGACCACCCGTCAGGAGTTGTGGTGCGATGTGCTCGCAACCAAATTGCGAGGTACCCCTTCCACTGCGTGGAGGATCATTATACCCAGCGCCTCTGCGTGGGTGAGGTCCCCACTCTGGCCGACTTCGCGGCCTTCCTTCAGTACCGCTTCGGCCCTCGTCATGACGCCACCGACGCCTTAGACCGCGTCACCCATACTAGATGGTCCGGGTCCTCTGTACCGGCCGACCTGGAGCGTCACATTCGGGTGTTTCAGGACGCTCGCCTTGTCTGTGACAAGACATTTCTACCGGAGGTCACACTCACCGACCGGTTCCTTGTCAGCCTGCCGACTGACTACCGCCTAGAGCTGTGGAGGCGATCATTCTCTTCCGCGGAGCAGGCATACGAGGCTGCGCGTCAGTACCAGAGGATGTGCAGTCGCTTCTCTGTCGCCCCATCCTCCTCACGGCCAGCCGCCACCTCCCAGTCTCGTGGTACCACCAGAGGCCGCTCCTCGTTTGCTGGTCGTTTTCGTCGCCTGGCTCGACCTGGAGCGTCATTCTCTCGGCGCTACAATTCTCTCGAGTATGGAGAGGATGCCTCAGCCGAGCTCGACCCTACCGTTGGGGACACCCCCGAGGACATCGAGTTTCGGGACGTCATCCAGTATCTCTTGGATGATGACACTGTCCCCGTGGCCGAGCGCCTGCAGATGGCCATGTCTGCCATGGGTCGTGCGTGCAGTCGGGTGGCACAGGCTGGCGCCCACACACCCACCGTTCCCCAGATAGACCTCCCGCAGGGTTTCGTCCCTCCTCGCGGAGCTTAATCTCCTGAGGAGCGTGCCGCCCTCGAGGTCCGTCGCGGCGGCCTTCGTTGCCGCCTGGATGGACACACCTCCTCACGGTGTCCATACCATACCGCCCTCGATCGGCACTACGCTGATATCTCTCGTCAGCGTCGATCTCAGTCCCCCCCTGGCCCCGCCAGGCCAGCCCCATCCACCTAGCCACGGTGCAGTGTGCCCCTGAGGCCTCGCACGTAGCCGGCTTCCCGACCACCGAGTAGCGGTTTGCCCCTTTGGCTACCCCACCAGAGGACCCTCAGGACACGACAGACACAGTTCTCTCTGCCCCGTCGTCTGTCGAGGTACCGTCTGCCTCCCAGCAGACCGCCACATCTAGCACTTCTCCSCCGAGACTTCCGACGCGTCGCGCCATTCGCACAGCCCGTTGTAGCGCTCAGCTGGTGACTCGCGATGACGTTGTGTCATCTCTTCTGGACTTGAGCATTCTGCAGGCTCGTCAGGAGCGACTCACGAGACACGTCAACGTCCTGCGTCGTCTTCTCGCTCTGCTTTCTGACCCTGATCGCACCCTACCCATTATCCCTATTCGCCTAGGGACATCTACGAGGGTGTACCGTGCTTTATGGGACTCTGGCTTGCAGGGAGATTTCGTTCACCCTCGAGTGGTTGAGGAAGCTCGCCTAGCTACCTCTGGGTCCCGCTCTCCTATCTCCGTTACCCTCGGAGATAACAAGACGCAGCGCTTCTTCGATCGGACGGTCCCCGACCTCCACTTCTCCCTCACCCTCCAGCCATCGGATAGTACCCAGACGCCTAGGCGCTACCATTCCTCCTCATACTTCGACGTGCTGGAGACCGGGTACAACTTTATCCTTGGCACTCCCCGGTCTCGCCGGTTCCGTGGCACGAAGGCCGAATGGGCGACCGAGACACTCGTTCTCAAAACGAAGTATGGTCAGATTCATCGCGTCCCGTTCATTGGAACCACGGGCGACACCCCGCCCGACCTACCTCCCCAGGACCCTCGTCCCTCAGGGTCTCACCCCGACATCGCGTTCACTTCCCCTCGTCAGTTTGCTCACTTCATACAACAGGAGGACGTCACGTTCTACTCAGTCAACGTCATGGATCTTCTTCGCTATGATCTACTTTGTCCCGAGGTTGAGCTCATCTCTCTGGAGCCCGATCCCCCTGACCCTCCCTCCATCTTCGCGGCTCCCATCTCTACGTCCACACGTCAGCCTGCGGATACCCCCTTCACGTCCCAGGCCTCTGCGCCGTCGACTGTCGAGTCCACACATACGTCTTGTGCCGACGCAGACGCTGAGGAACTTACACAGTTCACGGCAGACTTAGAGTCGGTCGTTCGCGACCTGATTCGAGAGTACCGCGACGTCTTTCCCCCATATTTCTCATACAACGTGATTCCCCCGATGCGCAGTGTTGAGCATTCTATCCAGCTCGTGTCTGACTATCGTGTTCACCATCAGGCACCGTACCGACTCTCAATCCCAGAGGCGACGGAACTCAAGCGTCAGCTTGAGGAGCTCCTTCGACTGTTTTCATTAAACCCAGTAACTCCCCTCGGGGTGCACCTGTCCTCTTTGCTCGCAAAGAGAACGGAACTCTCCGCCTCTGCATCGACTACCGCGGCCTTAACCGTTACACGGTTAAGAACAGTTATCCCATGCCCCGCGTGGATGAGCTGTTTGACCGTCTGGCAGACAACCACTTCTTCACGAAGATCCATCTTCGTAACGGTTACCACCAGATCCGCGTTGCCACAGAGGATCAGCCGAAGACTGCCTTCCGGTCGCGCTTCGGCCATTACGAGTTCACGGTGATGCCCTTCGGCCTCACCAATGCACCCGTCACCTTCCAGACGGCGATGAACGACATCCTCAGGGACATCCTTGAAGAATACGTTCTCGTATACCTGGACGACATCCTGATCTACAGTCGTACCTTAGAAGACCATCTCAGATACCTCCGCGATGTCCTACAATGCTTATGCAAGCATGACTTCTATGCCAAGCTTAGTAAGTGCCACTTTGCCCAGCGCAAAGTGGACTTCCTAGGACACTATGTGTCTGACCAGGGTCTCCACATGCTATTGCAGAGTGGCCCGTCCATATATCTGCCAAGCAGCTTCGCAGTTTCCGAGGCCTCACCAGCTATTATAGTAATTTTATCCAGGGATACGCTAGATATTCCTACGTCCTTACCTCTACCCTCCTCCGGAAGAACCCGCCGTGGTTTTGGATACCCCTGTGCGAGGATGCCTTTCGCGCCCTCAAGAAGGCAGTGACCTGTGCGCCGGTTCTTCGCCTTCCCGATTTTGATTGTCCCTTTATCGTCACCACCGATGCGTCAAATTTTGCAGTAGGAGCTGTCCTCTCTTCCCTCTCCTCCAGATTCACCTTACCCCCATGTTCCTCCTTCCCCCCCCCCTCCTGCTGACACTGCTTCTTGACTGACGCCTACCCTCCCACCACTTCCCTCCACTGACAGTCCTCCTGTTACTTACTCCCCGACCATCGTGGAGGATGGGACTGTCGAGGCTCGTACTAGGGATTGCCCGATCGCTTTCTACCCCCGTCAGCTACTGCCTGCCGAGATAAACTACACTGCCGATGAACGTGAGGTTCTTGCAGTAGTTTATGTTACCCGGCATTGGGGTCATTATCTGCACGGGGCGCCCTTCACGGTGCGCACGGACAACTCCGTTGTCCAGGCTTTCCTCACAAAGCCTAAGCTTTCCCCTCGACATGCACGCTGGTGGCGTGACTTATCCGAGTTCAGTTTCACCACTCAGTCCATCAAGGGTGAAATGAACCGCGTCGCCGATGCCTTGTCCCGCCGTCCTGATCACAATCATGAACCCATCCATCTTGCTGCCATCTCCATCACCACTGTTGATCAGTCGGTGATCGACGCGTATCGCACTCAGTACCACCACTGCCCCGATTATCGCGTCATCCATGCGACACTGCAGAGTAGCAAGACCGTTCCTTCCTACTCCCTCAGGGAGAACGGCCTCGTGTACTGGCATGGCAGATCTGGTAAGCTAGAACCACGTATCTGCATTCCCTCTACCGGACAACTCCGCGTCCAGGCAGTAGCAGAGTTCCATGACCAGGCAGCTGTTGGTCATATGGGTTTCCACAAGACGTTGGCTCGTGTTTGCCGCCTATACGTCTGGCCGAAGTCCAAGGACTTTGTCAAAGCCTACATCCAGGAGTGTCCTACCTGCCAGGAGGTGAACAGTGCGAACCACCTTTCGTATGGGTTACTTCAGCCCCTATCCATACCTGAGGGTCGTTGGCAGTCCATCTCGATAGATTTCATTGGTCCCCTCCGCCCACCCACTGAGCGGGGTCATGATGCTATCTTGGTCGTCGTCAATCGCTTCACGAAGCATGCACGTTTTGTTCCGTGCCGCTATCGCATTAACGCTCGTGAGGTCGTTGACATTGTCTTCGACCAAGTCGTGAGAGATCATGGCTTACCTCAGACCATCATCTCCGACCGTGACCCGCGCTTTACGAGCACATTCTGGCGACGCCTACACAAGGTGTACGGATCCCAGCTCCGCTTCTCATCGTCTTACCACCCTCAGACGGATGGTCAGACTGAGGTCACCAACAAAATTCTCGGTAATATCCTCCGAAAGTTTGTTAGGGATGACCAGCAGTGAGACTTACACTTAGCCCACGTGGAGATTGCATACAACCACGTTGTTTCGCTAGCCACGGGGATGTCGCCATTCTATTGCGACCTCCGCTACCACCCTCGCGTACTCGCAGATTTCCTACGACCATCGCGGTTGCGCCCAGACACTCGTTGCCCTGCGCTTGATGACTGGATCGCCCACATGGCGGCGATTATGAAGCGCGCACACAAGATTTTAGCCGACTCCCAGACTTGCATGGCCGCACGAGCGAACCGATCACGAATGGATCATCCATTCAAAGTCGGTGACAATGTGCTCGTCGACGCACGCCACTTACAGCTCGAAGCAGATACGCTTCACAAGTTCAGGCGTCGTTTCTTCGGTCCATGCCACATCCTTCAGGCCGTCGGTTCTGATACTGCCGCTAGTCCAGTCAGCTTCCGTGTGAAGCTACCTGATTATCTTCGACAGGCTCACGTACACGATGTTTACCACGTCACCTTGCTGCGTCCTTATCGCAGACCGTCCGAGCGCTTCGCCGGACGCCCTTATGAGCGCCCTCCACCTATCATGGTGGACGGTCACGAGGAGTTCGTTGTTTCCGACATCGTCTCACGCCGAGCTACCAACGATACCCCTCCACGCATCGAGTACCTTGTGCGTTGGAAGGCTACCCTGATGAGGAGGCTACTTGGGAGCCCCTCGAGCACTTGCAGCACGCCAGGATGTTGGTGCGTGCATATGATCGTGCTCGTCGTGCTGAGACATCTGCTTCTACTCAGCCGACTAACCCTCTTCCTCCTCCTCCGGCTGAGGAGATTGCTGAGGACGAGCCCGCTCCCTCTGAGGTCGTTCCTCTGCCGCAGACGGTCGCCTCCGAGCGTCCACAGCGCACTCATCGCCGCCCTTCGGGTTACGATGACTGACACTCTTATCCTCTATCTTTCTCCACTGACTCACACCATCAGGTACTCCATCATCATCTCTTCTTCAGGATGTCAGCGTTTTGTAGCTCTGCTTCGACATCGACTCCACTGCTACTTCATCGACATCATCGACCACTTCGACGACTTCAACTGCTTTGGACATGACTACTTCACGTCACCACTCTACCCTGCATACTCCCTTGCTTCTATCGCATGATGGTTCTCACTTAGCTGGGTCTCTTTGAGTTTGGCTCTCCCTTAGTATCGCATAGGCATTGGGACCGTAGCGTTATCTTGGCTTCGTTGCTCCTAAATCTAGCTCCCTCTCCCAGTCAGTGAGTTGCGTGCATGTTTCCCTCACCCACTGCCCTCATCACCCTAGCGCCGGCTATTGCATGCCTCCGATTCGGCATAGCTCCACCCTATTTCAGGTTCCCCTTTTCATGGTCGATCCTGCATGGTGTCACCCTTTTGTCGAGCATTACCCGCCTTGATGGTCTATCTGCTAGGGTCATTGGTTTTGTTACGCTACCACTCTCCCACCTTGAGCCTGATGATCTATCCCACCTTCATGTGTGACTGCCCTTAGGAGTTTCGATTCTTAGGCTGCATTCACCCCCTCTAAGACCATACCACTCTTAGTGGTTCAGCGACATGACATTATCTTGTAACATATTGCTCATTTCCTTTCAGCACTGAGGCCACTGCCTCCAGGACTTTAGGATTGTATCATACTACATTTCATTTTCTGCTGTTAGTTAGGATATGTATACCAGACATTTACTTTTCTTTTGACATTATGTAGCTTAGGATGCATCGCATGGACTCCGCATGGAGCTTGCTCCGGATCCTAGATTTCTCAACTTTCTTTATTGCAGAGTTCCGCTGCTTTTGCGGATAGCGTGTTTATGGCTCTTACGATCCATTACAGGTCTGAGGATCGTGCAGCGGGCCTTCATCTGCCCTGGCCTAGAGCCAGGGCCTATTTGGCTATTTGCCCAGTTTGGCCTGTGGGACCAGGCCGTGGCCTGACCTCACAGGCCGTGTGCTATTCTAGTCCTGCCCGGTACCATTGTCGGTACCAGACCGGTCCAGTCCAGTCAGTCAGCCCGCTGGGGGTATACCCCAGCAGTTGTCTATTTTTCGGTATTCTTCACTTTTGCAGATCTTGGAGTACGTGCGTGTGGAGTCTGCGTCGGAGCTGCGCTGTCCCTTCCAGCTCCATCTCTACCTCCTCCTTCGTCCACCCTTCTTCTCCATCCTGTCGGACCGCCATCCCAGCGGGTCCGGCACACTTCCAGTCCATCTTGCTTCCAACGATTGTCCAATTCGCTTCCTTGAAATTAAATCTTCCAGTCTCACCGCCGCTACCCTCTTCCGTGCCAACTTCGCCTTTACTAATTCTCTGAGTTCTTGTGTCGTTGCCAAAATCTCCTTCAGATTCAACAACTCATTATGACCCTCAAGAAGTTTGTTTACTAAATTTTTCAGATCCACCGCTTTTTCAATCGACGTCTGATACTTCCAGTTCTTCTTTGATTTCTCCCCAGTCTTTTCCTTACCATCCTTAATATCCTGCTTACGCTTCTTGACTCTCTGTTCAACACGTTTGTCCTTTTCTCCCCTTAGTAATTCATCTTAATCTTCCTCATTTTTCTCTATATCAATAAAAGCCTCACGTTGAGGTGGTAAAGGAGTCTAAGCTGGTTCCTTGGATGCATTACCTCCCTTAGGTTTTCGAGCAGTATATGGAACGAAGTTCCTAAGAGTTTGATAGGTTGCTTCTGACCCGACAACCAGAGTTGCTCTCAGAACTCTAGGGTTGGGTTCTTTCATCTCATCATCCTCCTTCCCTGACTCGTAGTGAATACACGCGGAATCCTCATCTCCAAGTCCCTAATTTCTTCGCATATATCTTTCATCCTCGTATTCAATCTTCTCATCTTATCTATTAAATCTTTCATTCTTCCCATTGTTTCCTTTGGCGATTCCTTATGCGTTTCTTCCTCCTCAGACTCAAGCTCAATCAAAGGGGTTTCTTCTCTCTTTTGATCTACCCTTAATTCTTCTAAATGTTCACTTAGCTCGATTATGTCTTCTATTCGAACAAACAAATCCTCTTTCTTCTGCCATATACGAAACATGGTTGGGGCGCTGGGTTCGAGCCCCATGATCCTGAGAGTTTCCTTCTTTGTGCCTCCGGGGATGTTAGGATCAATTCGGTTCCCTTGCTTATCGAATATATCTCCATCTATACTTGACGTGATTACCCCATCATGTTCATTCATTTTTCTAACATGACATCTTTTCACAATATGCCCCTTGATCTGGCAGTGGGTACATGTGCATTCACTGTAATCTATCCAGCCTCATCCATATCCCTTTCCATTCCATTGTCCATCACTTCTTTCAAACCCTTTGCCATAGTGTTGGTTATAGCCTTAACTATACCCCTGACTGTATCCTTAGTTATACCCCTGGCGAAATTGATTAAAACTTACCTGATTATAGTTGCCCGACCGAGGGCCTCCCTGATTACCCCAATTCCCTCCTTGTCCGCCTATGTGTCCGAAATCGGATTCAACGGGGGTTTTGAGTTGAATGGTTCAACTCCCATTCAACTCCCGTTGCAACTCCTCGTTAAACCGAGTTGAACGTGGTACAACTCGGCCCGCATATTTTTTTTTTGCAGGTAAAACATAAGTGAAAAATATATATATATATAAATGGGGGTGTAAATTTTTTTGCTCTCTTCATCCCCATATTTTTATTTTTATTTTTATTTTTTTAGCATTAAAATTATTTTTAAGAAATCAAAAACAAAACCAAACTCAAAACAGATAGATTTTTTTTTCTGTTTTTTTTCTATTGATTGATTGAGTGATCGGTGGGGGATGGGTCGCCCCTCCCACCCTTACCGAATCACACACACACACACACACT
>BFEA01000006.1:1247753-1287275 GCA_003427395.1 Chara braunii | reverse complement strand
ACACACACACACACACACACACACACACACACACACACACACATAGAGGGTAGTTTTTCAACTTTTGTTTTTTGCTTTTTTTTGTTCCACACGTGTCCCGCCACGTGTTCGAGCCCCATTGGGCTCGACCCATTGATCGGAACTCAATGGGAAGCCCCCGTTATACCGTTCAACGGGGATTTAACTCGGGCCTCATGGCCGTTCAACGGGTTCAACGGAGTTGAATAAATCCCGTTGCGAGTTGAATGGACAGACAGTTGTCCGCCATTACGTCTTCTTCCAAACCCTCTTCCGCTTTGACCATTTCCTCGTCCTCCGTTCTTACCTCTACTTTGCCCTCGTCCATGTCCTTATCCTTGAAACTGATTTTGATTATCGTGCGACTGCTACGCATGTTGTGGCAGATTTCCACTTGTTCCTCGTCCTTGTGTTTGTCCTGCTCCTCCTCCTGCTCCTTGCATTTGGGGCAGATTTGAATACAGGCCTATTTGACCAAAACCTGACCATTGATTCCCGGGGTAAAATCCGGGCCATGCCACAACTGGCCACGGGGCGAGTTGAGTTGTTGGAGCCGGCGTTTCAGAAACGTAGGGTACGACAACCTGTTGAGAGCCCTGCCCTTTTCCAGCTCCTTGTTTTCCCGTCATTTGATTTTTTGTTTTCTTCTGTACTATTTTTGCCCTGACTACTTACTCAAGCTCTACCTCTTTTTCTTCCTTGTCTCCTTCATTTTCCTCCTCATCTCCTTTTGTTTGTTACTTGACCAACTGTCATCACCTTTTCTGGTGCCATTTGTTCCTTCATTTCCTTGAGTTGGGTCACTACACTGCTCAAAACCCCTCCTAAAGCTAAATCCGCTCCCTGAATAACACTCACTTCCTTCCTTTTCTTCCTCTCCATCTTCACTTGATGGTAGAATACCTGATCTAGATCTCCAGATGCCAAGTTCCTTTTTATTGTTTCCCATAACGTCTTTCCACCTGGCGCACCTCCACGTGTTAGTTCCATCTCCTCATACCTTGAGAACTTCCCCAAGAAAATGATACACTTTATTTCCTCGGAAAGTCTTGGAACTCTCTCCGCCATCTTTTCAAAAGTCGTCCCGAATGCTCCTATCGTAGTAAAATCATTTATGTTCAAGTTATGAAGTTGGTCGACTGTCAGCAATCCGTCTCCCAATTTATGTTTTCGTTGCATTCCCTTCTTGAAATCGATCAAAGTCCCCTTGGACATCTGTCACAATTTTTTCGACTTCCGGACGGAACTCCCACCACACATATTCAAACCGCTGAGCAAACTTCTCGGTTGCTGTTAGTCGATTGAAGACCTGCTCAAGTAACTCTAGGTTGTGCGATACCCGTTCTCATTTGAAAGAGAATATTTATATTCTCGGCAGTTGCGACTTTTTGATTGCTCCACTTTCAAGTATTCGCACGATTTCGACTAATGGATCCTTGTCCTCCGTTCTCATTGGCGTCTTCCATCTTCCCACAGGCCTCAGTCAATATGTGTTTCATATATGCACACGCAAAAACGACCGGTTTTTAGGTTACGTTCAGCCTTCTTATTTTTTCTCTTTTTAGATACTTGCCTTTGACTTTTTCCCTTCCTAAGACACCATCCAAGATTCGCTCAGCCCACAGTTCTAACTACTTTATATAATCAATTTCTTACTCCTATCTCGTCTTCCCTTTTTTTCTTTGACATTAACTTGTATACACTAGTTTCCTCATCACGCATGCCCCCATTACTATCCTTATCATGCCTAAATGTTCGAGTCAATTTCTCCGTTATATGACCAAAACGGGATTGGTTCTAACCTTCCGTTCGAATAAAACCCTGGTTCCCCTGCCATCCTACCCTTCCAATTTTTTTCGCGGACATCCAGTCCCCCGTTCAGGAGTTGTACACCATACCGAACATTATAAGAATACCGTCAATACATGCCTTGTTTTTTACCTCGGCCTTAAGTTTTTTCCAACAAGTCTGCCTTGGTTTCATAAAGTGGACACGGACGTATGCATCTACCGTGGACAAAATTTCCTCAAAACCTTTGTCCGCCAATTCTGGTCTCATCTCTAAATATAGGCAGGAAAGGGTCTGAGGCGTAAAAAATTTGTATCCTCCCAGAGGTATGGCTATGACAGTCAGGGCTGCTTGTTCTACATTAGCTTGACCGTGGAAGACCTCATAAATGATGAAGTCAGGAAGAGTAGACTTTATGTAGTCGGTAAGATAAACAAAGTCTGATGCCCATCTTGCTTCTATCATTGGTATAATTGGTCGGAATTCCCCCCAGCTCGCCTCTCGAATTTTATCCTCAAGAATTGTCCCTGTAGTCAGGATATACCTGGACAGGGGTTGACTATGTCGTACTGCCGAGCCTATGCCGTGCATCCTCCATAAGTGTGATGAAAGGTACAGGGTTGCCCGAATTATTATGCTTTCTCTGTCCAAAGTGTGCCCAATTTTTACCCACACAAACGCTTCAGGCCCAATCGAGGCGCCCCACCATGTGGTGATTTGTTCCTCCTTCTCACTTATGCCTCGTGGTAATGGCATTCTCAATCCCTGGCGGGTACGGACGGGCAGCTCAACCCTAACTCTCTGATCGGCGTATGACATCTTGAGTGACCTCTGTTAGCCTGAGTGGTACAAGACAAAAATACAAGTAGCACTTATGTGTAAGTCTAATTAGTGGAGGCATATCCCTTCTCCTCATAATTAATAATTTTGAATCCTCTTTCTTAACCCCGCTCAAGGCAACACAGTTTTAGCCCAGGGCCTCCCAACTCTTCATGTTATACTCTTTCCTTCATATGACTCTAATTCATTACTCCTTCCTTCCTTGGGTACTTTGACAGGCGAATGTCTTCCTTCAATTTTATCATCCTTCCTTTTTTGTCCCTCATGTTTCCATATTATCTCAGCATTATGTCCTTATCACTTTTAAAATACAAATCCCTTTTCTTCTTCTTCCATTTCACTGACCGTCATCCAGTCCACAGTCCAGAAGTTATAAACCAAACCAAACATGGTGGGAATACCATTCACGCAGATCCTCGTACAAACCTCCTCCTTCAGCTTCTCCCAATACCCAAATCTTTCCTCCATAAAATAAGTCTGGGCATATGCGTCTATGATGGACAAAATATTGCTAAAATCCTTGTCAGCTAGTTTGGGACCCATCTCCATGTACAAGCAATAGATCATATGGGGGGTGGAGAAATCGTACCCTCTATTAGACACCATCGGAGCGGCTTCAGGGGGCGACTCAACCCTCACTTGATCATTAAATGCCTAATTGACAATAAAATCAGGGAATGTGGTTCTAATGTAGCGGATGGGAAGAACAAAGTCCTTAGCAGATCGCATTTTTACTTCGCCTCTAGCCTCTCCTACGTCTCGCCATCGACCCCTTCGACTCCAGACATTGTGGGCAGCTTCCGCCATCCCGGTAAGTTGTCGAAGATACTCTTCCCCTCCTCGAATGCGGTCCACTCCATGACCATACCAGAGACGATTTGACAGATAGAGGGGGACTCTCATATTACTGCGTTCTTCTATCTTATCCCAACTCGTCTCTACCTACATAAATGTCTCATTTCCCAACGAGTTGCCCCACCATGACTCGCTGATTTCCACTCTACCTCTTCCTTTTGACAGTGTCATATCTAGCCCATCACTGTTCCTAATAGGTACCGCGACCCTTGAAACTTGCTCCGTAGAAGGCATCGTGATCAAATTCGGGCATCCCTTTTTAACGAACTGTCATACAAAATACAAAATAGGGACAACCACTTAATATACTATTCTTGTCATTCAAACTACTGACTTCTAATATCCTTACTAGGGAATAATCCAGCTCACACTGATACTTATATTAGTTAAGGACTCCTACTATCATATTTTTCGACAAGACTCTCCTTGTGCTCTCAATTCTTATCTCCGCCTTTTTAGTATTTTGTCGGGACCTGTTTTTTTTTTTTTTTGCTCTAATTGACCGATAATGAGTTAGGAAGAGATCATGAACGTCCGGAATCATGCGCTAGCCTGTCTACCCTAAGCGGTATTAATTATTTTCTCTTCATCTTCTCAAACGGATATTTCAATTAGTGCTTCCGACAAAATGAGGAAGAGTTTCAGGCGTATCGTGATCTACTTTCCCCTCATTAAGGCAGACATAGGTGTTCTTCAGATAACCCTTTTGTATTAAAAATATGAAATCAACCCGCATAGTTCTACCTGACATAGGAAGAACAATGTCAGGGTGATACATAGCCTACGATTTGACGGCGCTACCTGAGATACTACGGGAGGGTCAGGCACATTAGGCAGAGGAGGTGGAACAGCCGACCGAGGCGGTTGGGGAAGGACAGTCAACTGTTGAAGTCGACATGCCATAGAAGATGAGGAGGAGGAATATGTCATTGGATATGTTCGTTGAGGTAGCGCCGTTGCCGCTGTCGAGCGCATCGGCCCTCGCGCGAACGAGGGCCGATGTGCTCGACAGATGGCGCTATGGCCGGGAGGGCCCTTGTTCGCGCGAGGGCCGATGCACTCGACACCGTAATGTTGTTCAAGTTCGTACGTATAAGAATAATAAGCCATCTTTGCGCTCGTGGAAGTCTTCCTGATGCCGGCACAATCACACCCCTTCCCACTTTTCCTCCTCTTCCCCTTCTTCCTCCCGCTTTTCTCTTTCCTTTGTCAAATCAATAGGCCTATCTGTAGCCTTTCCTTGTTGTCCACCTCTTCCCCTTCCAGCTCCTGATCCACGTGGCATGGTTGAAGAAAGGTATTACTCGGCGCACCTTCCTAGCCACCTACTGATAAAGGTATCGCTTGTGTATAGCGATACGTAACCTTATTAAAGAATCACAATTATGTGGCGTAATATAATCTACTTAACTATTTATCTAGAGGATCTTAATTAAAAACTTTAGAAGCGGGAGTATGCGAGGTCAACGTAGAGATGAAAAATATTATGGTCGGAAGGAATTAGCGCAGTCGAAAACCTCTCGCGCAGATTCGATGAGAACTCGTCAAATCCTATTGTGTCGATCGACTCATCCGCTATCCCTATCGACTTTGATTTTATAAAGACTTCGTGGTCCTTAGTCTCTACTTGCATACTCCCCCATGAATTGACTCGGGAGCAACTACCTCTTTGAGGAGGTGATAAAAGTGTCGACTAAGGCTCACAAGGCTTTAACTAGTACTCATCTTATCTCAAGAAGGACTCGTACTTATAGATCACCAATTATCCTAAGTAGCTATCTTACTAACTAGCAGAAGTCAGATAACATTCTACCTCTTCGTTTTGTCGTTTTGTTAGGGTTTCAATTAACCAGACCAGGATCCATTCACATAGGACCCCGACAGACAACCGAAGGTCCCCGACAACAGCGCCACCAGTCGTGCGCGGCGGTCCCGCACCCTGTTGGGGAGCGCTGAACCTGACGGTCGTGCCACGCAGGACGTTTTTCAGAGTTTGTTGAAAAAAAACAATCACCACTCCGACCATGCGCACTCGCTATACCTCTCACAACACCCCACAACAGGTCAGGGTGCCACGAGATGCAATTTACCTCTACCCAAGGGGTTGTCACCACCCTTAGGTAGGCGTATCCTTGCTGAGCTACCGGCCCACATGCGAAGGCTTTTACTTGCCCTTGTAGAGGTAGGTCGGTCGAGGACGTTTGCTCGATCGTCACAGCATAGGAATGAGTTACGCGCGGTAAGACCCCTAAGACTGACCCGTTAATCAAGTCAGGTTCAGGATGTGATTTTCCTATCCTAGACGTCTAGATATTCAGATCGAACTTTTATAAGGCTGTCTATATCCGCGTCTAAATCTAAAATTTGTTACTTTCCTGCCAAAAGATAACAAAGTACCAATCAAATCATCTTACTACCTAGGGCATTCTACTCTACTTAACATGTCATGACTTAACTGAACATCAGATATTACAAACGTTATATAAGACTGATAATGAATATAGAGGTATTACCGGCGATAACCCTTCCCCCTTTCACAAGTGCTGTGTGTCCAAGACTCTTCACGAGATCAAGCCCAGTTCAATCCAAACCACGCACGAGACAAACCTGCACAGAATGATGCAAAGACAATTCACATTCCATGCATTAACGGCGTCAACCATCAACCATTGACTTTGTCCCTCACTTCCCCAAACTATGTATGACAGCTCAATCTTTCATGAGACGTAAACCCAGCCCCCTCACATTTTTTCAAAGGACCCTTGAGAGTGACTAAGACCATTTAGGCAATAACCACGGGTGACAGTTTTACTGACCACAGGGTTTGACTTTAGACGTGGGTATCAAGTCAAAGTGGAAAAGTTGAATCGGTAACAACCGGCCTGTTATCGGTAGAATCTCTTTCCTTCAATCGCAGTAGATTAAACAGGGACCTGCACACACAGGTCAACAAAGATTCAACACTCCCACTTGATTTCCCACATATTGATATCTAAGGGTCAAACCCTTAGATCTGGACTGTGAGCTCTGGGATCGACATCCTGAAGCCTAATCCCTAGCTTATACTCTCACAACCTTACCCTAAGCAATCTGTCTCTTTTTCCTTTCGTTCAAGGAATATCATGCCTGTGTCCTAAGTTGTCTTGGGGAAACTCATATTTCCACTCTCAGTCTTTGCATTCTCTCTCTTTCGAAATAAGCACACCCCTTTGTGCTTATGTAGTAGAGTTTTAACTTATTTGTCGTTGTGGCCTTCCATTCGAAAGCCATGAACGGAAACGGACAACACGGTGGTTCTGAAGCTCCTTTTTTCCATGATCCTAACTTCTTTCTTTGTTTCTTTTCCAGGTTTGTGTGACCTAGCTCCAATATGGGCATTATTCTTTCCCCTCTCTTCTATTTGTCACGACATACTCAGGTAGCAGGTTGATTCAGACATTAATCCCCTGCTACTTGGTCAACACCAAGCAATCTGTTAATTAAACAGGCAGTCGAGTAAATCACACATGAGTACTTGAGTCTCTTTCCAGTGCCACTCAATGCAAACACAAATGGTTAGTAAGACAATACACAGGATCTGTTCCGAGTAGCAGGATAACTCACACATGCGTATTCCTCTTCAAACAAATAGTTGCTACTATGGGGGCACCATACTATTTGCTTTACGTATCACTCGGAGAGATCTGAATTTCAAACCCCTCCTAGAGGTTAATAACGGTCTGAGCGAATAATAGGTGACGCGCACAAGAGTCTCCTACTATCACGTGACCAAATGCCATGTCAACTTCGTGAATGTAATATGACGATTCTCACAAGGGCATCCTATTGCTCTCATGAAACGAACCGATCTAAGACTTGGTTTGGACAGAAGGTGAGTGTTTAGAAAATTCCTACAGGAATATCCCACCTCGCTAGTTAGTATAGAATCAAGCAAGTAATAAGCTGACCCCAAGAAGGGTCCCCTTACTACTTCCTTGGGTAATGAGTAGTCCATATCTTAAACAAGTAATAGGATGACTCCTACAAAAGTCCTCCTATTTCCTGTTTGGTGACCGGACCTGAGAGTAAGTAAGTTGAAAAGTGTGTGAATAGGATGACCCTCACTGAAGCCCCCTACTACACCGTGAATAAGTGCAAAGACTGAATTTTTCTGAATTGTTAATAAAAAGGAAAGTTAGTACTAGATTTCCCGCATCCTTTGACTTAGTATAAGATAGGCAAATCGTTTGCAGTCAGTCACATCATTAGTCATATGTGAGTAAATAGTTGGATTACTCATACATGAGTATCCTATCATCGCTCACTCTCCCCCGTACCACCTTTTCTTTGAGTTAGTTGGTCAGGTACCAAACAAGTTCTAGGAAGATTCACACAGTAGTTTTTCATTACTCGTTCGATTCATAGGAGATCGGTAAGACAACCTTTTATCAAGCTATCTCAGCCAAGCGGCATGATGATTCTCACAAGAGTCTTCACCCTTCTTGCCGTATGCTTTTGCTCGGTCATCACTCGCTTGTTAATCCATATGGCCAGAGGAATAGATTCACATAATTATCCCTCCACCTTTCAATCTCAAGCAGATCCCTAGTTAATCAAGGTGATGAGGTAGCACACACATGAGTACCGCCACCTTCTGATTTTGTCAATCGTCCCAGTTTCATAGGGCAAGTGTCCAACCCATACATGGGTTTTCTACTACCTTTTGAGACTGGTCTGGTGAGTTAACAGGGCGACCCGCACAAGAGCCTCCCTTTATCGCGTCTAAATGTTAAACGTTTTTCTCCATCACGACGACAGTCGATCCGGTAAGGTAACTCACACATGAGTACCTCATTGCCAATTCTTAGTTGAGTCAGTACATACACAAGTAGCACGACAGCTCACATATGAGTCTTTTATCGCACCACTTTGTTCTCTCAGTCCAAACAATCTAAGTTCCTTTTCGGTAAACTTAGGTTCCTTTCCTTCTATCAGACAGGGTTCTTATTTCAATCATATGTCCTTTTTGTTTTGATAATCTTTGTCCTGAAAAATAAATGAATAGGATATTATACAGTCATGCATGCAATCCGATAAAAGGTTGTACTTTTATAAGGGTATACGAGAAAGGGATAGGTCACACGTACCTTATGGTTCCCTGCCTCCAGTGTTCCTCCTGAAATCCGGCAGAGCTCCCGCAATCGCCCTGTATTTGGTCACGTGTAGCCTTATATAACTGATTGTCTGGCCTTTAGCGTTAGCAAAAACCAAGACTAATCTCAGTGAAAATACACTATCAAACATCCATGGTTGAAGAGATAAGTGCCCGAGAGGACCAAACAGGATAAGAACGGAGGAGGATGGGGGAGGTGGGCATCATCACAAAGTGATAGTGTCCCTCTTCTCTCCAACGCCTCGCATTCTCTGTCTCTCCGATTATTGTTTTGTCGTACGATACCTGATAATAATAGTATTATTTAGGCAAATAAATAATTAAAAATAAAGTTAATAATAAGGGTTAAATATAATAATAATAATAATAATAATAATAATAATAAATAGCAATAAAAATAATAATAAAAATATCAAAAATTATAATAATGATACTAATAGTGACCAGGGTTACCTGACCGAACGTTCGGGGACCCCCGGGCTGGCGCCCGAACGTTCGGGCGTTCGGGGTCCCGTTCGGGGSCCGAACACCTCCAGGTTCGGCCCCCGCCAAAAAATATTTCGGGACCTAAAAATAAGTTTTTTTTTTCTGAATTGTTTTTTTTTAGTTCTCTATTATGTAGCCTACACGCCTATAAATTGTGAAGCGATTCTGCTAAGCCAAAAAAACATTAAAAATTGTCAAAGATGGGGGTGTCAAAACGTGCTCGCCCACTCACTATTTTGTTTTTTTTCCCTTTTAACTTTTTGTTTTCACTTTATTTCGGGGCCTAAAAGAAATTGTTATTTTTTGAATTTTTTTTAATGAGTTACTGATTATGTAAACTACATATCTGTAAATTTTCAGGGCATTTATCAATGCCAAAAAATAATTAAAAATCGGCAAAGATGGCGATGTCGAAAAGGTGCTGGCACACTCACTCATTTTAATTCTCTTTTTATTTTTTCTTATTTTTATCATMGTGTTTATTTTCTGTATTGGATTTTTAATTCAAATTTGGTAAAGAATTTGGATGTAGYGCCCAGGCAAATGTTGTTTAGTTTATGTTTCTCCATAACATAGTTTTTGTTCGGAAATTTTTGAAAACTTGGTTTTTTTTTTTTTTTTTTTTTTTTTTGTCCGCGTTCGACTCGAACGGCCGAACGCCTCCCGAAGGGGTCCCGTACGTTCGGGCGTTCGGGTTCGGGCGTTCGGCCCATCCCGAACGCCGGTAACCCTGATAGTGACTATATTTCATCAATGTTTCAGATGACTCTGCAAGGAACAAAGGACCATAAGAAAAGGAAAACATTCATTCGATGTCTCACGTGCTAAAACTCTCCATGAATTTCACTTTCCCTTCTCTTTTGCTTTCGCCACACAGTTTTGGGTACATCAACCCGCTCGGTGTACCACATGCGTTTCTCAAGGACCATGTGTATGATTACTGTTCTGCTCGCCTGCAAGACCGTGCGTGTGCATGCTTGCTGCTCTGCATGCCTAGCCATAACTCGATTGTGTTCCGTTGTCCAGCCGCGACCCACGCCCCTTACTGTTTGTGCATGGATGCAGTGGCAATGTTGCATCCTTAGTGGTCCATGGTCCCATCTTACTATGTTGGCCTCAAGCTGCGTGTGCCCAATGTGCGACAACTCATGTCATGGTCTCTCCTGCCTGGTGCAGTCGCTTCTCTCGGAAGAACCCAGGGTGAGGCCCCGGTTGCACTTCAGCCAACCGTCGTCCAGTATTGTCTGAGACCCGTATCGGAAGATGTTGAGATAGGCCCCTCGCGTAGATACTCAGACCCGACTTTCTTAAGACGGGCACGAGGCCTGCCTGGGCCATTATGCTAGCAATATTATTTTAATAATAATAATAATAATAATAATAATAATAATAATAATAATAATAATAACAATAGTAACAATAATAATAATAACAATATTAATAATAATGCAGGGAAAATGGACAATGGCGAATCAACAGATTTTTGTTTGCAATATCACACTGAAAACCTGGAAGGCCGACACTGTTCAGAAAGCATAACTGTACCGATACTTCATCATGAAGAACCAGATCATTGCATCCGACTGTCAATGAAAGCATGTCTCGTCGTCCCTAACGGAAGTGCCCAGAGCCCTTTTCCTTTTTGGTGCTCAGTGCCCAAACTACAGTTACGTGGCCACTACCAACCCACAAGTTGATAATGCAACTGTAGACATCAACAGTTGAACCAAAGTACGTGAAATTATTAATCCCCATAGACGATTGCCAAGACCAGGTATGTCCCTCCTTCCACCTCTTTTTCTATGTGTGTGTCAGTCTGTTTGTATTTGTCCGTCTGTTTGTTTGTCCGTCTCTGTCCGCTCCGCGTCTGTCTGGTTGACTGTCTCTTCTTTTTCCATTCACTCCTCTTTTTTTCTTTCTCTACTTGAGAATCTCGACTCTGAACAAATCTGTTGTTACTCACCTCTATCCATATTACTAACTGATGCGGCTATGACCGCCTTCCTTCTCAGTGCAGCATACCCCAACAGGGTCCTCGCGCACATGCTACTCGCAGATAGTGCATAAGTGCTTCAGCAACACATCACACTTCTCACGAACGGGCAATACCCCTAAGCGTGGCCGGCCAACACTTTATTGACTTGGACAGAGCCTCAGCTCGTCCCAGCCTCTGCTTCCTTTTGGCTTGACTTGGACCGGGTACCACATGCCGATGGCCTGCTTGCTTCAAAATGCTAATAATAAATTAATAATAATAATAATAATAGCAAACATAACAATAATAATAACAATAATAGTAACTTAGATAATATAAAAGTAATAACGAATAAGAATAAAATAACTTTCATACAATGGGATAACAACGAATGTATACTAGCCACCTTTTTTGTTCAATTCATTAGTGTCGAGGGGGGTTATTTTATGGAAAAATGGCGCGTGACAACAACAGCGTCGACTGCCGAGTAATACGTACGGTTTTCCCTCGCTTCCACTCACACACACACACACACACATACTTCTCACGCATGCACGTATATCCACTCACTCACGCACACAGATACACACATACATGCGCCCGTTTAGGGACACATCTTTCCATATTCTAGCGGTAGGTTCGCTCGATTCGCTCATCCGATTGATGAAAGTAGCATGATGTTCACTGCGTCATTCTTGCACACACATCCACACACATACACACATATCGTGACGATGTATATTTCCATGTTCTAGTGGTAGATTAAATTATTTTGCTCATCCTATTGATGGAAGTAGCATGTAGCTGGCCACACGTCTCATCATGCCCACACACGGTGACACACCCACTCACACGCGTACACACGTACATACACACACACCCATGTACGTACAAATACACTCACACATACGAGATCGTAGTGGTATATGTCTCCATGATCTAGTGATAGATTCGCCAAATCTGGTCATCCTTCTGTTGCAAGATGTGCGAGGTTAGTTATGGATTTGGGGATTTTCCTATCGATTGGCGCATTGCTCATCCTATCGGTGAAAACTTGATCTTTCTCTTACACTTGTCACATACACTCATAATTATACCTCTAAAATTTGAGCCGTAAATTTATCCACCTCTACTCATCTTGTCGGCATAATTGCCATGGAGTAAGTCAAGACCATTCCCCTGAAAATCTATGGGACGAGGGCACTGAAGCTGATTCCTATCGATCGCCAATACTGCCCCCATCCTCTGCTCGTGACTGTCAGCCCGCCATAGCCGATCAGGTACCAGTTACCCCGAGAGGTTTAGCGAGATTTGCATGCGACGATCCATAAGCCAACATCATGGTATAGGAAGACCTCGACAACCGTGATTACTTTTCATAACAAGCGAGCCATGTTATGTCTTTTCCATCTTTTCTCTCTCGTTTTCCGTTCTCCTTTCCCTTATCCTCTTAACCCCTGTTTGATAGTGATAGATTATAAAAGAAAATAATAGTCCACGTGACGGTAAGATTAGTAGCGATAACAACTAAATTACGAACCTTTATTTTCTCCTCATTTCCTTTCCCTTTCTACTGCTTTAATCGTGACCGTATAAATCCCATTCTCATTTTTCCTGTCAACGTATATCCACTTAGGAAAAAAAATATATAGATAATAATATTGATAATAATAATCCATAATATAGTAATAATATTATTCTGAGGGAAATAACTCACCTCAAACGGCTTGGTGGCCGCGTCCTGATTTAAGCAAGGAAATCCGTCGAACGATCACTAAGTCTCTCGTCGTTTTCTAGATACTCCAAGAGCAAAGGTGAGCTTTCGTATCGTTTGTATCTCCTCTCCTTCTTTTCTTTACCTTCTTCCTTGATACTCTCTCCTTCTTTTCCTTGTACACCTTTCTTTTCTCCTCCCTCTCCCTCATTTATCGTCTGCTCTCGTTAAGTCTCGTTCCTCCTTATGTTCGTTTCTCCCTTCCTCACTATCACATTCACTCCTCCTCCTTTCTTACGATTGCGTTTTACTCATTTCCCTTCTCCACGTAGCTCTCACCTCCTTAGCTGATGTCTCATTCCTCTCTCTTTCTCTCTCTCTCTCTCCCCTGCTTATTGCCAATGCACTCAGCGTTCGCGATCCTCTTGCCCTCTCGTGGATCGCACTTTGGCTGAAGGCGGCATCGTAGTTCGAGCTTGACCGTGACCAGCGTTCCCGCCCTTTGCTTTGTCATCTTTACTCGCTCGTCCTCTCTCACGCTCTTGCTTGCTTACCTCGTGGGTGCTCGGTTATCCACTTGTATTTGACTCGCGATTGCTTGCGGAAGTGATCGCGCTGTCGGTGTGAATACCCTTACAAGGGTATCCACCCTGTTTTTTGCAGATAAAGGGAAATACGTTGAGATTAAAGTTTAAGGATACCGCGCGGGGCACGGTTGCGTTCGCGATTTACACCAAGCTGGATGGTTGGCTGGAGTAGAGACTGTGTGGGCTCGCAGACTTAAGGCGCGCGTGATCTGTTTCCCCTTTGATGATCGTGAAAGTCGGAGTTGGTCGCCGACCGGATTTTTTGAGTAAATTAGGATTAAAAAGATTATATCTCTTTGATTGATGTGCTTGTCTGTGACGTGGGCATACATGCGGAGGGCGACGCAAACAACAACGTGATTTTGAGGACATTTGGTAAATCTGCGCGTCGCACAATATCTGTTTATTTAGGTGTCCGCTAAAGCTAGATCCTGACTTGGGCCTCACACTAATGGTTACAGCATCATAATTTTGTCAAAGAGATTCAAAGGTCCCCACGAAGCAGAAGAAACTGAGTGACGGGGACTTTTGGTGGGTGCACCACCATTTAACTGATGAATGTGGTGAGAAGTTTGACTATGAATATGCGGTTGGGGCCTGACAGACGGGAACCATGCCTAGGCACAGTGGACATCAGGCGGAGGACCGCAATGGTGCAGTTTGCGGTAGCTGTGTGTGTGGAGGCCAGTAGCAGTATAGTCTGAGGTGACGTGTGATAGTAGCAAACTGAGTGGTTGCTACTATCACCAAGATCCGAACAGAAGTCAGCTTCACCTAGGACCGGTTACAGGTCTGTAGCAAACCCATACCCACGACTTGGTGATTACTGCGGAAGGAAGTGTAGCCATTGGGATCTTGCAGGAGTGGTAAGCCCTGTCTAAGAAAAATGAGTAAGAGGAGTTTCAACGGGGGTCCGGGGTGATATCGGCATATAGATCAGCCGTGGGGCTTAGGCAAAGAGGGAAAAAGACTGGTCGGCCGACGACTACCTGGTCATCTCTTAGCCTCTCCAGAATTAGGAGCGTTGTTGCACTTTTTCTAGTCAGGGCTCTTCATGCATTCATCGATTTTGCCAATTTTTTTATTTTTGAGAATTGTGACAGAATCATCAAAGAGAAGCAATCATCAACAATGACAATGCAAGGCAAGACTGACTGACTCAAGCAATAACAAACTCAGATGAGGGAAGAATGAAAACTCATAATAGTCTCAGGAAATACACATGTAGAGAGCATGACCAGCACCAATCAAGAGTCCTCACTCATCCCTCTGAATCTCACACTCAATCTCTCACTTTGCTGTGCGTTTCTTGTGCCTTGAACCATGTCCCTATACTTTTTGAGGTTGTGGCATCGGAATATAGAGCCACCTGAAGCCTGCGAGCTCTGAGCACGTCCACCCAAGTCCCATGATACAGAAATCAATCATGGCACAAAATTTCTCTCATAGAGTAGGAAAATATGGATGGGAGAAAACCCCTCGTCTGAGATGCTGAAAATCCGATGGTTCAGTCGCTGCCTCGTAATCAATCACCACTGGAGAGATGTACCTCTTTGCCAAATTCATTAGTTCTTCCCAGCAAGAACCGTCAGCGAGAGTGAAAGGTACTGGAGACTTTGGATAGTTAGTGTAAATCTTAGGTCCAAAACTACGGATCAACTTGGTACCACTCTCGTCGAATTCCCTCTCTTTTCCTTCCAGGTAACTGGTTGTCGAAACCAAGACGGAGTCGAAGAACTCACGAGTCTCTTTCCCTTTCTTTAAATAGGGTCTCAAGTCATGAATGACTCCCTCAGCGAACTCTGTGTGAACCACAAAGATAGATAATTCATCTTGCTTGAAACCAGTTGCGCTGACATACCGATACTGGAAGGCATCCCTAGACACGATCTGATTGAGACTGATCAAGACAGTCTCCGAGACTGAAAATAATTGAACCGTGCTCATATGAAAAACGTGAATGTTGAAAACAAACCCGGTGTCTTCTGTTGAGAGTACTACCCGACGGATACTAGTCCTTGAGGCAGTTCAACAATGTCTATATCCTGATAGATTTTTTACTAGAAGTTTCGAGTAACTCGAACGATTGAAAGCTGATCGGATGATGATTGAATGCTGGTTATGTGCTGATCGAATATCGACTGTACACTGATTAGGTGCTGATTTAATACTAAAATATCAAGTCACCGACTACGGATCACTTATTGTCTGACTGCTGAGGAAAACTGCAATTTACTGAGAGGCACTTGCTGACTCCGATGCTAAATAGAGTTTTGATAAGAGGATTAGGGCACAACTGAGCTTATCTGACTTTTGCCCCAGCCTGCTCCACTGTCTCTAGCAGCGAACCAGTACTGTGTAATTTATCATTGCGATCATGAAAATAAATTACGTATTCAACATACTTTTCCCTTTTTACCATCCGAACCGCCTATTCACGCTGAGTTTTCCCATACATTTCCATGTCTCGGCACGCGTCTTCCTCCCATCCCATTTTTTTGTCTCTGTTAGATCTGTGTTTCAACACGAGGACCTCGTTCTCTTTCATAATTTCCTTCAGACCTCTCTGGATTTGATTAGTGAAAAAGGTTGACTGCAGATGAGCTTCGTGTGCCCTGCACGCGGAAAAGGAAGCTGTACCTAAACTAGGGGTCATGGAAGTTAGTCAGATCTTCTCGTGGATGCTGAGTACTCCAATCATTAGGTAAGGGTTGTCAGCTTTCGGAGTGTGGAAACAGGCTCTAGCCCGCAGTTTAGCTACAAACGAAGGAGGGAGATCAGACGGGAGTGCCCAATGCTGGACCGCAGACCGACCATGTCCTTATTCTGGTGCCGGTATCTGAAGTCCTACTGGGTGTCTGGCAAGCTTAGTCCAATTGGGACCACCCTGGAAATGAAATAAGAGAGGGAGAGCAACTGCTGTTCTTGACAGTTAGGTTGAGTTAGCCCGTGTAATTACTAGGGACTTTTCTTGAGGCTACTGCGTATAGGAAAGGGTTCGAGCTTGCGATAGCTTTCTCAGGTCGATAGATAACTATCCAGCTGGGGGTTCATTAAGTCCCTCCTTGCAAAAGACAATCAGATCAGCTGCCTGCGGTGTCACCAATCATAACATTATCGGCTCTCGGAGAGGTCACGTCCGTTCGACACTTAGCAGGGTGATTGTTCTAATATTCGTTTACTCAGAGCACGCCAGATAACAATGTTATAGAGCCGTGAGTCGATCTCCGCACATTGGGCATTTCAACTTTCACTCTCGTCTATCGTATGTACGTTCGGACCGCTGGTCTCAGTACCAACCACTTACTCAATGCAGTCTTAGCTACTAGACATAGACACCGCTCACGTAATGTGCAGGTTGCCCCCAGCAGTAAGACTCGATAGAATGAGGCACAGGGCAGTCACTGTCTAGCACAACAAATCTGAGTACATTATGAATTGTTCCCGCTTGTAGACTACGAGAACCCCTCACGGTACAGGGCTGTGTTCAGCCAAAAGCTTGGTTATGCGAGCCAAGTTGATTTAAATAACGATTAACAATGAATAAACCAGCGAAAGAAGTGACGTATAGCATGAGGGCTTAGGATCAAGTTCCGTCAACCTTAGGACCAATTCTGGTTTAGTACGGGAGGGCTACTTCATAAGCCTGTCTTTCCATTCGAGTAACACTCGCTGATATCCAGTATAGCTCTCACTCAAGGTTTTCAAAAAAAAAAAAAAATACTAACGCCTTCTCCTCAGACTTCACACTGGCGTAAAGTCCGTGTGCCAAACAGGGTTTCAACGGTGGTAGCATCGTCGACAAATCAGGGTTTTCATGGGACATTCAAATGATGGCCTCGGCACAGAGTAATGCGGATCTGTTTCCTGCTCGGGACTCTGCTTTTCAGACTTGCTCTTGCATTGTTCACTCAATCCCCGCACTAGGCTTTTTACAGAGCTCAATGTGGACGACAAGTTTTGCTTTCACACCAATCAGGGTCTTAGTATCAACAAGCAAAGGATTTTGGACTACGTCAAGTCAACAGCCCCTTTTCGTTGAGCAACCCAGTGTCTTGACAGGGAGACACTAATCTCCGTCCATTAGGAACTTAGCGAGTAAATATGCAACCTCCCTAAGAGCGACTCACCTTTTTCCCATTAAAACACCATGACCAGATGATAAAACAACAAGATTAATATTTTAGGACTTACTTAGCCTCACTGGTTTTACACCCTCATGAAGGCAGGCGGACCGAGACTGTTAGGCCAAAGCTTCATTAATAAGGCCCCCCCCCAAAGGGTCAGTGCTTATCACGGAGCTCTCCAAAGTCGATCACCAGCCTCCCGCAAGAAGTGCTCAGAGCACGAGGCACAAACAACTTATAACTGCCTCAGGCCTAAATTTTAAAGCGAGGAGGAGGATTCAAGAAACGATAAGAGATACACGAGAGTGTTTTACCCTCATGTATGCTTCGTTAAGTATCCTCGCCAAAACTCGATGGAAACCGACATCATTCAACTTTTCCCAATGCCACCACTTCCAAATCAAAGGAGAGGGGAAACTCGAAGAGAGTCGTATGCACAAAATTGCGCCGATGGAACTCGACCACAAGAAAAGGAAATTATCTCTCGCACAATCAAAACATTAGAACTAGCGACTCAGTTCAACACCGGTTCAACCAGCACTTGCCTGAAAACTAACAATTATCACTTACAACGCACGAGGACGACTTGTGACGGGTGGGGAAGCTGGGCCGAGTTAACTGCACTAGCTAGTAATCACTTCCCATACGAAGTCATCCAATTGACCAGCTATCATAAGCAAGCAAAACAAACTAGATAGGAGTAATCGAAGTCTTCCTTCATCTCAGAGTGACGATGTGTCAAACGTGATAAGTCACTGGCGCAGCCAGAGGGCTAGAGCAGATCCAACCGTTCACTTTCTGAGGCTCATTCGGCACTCACTAGTTGCTGAGTATACTCTAACCACAGCGACGACTAGAATAAACTGCCTTACGAACTCTTTATTGATATGCTTTTGTTAGCATGAGGCAGGTCGAAACAGGAGACTCCTTTCCCGGACGGACTCCAGCAACCAACACAAAACCCTCTCCAGTAGGTCATCAGATAATGCTTTTAACTGAGAGGGTACACACTGACCATCAACAACATTGAAGTTGATACTAGGAAGCAGCCTCAAGAGTGCTAACGCGCGAAAAAAATGGCAGCAAGCAATTAATGACATTACATCCTCTGAGGCCAGACGTGCCCCAATTAGTTAGCAATCCCGTCTTTCGCCCCTCCCACGAGTACTTGGCCCAGAAAGCGTGCGAGCAGTACTCCTCCAACACTATGACCGTCTCTCCTTTAAACACTCTTCACGGACAACAGTCAGTGGGGGGAGGAAGCTTGCGCGCTAGAAGATCAGAGAGGACTGAGGAAAGATCGGGGCTGATAGTGTCAAGCACCTGCTCGTGCGCGGAGCCCTTCACGAGAATCTGACTTCTTTCGTCTCGCGTTGTTGCCAATAATACAAGCACTGTCTTTCCTTTCAGTCTATAACCATCCCATAAAAACTTGCGTCTCTGAGCTCTCTGTGACCACACACAACCGTATACACACACATACCGATGCACATGCACGTACACATACACACACATGTTTACAGTAGTGTATTCTTCTATGTTTAGCAATTGATTTGTGCGTGTGGTAATATATTTTTTCCTGTTTTAGTGGTAGTTTTATGCAATTTTGTTCATCCCACCGATAGAAGTAGCGAGAGGTCGATCGTGGGGTTTGGAGTGCTCACCTGTTTCTCTCTTTCTCGTCCTCGTCGTCGTCCGGTCAAATGGGCTCGATGCCTCGTCGCAGCACAACACGGTCCGTCACGATGTGCATCATACCAAGACCACAACATAGGAAACACGAATGACTTAAGAGTGTGTTCCAACAAGGTCGAGCATATGACAAGCCCGTCCTCACGATGCCAGCGGCGGATGCATCACACCTCCCACGAGTATCCACCCTCACACATGGTAATCAACGGATGCAGGCCGTAGCCACTTGCGCCTCCGCCACATGGCGCCTATCGAGCAGCAAGGAGTGCAAATCCTCCTTACCAAGCCACGACACCTTCGATCGGAACGTGTCGTAGCGAATATGGACATGAATCACAAAGTTGCAACCACCCTTCTACGGGATGAGGGTGTCGAAGCTGAGAAAGGGCGGCAAGTACGTCGCCTTTATCCCTCCTCTGTTCTCCTTCTTCTTTTTTTCCTTCTTCTCCCTCTTCTTTGTTGCGTTCTACTTCTGCCTTTTCCCGCTCGCACTTTCTGCCAACTTGCGCTACCTCCACGAGGTTCTCCCTTCAAATTATCACTTTGCTTGGTCTTCTTCTTGCTCCTTTATTCGTTCTTGTCCATGGTCTTCCTCTTGACCGCACTCACTACCTCCCTCTTCAGCTCCCCCTCTCTTTTCTCCTTCTTCTTCTTCTTCTTCTTCTTCTTCTTCTTCTTCTTCTTCTTCTTCTTTTTCTTCTTCTTCTTCGTGCACCTCCCTCTTTCGTGCGCCTCCCTCTTTCGTACGACCGCCTTCTTCCTTTTGTGCACTCCACCTCTGCCCGCTAGCATGCGCGTTTCTCTCTCCTTGCGCCACTCCTTGCTCTCTCTACCCCCCGCCCCTCGCTACTGAATACACCATGGCCCTCGATCACACTGCCCCACTCGTAACGAGGTTCGACTAGGATGTGATCGAGGCAGGTGGTCACTCTTTGCCACGTTCGAATGGATCAGTCTGAATATCAGGGGAAATTCACTAAGGTACTTGTGGTAAGTAAGTCGTGAAAGCAAAAAATATATATATATATATATATCACAAAATAAAAAAACTAAAAAAAAAAAAAAATGATAAAAAATAAAAAACTAACAATATCTAACGATTAAACCGTCCTAACTTGCCAAGTGTCGGGCCCGCTATACCCGGTTTCAACTAACGAACTAACCTTAACTAACTCACATACTAAGATCATGGGTTCGAGCCCCTATAACCGAGCCAGGGTGAAACTAAAGTAGGGCTCCTTGTAAAAAAAGGAGCTAGCTCAGGGTCGAGCGGACCCTATCCCTACATCCTTTGCTTACCTGACTACCCCTAAACCTACTGAGCTAGCTCCCACTTTGAGTGGAAGAGGAACAACCTTGGTTTAAGTAAAGGAGTGGGGCTCCGTCCGCCTGGTGGTCCAATCCCTACTCTAAGTCTGAGTATGTGCACGCTTGCTGGTCTGCGTGCCTGTCTGAGTGCTTGTCGGCTTGAGTGTGTGAGTGACCCATAAGGACCTTTGTTTCCTCGGAAGGCCCGAAGGGCCGGTAGTTATTATGTGACCGCGACATTGAGGGCTAAGGCAGGGAAAATTATCTAGTGGCGAGGAAAGAGGTCCACAACACTTAGGATTAGCGGAAAACACCCAAGTAGCAGGTAGGCCGGTACCACATCAAGTAGAGGTAGATGTGCGGGATACTCAAGGCTGAGCAGAAGAAGAGAAAAGTTGGCATTTTTAGAGGCCCAATACTGGTAGGTAGGTGGGTACCAGCTCAAGTAACCCCAGTCTAGGCCCTGTGCGGACGATATTAGAACTTGCAACAGTGTCTCCCTCTGTAAATGGACAAAGGCACCGATTGCTTGGGTGGTCGAGAGGATACGAAGTCGCCACTCGAGAGGCGACTTCCTCTCTGCATATGGGAGGTAGAGCTGGAGTCTCAACCCCACTCAAGGCATATGAGTAAGGATAGAGGTACCGATTGCCGTTACCTATTATGGTAGGCAGTGTGTTTCTTTTGGCTGCCTCGGCCGCATGGCCGATGTTATATTAATTTTTCATGTCGTCTTTATATTTTACAGCGGCGTGACCTGCCAACTTTCCCATACCGGTCGGTCCGACGCCCCGTTACTCGTTCTAATTCATTTTTGCCTTATTGCCTGAGCCTTTGACTGATTTGGATCATGGTCGCCGCATCCCGCACGACCTTTTTTTTGTTATCTTCCAACCCTCCGGCCCTTGCGGCCAAAGACTCTTAAGTTTTATTAACCCTTACCCATTTTCGTGCACGTCGTATCACTGCATGTGGCCACCTTGAAACCTCGGCCTCAGTGATCGAGAAATTTGCTTCACGTCGCTATGCCAAAAAAATTCTCACTTTTTACTCAAAACTGTCTTCGGCATGGCGGTCAGTGTCAATAGTGTATCGAATGCAAAAACATGAGCAAATACCCTTGTAAGGGTGTTTGCTCCGACAGCGCCTCCAAGCATATTGGCTTAGGGAGCATGCAAGTACCATTTTGTTTGGGGATAAATCATTTTTTCTCTCATCAAACACAAAAAAACAGCTAGGCATAATATATTAGAGGGGGTGTGCGAATTCGGGTGCTATGGGGGCCCCACCTAAGAGAGGTATGTTTCGAAACGAAGGTCGGAACATAGTGACCTACGTAGTCTTCGCCAAGCAGATTGCTACTTGGATGCTGAGGGAAAAAAAAGATGTAATTGAATTGGATGACGGAAAAGACACAGTTTTATTCCACCTTTGGATGTCGGAGTGAGAACTTACAATCTGGAGGGATGCGATGAGACAATATTTGTTTCGATACATTGTATTGATGTACCTATTTCTGCCATGGGTCCCTTGAAGTCAGTTGTAGAGGATGCTTTTGGTAAGGTCATGAAAGATCACCTACCCTAAGAGCATCCCTTGCAGCTAGACCTTAAGGACATTCGCTTCGAGTTTGTCGCTTCAACCAAGCTTAGATATAAGAAACGGTTAATACGGACTCAACGGAGCTACATGATTTTGCTATAGACGTGGTCTATGCCACCACGGATTGGTGCCTTGCTTGTAGAAAACATTTTCACAAGGAAACAAATGATTTGTGCCCTTCGAAACGTAAGAAAAGAAACATTCGAGGTTAGGAGGTAAGGAAGGGAAGGGGGAAGGAGGACAAGGAAGAGTCGAAGGACGACAAGGGAAGGGAGAAGGAGAAGGATAACGAAGGTGAGAAGAAAGGGGACGAGTCTACCCAGGGGAAGGGCAACAACTTGAAAGAGGATGAGCCTGCGCCAGGCAGGGAGAATGGGAAGCATGGAGGAAATAAGAAAATACCAAGGGTGAAGAAGGTGTATAAGCGGAAAGACGGACGTACGAGTAACGAGGTAGAAGGGGGCAGGAAGGCAGTGGAAGAAAAAAAGGTCGAGGGGTCGTACAAGAGTGGCCCGTCGGCGGGAGGGGTGGATAAGGGGAAAATCAGACCAGGGGACTAATTTAAACAAGGAAGACAAGGCGAAATTTACCCCAAGGGGCTCAGAATTACACGAGGAAAAAAAAAAGGCTAAGCATATGGAGTCGGGTAAAAAAAAAACTCGCAAGTAATTTATCAATAAGGACAAAGGTACACCCAACCCTCCTCCTTTCATCTTCGGTGGGGCAATGGCCTCCAAGAAGAGGCAAGGCAAGAAGAACAAACTCTTTTAGAGACATCTGATTAGAAAGAACTTGGGTCCAAGGTAGATGTTGACGAGATGCCCCCCAGGACATGGACGTGGGGGAGGTCTCTTTTGCTTTAGAGGATTCAGACACGGAAGATCATTATGTCGAGCCAGATCAAACGAAGAAGAAGGACCCTCTACTGAGCTATCATGGGCACCAGTCTGTAATCCCACTCGGATCCGGAGCCGCAGAATAGAACTATCGTGATTTTGTTGTGCCTGGTTTATTCCATGCTGGGGACATCCAGTTCGAACCGATTGTAGACTCTGAAAGGGTGGTTCTCTTAAATCCAAGTAAAAAGTCAGGATCAAATAACAATATTGTCGCGCCAATGGTGGAAGAACAAATCCTGGGGGATGCAAAAGTGCAAGACCGCATGACCACTTCCTCCAAAAAAAAGGGCTTCCCGTCGAGATACGCCAAGGAGACGTTGATTGACGCAAAGTCTCTTACCCACGCTAGGAAGTGGGGATAAGACATGGTGCCTTGCCCCAGATGTTTTAGTACCACTTATCATATCGGACTCCCTACAGGGTCTGATGATCCTGACACTAAGATCAGAGAAAGAGTCACTGTTAATTTTTTGTCTCGAGTTTCAACCCCATGTCACCGATGACTATGGCCGACATGGTAAGGGACCGAGATCTGGCCCAACAGGGATTATGCAAACTTTTGCCTGACCCCTGACTGGGCAAGCACATAATCTCCTTGCCATATGCAGTAAAATCCTTCTTCAACTAACCCTATTAGGCTTGACCTCAATCTCGAAGGAGTTGGTTGTTTGGGGTTCGGGAAAGGTCTTGTGGGTACACCTCCTGGATTTTATCATGTAAAAATGTGACGCTTTGGGAGGTATTCACCTGGGACTTCTATCCGCAAATGTAGTGGCAAACTGGTTCTCCAAAATCGACGCTGGCAATATCCTCTTGAGTAAAATATTTTGTGCCTCGGTGGTAGTTGCGGCGTAGGCACAATGGTCTTCACGGGAGGGCTTATCTAAGTCATCAATAGCCCGCATCCAAGCATACAACGGTTCTATTAAACCCCATGGTGCTGCCAAATAGGGTCAAACTGGTAAGTTGAAATGTAAAAGGTCTTCGCGACACTTCAAACAGATTTAAGCGATCTCGATTACTATCTTGGACATTTACGGAAAATGTTCATATTATATGTCTACAAGAAACTAAAGCGAACCTGGCTAAAATTCAGGAGGCACGTCATTGGTGCACCAACCCTCAATTTTCGACTCCGGCATACGACACAAAAGGCGGCGTGAGATTTTGTTTCATAAGGACTTGGATTGTGACATAGTAGATCACTATATCGACCCAAGCGGTAGATGGGCCTGGGTCAAATTTTCTCTAGATTTAGAAGAGTGGGCGTTCATCTCAATATAGGCCCCAACAGACTATATTGAGAGAACAATTTTTTTTGCTACTCTTCCAGCCTACGTACCAGACACAGATAACTTGGTCATTTTGGGAGACTGTAAATGTACTCTCAACCCAGGATTAGAGGCGACACCGCTAAGATCAGATAGCATAATGTTCATCTCATTCCTAGAGTTTCAAACCTTGGTCAACATAAATAGAACAATGAATCCAGACAACCATGGATACGCATGGTACAACCTAAAACCAAACGAGAAAACCCCCGAGCCTCGTAGGAGATATGACTTTATTGTGGCCAAGGGGGTCTTATGAGACCGCTGCATCTACGTGGATTTCAATGTTTCTTTCATGTCAGATCATTATCTTATGCTCACTGACTTTTTGGCAAAGGACGTGGTCTAGAAGACAAAGTCGCCTTTTCGCCTAAATATTAACAATTGTAAGGACCCAGGCATCCCGGTCTGGGTCCCATCGCAAATTATGGCATGGCTAGATACGAAAGTCCTCTTTGCCTCAGAAGAAGGATGGGTTCAAGTGCATATAGGCATCATCAGGGAAGCCCTCATTATCTTCTCTAGAATGAAGACGACAAATCGCAAGTGGAAATAGTTTCGATGCAAAAGAGACATTGAGCAAGCGGGATCTAGAATGGGATCCATTCTCTGATTTTTATTGGGCTGGACCCTGGAAGCAAAAAAACAATCGCATTGGCTAAAGTGGTTGAAACTGCGAGGCATTGTAAGTTATGATCCCATGACTAAACTTACATTTCTATATCTTATGTTTAGACTGTCTAAACCGGTAATTAGGGAACTAACCCATCCTTTTCATCTTTACAAACCAATAGCGTAAGACACTCAAAACCTGTGTGTCTATGCACTAAATTACTTTTGTGATATTATTACAAGTATAAGATTTTTTGACACATTTGATAAAGTCATGTCAGCTAACTCCAATTTTTGGGACAAGACTAAGGCCTGCATTGGTAACTCTTCTAGAGATCTGATTGAGGCCTCACTCATTGAAAACGAACTCCACCAGGTTGTGAAGCAAATGGCCCGAGGCAGGCGCCCAGGGATTGACGACCTTCTTGTGAACTTTTCTTATCTTCTTGTGAAGCCTTTGCCCCCTTCTTGTGTCAAATCTGCAATAGGGCCCTAGTTAGCGGCTCCCTCTCCAACAATTTTGTCAAAGATTTTATTGCACTTATATATAAAAAGGGAGACGAAAGGGAGGTCCGGAACCATCGCCCGATATTGGTGCTAAACATGGCATACAAGATATTAGCCAAGGCTTTAACCATCCGCCTAGCCTCATAACTCCCTCGTCTCATGGGCTAGGAACAAGAGGTCTTTGTCAAAGGTCACACCATCTTAAAAAACATAATGACTATAAAAACCTTGGAAGTTATTGGGTATGAGAAACAAGATGTGGCAATTATCTAACTAGATATGGAAAAGGCTTATGACAAGGTGGGGTGGGTTTTTGTCTCTACCGCCCTAGCGAGAATGGCATTTGGGACAGGCTTCTACAAGTGGATCTATGCGATGTATGCAAATGTTATGTCGACAGTCATGGCAAGCGGACAAGCGTCCGAGGAGTTTCAGCTCACTAGGTCTCTTGGGCAACACAAGCGGTTATCGGGTAGCTGAAAATTCAGGAATGAAAATTCTGAAGTGAGAGTTTTTGGGCAGTTTGAAAATCCTGAATGGTTTTGAAGTGGTAAAAGGTCCGAAGACCCTGAAAACCACCTGTTTAGGCAGGCTGCATCCTGAAGTGGTGAACGGTGTCCTGAAGTGATCAAGTGAGAGTTTTTGGCAGTTTGAAAATCTTGAATGTTCCTGAAGTGGTGAAAGGTCCGACGACCATGAAAACCACACTTCACCACTTGAGGATGCAACCTACCTAAACAGGTGGTTTTCAGGGTCTTCGGAGCTTTCACCACTTCAGGACCATTCAGGATTACATGAATGGTCCTGAAGTGGTGAAAGCTCCGAAGACCCGGAAAACCACATGTTTAGGCAGGCTGCATCCTGAAGTGGTGATGAAAAATACGGCTATTGTTAACCTTCTCTCTTGGGCAAGGTCGCCCTTTGGCTTCCTTGCTATTTGTTTTCCAGCTAAAAGTTTTGCTAGATAATATTAGACACAACAACGAGATTGTAGGTTTAAGATTGAGTCCCTCGCTGCATTGGAAAGGGGGAGCAATAGCCTACGAACTAACGGTCGTCTGGGAATACTTTGCCCCCTCCTTGGTGGCTCTACATGGGGTGATAGATGACTACTGTATGCTCTATGAAGCTTCAATAAATTGGACTAAATTGGCTTATTTTTTATCTCCCCTAATCGATCTCAAGGTGGACTGGGATCTACGCTTGGTACCATTCGATACCTCAAAGAGATTCCTCGAGGTTCAGATATCATTATCTGACTGCTCCAAAATAAAGGATCAAATGATATCAGACAAGGTCACTGCTCACATTAATGGTTGACTATGAAACTACAAACTCTCCATGTTTGGCAGGGCCTTAGTATTGTCTGCGGCAGCCTTCTCAGTTCTTTGGTTCCCACTTTCCATTTGTCTCATGGGGGAAGCTGCCGACAAAGAACTCGACGGGCGGCAACCACATATCTCTTAAAGTCCTCGGCAGAGGAGGAGCACAGTTTCATCACAAAACTGGTCTCCCCCACTCAGAAGGAGGTCTGTGTTTTGGACCCCAGACCCAGAACTCAACACTGCTGGCCAAGTGGGTTATCAAAGCCTGCTTTCAGGCCTTGACGAATATATTTTGGGGAAGGAGTGATCTATTTTTTCTGCTAGCGACGTATGGCACTGTTACATGCTGCCAAGCTACCTTGACAGAAGAATGAAGTCTAAAGTGTGGCATAATATACTTTATGCTTGGAAAAACGTGCACCCACCGATTACTATCCCCCCCACCACTAAGCTGGAGATCACCAAGCAATGTCTTTTTAAAGACCCCAACATCTGTCTCTGTAGATCATCCTCTGGAATCATATAACTATCAAAAGTAAGTGATTATTCATCATAAGTATTATAATTTGAATACTCATAAGTCCAATACCATTGATGTCCAATCACTTTGATAGTAATTGGGAGGGGAGATTCTTTCAGCTGGTGCAGGTGTTGGTAACTTTGGACGAGAATGGTTGGAGAAAGGGATAGTACATATCAGATATCTATGGGATAAGGAGAAGGACAATGGATCTTTGTAGATAAATGTAGAACCCTCCTCCCCTGACTCTAGCGGGTGCAAGAAACCTTGGCCAAACTGAAGGTTGCAGTTCCTCAACACTGGAATTCAGCCCTGAAAGCCTCCTTGGAGCATGCATGTGGTACTTGGCTATGCTCGACAGAGAAACAGGGACGGGTGGTGAAAGTCCTGGGACCAGAGTTGGGCTCAGGTATGTGTCATTTCCAAAACTGATTGTTCGGTGGTAATCGATTGCAGTGGGTGGAGGAAACAACAATTCCTGATACCATACGGCTCAAGGAGCTCAGAGTTCTCCAGAAGGACGAAACACACACTATATTTGGGAGCATCTATGGGATGCGGAGAGGAACGATCAAATCTCTGCAGATAGATGTAGAGCCCTTCTCCCCCGACTCCAGCGGGTGCAAGAAAACTTGGTCAAACCGAAGGTTGCGGTTCCTCAACATTGGAATTCAACCCTGAAAGCCTCCTCCGAGCATGCATGTGGTACTTGGCTACGCTCGGCAAAGAAACAGGGACGGGTGGTAAAAGTCCTGGGACCAGAACTGAGGTCGGGTATTCGATTGGAGGTGTGGCACTTCCAAAACCGATTTTTTTTCCGGTTGTAGTCGGTTGTAGTGGGTGGAGGAAACAACAGTTTCTGATATCATAGGGCTCAAGGAACTTAGAGTTTTTCAGAAGGACAAATAGACACTTTGCTTGAGAGAGGGTCAGACTTTCATAATAGAACCTCTCCCAACGGGATGGAATCAATATCCATACAACACCTTGGAGTCAACTACCTGCAATCACGGGTGGTACGTACCTCATTGACCCTGGCTTCTACCAGATTCAAAACAACGAGGAGCCTACAAGCCATCCACCCAGATCGGATGGCTATGTGGAAGGCCCTCCACCACATCCCCTCTCGGAGGGATGTCGTTCTGCGGTGGCTATAATCATTTTTTGTTGTACCTACAACGGAGTGGCTCTCCAAGAGAGGAATGTACATATCCCTTACTTGCAAAAGCTGCAAATGGGGATGAAAATCTAATTCCCACATGTGGATACATTATCCGCTTGCAGACGAAGTGTGGCCTTGGTGGATATACCACTGGGACAATTTAATAAGTAAATCATTTCCTTGGTCTGACGATTGGATACTCCACGCCACCCTCCCCTTAGTAAACGGGAACTAGGAGTAAGGGTGGGGCCACATGGATCTGGTCTGCAGAGGTGTGATTATGCAGGTCATCTGGCAGACAAGGAATGATGTTATCTTCAGAGGGGAGAAATTGTCCCTTCCACACCAGCAGCAGCCGATTCGCTTTAACATCAGGTTAAGGATTTTGTCTTGATGGAAAAACTTGCTCAGGTCGACATCGCAAGGGTCAAGCATGGTTTCTTAAAACCTGGGTCGTGGACAATAAGCTTGGTTTGATCAACAAGGAAAGCAAAGTGAAAATGTCAAAATGGTTGCGGTGAGGAAACCGAGGTTGGCGCGAACTTAGGCTCGATTGGACTTAGGTATGGGGTAGGGCGCCGCTTGAGGTTGGTTTTAGCGGCAAGAAACCTCACATGATGTTATAACATCCTTCTTTTTGGGAGGGGGGGGGGGGGGGAATTAACCATTTCATTGAAGAGGTCGGGAATACGTCACAAACAACCCGGAGTAAGTTGGGGCCATTACCCAACGTAGTCTTGTGCTGGAAACCGGATTCAACGTCCCTTCTCAAAATCAAAGAATTTTTCCAAAAAATACCCTGAAGCTCAAGAAGGGCGTTCTTCAAATCCTACTTCAAACTTGAGGACCGAAGACTCTTATTGTTACTTTATATTTTTTCAATAATCCATCCCCACGTGAATCTATTGGATGGCCACTTGGCTTCCTAGAAAAAGCTAATGAATTGAAATGCCATCAACCTTATGGCCTAAGAAGGCCCCTACGACATAGTTTATCTATTGGCCTAAGTACGGGCAAACGACTGTATAGGGACAACATTTCATCAACATTTTGGTTTACAAGAGTTAGTCATGGGAGATCTTCACAAAATGGTTGTTCTTGGCCCAAGTCTTGGTGAACCACAATAATCCCTTTCTTCACCAGTCTACTTTTTCACTGGTTTAATATTATGTGTAATTAAATTGAAAACTGGTTGATAAGATAGAGACTCTCCCAGGAAGACCTTTGCAGTCTGCATGCCTCAGAGGGCTTCCATGACAATCCCTCTGCAGGTCAAAGCCATATACCAAATGCCTGCAGAGAAATTGCCCCTCTTTTGTGTTAGCCCTTATTGAATAAAGTTATCGGTCCATACTTCCGTCTCTGACCCCACATCTTTCTATTTTATTTTCCACCATGCCCAAATTGTATCACAGAGCAGGCAACAAAGCCACAGATGAGTGTTATTTTCCCAACCCCAACTCCATCTTGTACATGTGGACGATACATTTATCCTTTGGAGACACACCAGGTAGTTGTTGCAGACACATGAAGGGATTGTAACTACATCAAGGCCACCTGTTTCTGCGAAGAAAATTTTTCTCAACGCCTTTCAGAGTTGAGCAGGTTCGCCTCTTGGATAGATGTCAGGCCTGTGTCATGCAACATGTTTCTTACGATGGTTGTTGGTTTCTTGTTTACTTTGACTATCAGTATTGAGGTCCCCACCTTGGTACCGTACTAACGAATGGGCATCGTTATTCTCTGGCCTTCCGGTGGGGACCGACTAGTTATCAAAGGTTCCAATTGTCCTGTTATTGCGTCGACTCCAGTAGTCTGGCCCCCTACTTGTTTTTCTCATTTGTTTCTCACACTCTGATCTATCATGACCTCTTCCCCCACAAGGGTGAGTACAACTCGTTCCCGGCTTTCTTTCGCCCAAGTTTGAACTTTGATCCCTGCATTTAGTTTCAGGCCTATTACCTTCCTGACCACCTGGCTGCCATTTGCAGATTGTAGCCAGGAGCCTAAGTTATACTCTTTGTCTTTCGTCAAGGTTGATACCCAATGATAAGGTATTGGTAATTTAACGTTCTCGTAGTTCTCCACTTGTCTCAAACGAGGAAGTTTTATTTTGAGACTATCCAATATAAGTCCGTTGTCATTTTTACTATCCCATATATCCTTAAGTTGGATGAATCCCCTTCCCACCCACGCTCTCCCGAAGGAGCCTGGACACCCAATTGCCCGGAGGACTTCTCCTCTTGTAAGGGTAATGAATTTATTTTCACAGAGAATCTGATTCAATATTTCAAGTTTGGACCCTGATTCTCTCAGGGGCCAGACTTTAACCTTGCTTCGGGTTGTGAGGATGTTCTTCCACAGTCGACAGTTGAGTCTCCTCTGACAATCCGAGTCTATAAAGAGGCACAACCAAACATGCGTCCCTCTCTTGGAGATCTCATTCCTTCTGCGGAATATATTATGCTAGCAATACCCACATTTTATCCCTGGGCCAAATATCACTTGGATTGGTTATTTTGCTAACAGAGCTATATTTGATGTAAGAGGTCTTGGATTCCCAGCCCGTCTTGATTTTTTGGGCAAGTTATGGTTTCCCTTGCCACCTTCACAATATAGCCTTATTCCCCATTAACGAGTGACTTCCATACATATTTGCCCTCACCTTTTTTATTGCCTTGTACGCTTTGTCCTCCAACATGTGAATTGTTAAGGGGGGCGATAAAATAGAAAAAACGGTCGTTAAAAGTATCAGGGCTCTTCCAAACACGGACTACTGAAAATTTTTAACCCGACCTATTATTCCCGCAAAAACTTTATCGTTTAACATGGTATCTTGCGTGTTTGAGTAGTCCGAGAGGGAGATTTGGACCCTTAGGAAACGATCCGATGAGTTCATCGAGATTGGTCGTAGGCCCCAGTCCACACAGAGCGAGTGAAAATGGGGCAAAAAATAAATTATTTTTTTTTAGTTTATTGAAGTCTCTGAGAGCGTACAATACTCCTCCAGCACTCCCCTTAGTTCATTGAGGGGGTCTGGTTCATTTGCCCATGCAACCGTGAGGTCATCCGCAATTGCTACCTCTTTCCACTAAATGTTGGGGGGAAATTAGAGACTCACTATTCGATTGTTACTCCTAATGTTCAATAATGAAGTTTCCAACTGGATGACAAAGAGTAGAGGAGTGAGGGGGTAGTCTTGTCTTAGGGACCTTGACAATGGGAAAGAGTCTGATAGACGCTCATTTACTAATACTTTAGAGGTAACATCTGCATACATTGCTTTGGCCCATTTACAAAAGTCTTTCCCAAACCCCATCTTGGACAGAGAGGTGAACAAAAAGGTCTAACCCACTTTGTAATACCATGTCCTACGATAATATAAAAAATGCTCATTTTCAAACGCCCAAGTACCTCTAAAGCTTGGATGGTAGCCATTTTATTATCAAAGATCGATCTCCCCCTTACAAAGGCTTCTTGCTCTCGCCAATTAGACCTGGAAGAAAGTTAGACAATCTAATTGTTAAAGTCTTAGGTAGTACCTTATAGGCTACATAACGGACCGAAATAGGTCGATAGTTTTTAACTTCTCTTTTATCACCCTTTCTGTATAGCAAGGAGATCACTCCGACTAACTAGTTTTGTGGAAGGTGACTAGTAACCAAAACATTATTAAAAAAACTCGCAAAAAGAAAAGACCAAAGGAGTCACGCACTGTTACAAACAATTTTGTTGGTAGTCTATCTAGCCCGGGACACTTTCATTGGTCATTTGCTTTGCAACTTCATATAGCTCCTGTGACAAAAAAAACGATGTCTAAGGCAAGTTCACCCGATGCGAGTAGCATAACCCTTAAGATGTCCAAAAAACTGGACGTCGATGAAAGATTTGTCTCACGGGTGTCATTTGGCCTATTTGTTGAGACTATGTCCTTGTAGTGGCATTGGACATAAATGCACATCGTCTTTACGTCACTGACTGCTAGGGCTATGAGGTTAAAAGGGTGTTTTTGTTCCCTAATAACCGGTTTAGCTTGGCTGAGTATTAGACACTTAAATGTTAACTTCGTCATGCGGTCATATTTAGTCATGTCTCTCATCTTAAGCCAATTCAATCAGTCCTCTTGGTTTTTAAATTATAATTCTTCCAATAGTGTTAAGTTGACTCTCCTCTGTTGTGACTAATAGAAATCAGAAAATGGGTCTTTGCCCATTTCTTTGTCGGCCTCCTCCACAGTCCTTTGGGCACATTTCACTCTCCACGCCCTGTTGGTCGCTTTTTATTCGAGAGAAAGTGTTCAAGGCTGCTGAGGTAATTCATAGGCCTACTTCTGCCTACCTATTTTCTTATGAGAACAGATCATTGGCTATCATCCACATTGCCATTTGAGTCTTTATCCATCATTACGGTATCCCTTTACCCTTTAACACATTGACATTTAATCGGAAGGGCGGGCGGACTTTTTCAAAATGTTCCCTGGCGACAATGTCCATGTATACTGGATGATGATTTGAAAGGGTAGCCACCATCACATCACAATCCATACACCTTTCCCATACAACCCCCCTAGCCAAAAACAAATTTAGCCTCTTGCAGGGTTGGGGGGAAGTGGGAGTAGGAGGAGGGTCATACCATGTAAAGTCGTTGTCTTTAGGATTAAGAATTCTAAATACATGAGTGAGGTTTTGTGCGTCAGCCAATGCTGCTAGCGTTAATGAGTCTTCTCGCAGGGGAAAGATCTTAAGTGAGTCCGGTCCCGGGTTAAATATAGTATTCCAATTCCCAACTATCACTAGGTTTTCCACATCGGGTATCCAAGCTGAGAGATGGGCTAAGAACCTAGTTATTTCCTTGTACTCTACCGGAGCGTAAATCTCCATTACGGCCCAGTCCTCATCCTCCACTGCCAATAGAGCACAAAATTTTTTGTGCATTTGAGAGGGTCACCCACTCTCCTACATGATTGGCAGATAACGTGGTCCCTACCTGAATGTCGAACAAGGACTCAACGTTAGTTGTTGTAAAGGACGACAATGGAAACCAGTGAGCATTCAACGTCGTCATTGCTCCCGAGTTCCTTCAAGGGAGACCAAGGACAGAAAGGCCAGATGCAATACATATTTTTCCTCCTTTAAAATATCAACTAGATGTTTCTCCACCATGGGGTTTTGCAAAATTTGAACTCTACCTAGCCCTTGCAGAGTAATCGACTGGGCAAAGGTCTGATAGATGTGCTTGAACAAGCACCATAGGGATCTCTGATACATTATCATTGACTCTTGTTGTGAAGGTCGCAGTCCCTTGCTGTGTTGTTGTGCTGATAAGGGGAAGCAACATCTCGACAATGTTTTTTATTTTTTACTTTTATTTTATTTTTAGCGTCTTCATCGACGCAGAGAAGCTAAGGCTCTTCCATGAGGGTAGAGTATCCCAGGACCGCTTGCCGCCTTTCCCAGTAGGCTCAATGTCTGATCCCAAAAAGTCCCCAGTGTTTAGAAAAGCGTTTCGAAAAATAAGAGTATTATCATTAGTCTTGTTTTTCTTGTGGGGATCTCTTCTTTTCTAACCCCTGGTTTAGCCTCAGTAGTTCCTCCCTATCGGTAGGCCGCTTGCCTTTCGCTTTATAAGATCTCTTGCACACTTTCTGTATTCTGACATTTGGTTCTTTAGCTTGGAATACTTTTTTTCCTTGGACGATGCTTTCCATCGCAATGATTTCTTATGTTTCTGTCTGTTTGTCTGTTGCTTCATCCACATTTTGTTTTGGCCCTGCTGGCGATCGACTGTCTTTCTGGTCTGCAACTCCTAGGTCTGCCTTGCCCATTAGGTCTGAAACTTCTCTACACATTTCTTCAAACGTTCGTTATGCGCCTAAGATGTCTGCCTTCAAAATCTGCAATTTTCCACGCCCCTCCCCCTTCAACATCTTCGCTTCCTTCTTCACCTCTTGTGGGTCCTTTCCCTTCTCTTTATCTTTCTTACCCAACCCAACTTCCCTTAGATCCCCTTTTTCCTTCCGCTTGTTCGTCAGGGAGGGGAGGGGGTAGAGTTTATTGCTCTTCTTTGATACTGTCGAGTTCATCCTACCTTCGGCTTCGGCCTACCTTCCGTACCTGATGTGGGTTGTTCCAATCCTTTCTTGTTGGTTTTCTTTTTTTTTAATGTCGATTTCCTTTTCAGTATCGAGTTTGTCTCCTCTTCCTCCTCCTTCTCCTCTTCTATTGTTTCCTCGTTCTTCTCCTCTCTCTCTCTCTCTCTCTCTCTCTCTCTCTCTCTCTCTCTCTCTCTCTCTCTCTCTCTCTCTCTCTCTCTCTCTCTCTCTCTCTCNCTCTCTCTCTCTCTCTCTCTCTCTCTCTCTCTCTCTCTCTCTCTCTCTCTCTCTCTCTCTCTCTCTCTCTCTCTCTCTCTCTCTCTCTCCACCCTGGTGGTTTTTACCCTTAACCACTGCATCCCGATAATCAGATTTTCGAGGATTTTCACTAGCATTGATGGGGCACTCTGTGTGAGATTCATCTGGAAGTAGCGTGTACACTTCCTACACCATGCTGAATCTGTGCACGGCTCTCCAAATCTACATATCCTTGACTTCGCATGTCCACAACTAGATATTTCTTGTATGTAGTACGAGTTGTAGGGACAAAGTCGAATCTAATAGACCATAAAGTAGGAGAAATGAGATCCAAAAACGCCAGAGAGGTTCGGAGAACGTTTTCGAACGCTTTCATTACCGCATCTTTTATATGTTGGAGGACAGAGACTGAGACCTGAAGGACTTTTATCCAAAAATACTTAAATTTCAACGTTTCATTTCATTCAAATAGTTCATTATCCGTCATACAGGTCCTAAGCCTCACCCAATAGGTTTTGCTGTCCATCTCAAATTTGTCCTCACCCTTATGAAGCATTCAACTGGCGATTTCCTTGGTGTTGGCTACATAAGTAACCAAATTTCACCCTTCATTTTTAAATATACCTCTCTTTGGAGAAGCCTGAAGCTCAACAGACTTTTCCCACCCTTCCTCATATATTCTTACTACTTTATTATTGACTAAAGTCGGGAGGGAGGTAGCATCATCTCCAAAGTGGATTGACATTGCATGGTCGTGAATTCAATCAGCGTGAATTTTTAAAAAATCATCGTTGACGACCACCTTAACAAAGTCTAGATCGGAATCCACGACCATTGGTGTGAAGTCCTCCAGTAGGATGCCTTCAATGTAACAAATTTGAATCAGGTCCATCAGTCTTGTTTTTTCCTCCTCTGACATTGGCGGTGGGACGGGTACCGCAAAACCTTCCGGATAACTCTCGTTCTTGCCGATACACACAAAGAAGTTAACAACCAGAGAAAAAACAGTCGAAAGTTGTTACTACTCATGGGGCTTACAACTGAAAAAAATATACCTGTCGCTGAACGATTACCGCAAACTGCAGGTAGCGAAGCTCCTTGAAGGTTCACCAAAGAATTCCAAAGCGTCGAGTCGAACGTGTCACTTGCTGAGCCCTTATAGCCACGAGTAACTCTTCACCCTAGTAAACTGGAAAGGAGTAAGGATTACCTTGGTTAGATGAAGGAGAGAATGTTACTTTTCCTTGACCATAAGGCTATGGAGGAGAGGAAAGGGATGAAGATAGACAGCAGCGGTACTGCTCGCCTTGCCCTCCATATTCAAAACTATCCCTCAACGGGTCGGAGGAGGGTGACTGTGCTAATCCTAAACCCTAAATTGTGATTAGCACTAATCCCCACAAAGGGATTAACACTCCACGAATTAGCGCACCGGATTAGTGCAGCAGACCGCCCAACCACTCCCTGCCCATGAACTCGCATCCTCCTTTTTACTAGTGCCTCATGGTTGTACGTTTGGAAGATGTGCTTAGTGGGATAGCAGCGCATGCTGGACCTAGTTTCCCGCACCAGCCAAAGCTGGGTAATGGCCTTAACAACATTCTCTCCGGGTTATTTATGAGGATTCCCAACCTCAAGCTTCCATTTTGGCAATATAATGACAATTCTTCCCAAAACAAAAGAAGAAAAAAAGTACGGGGGTCTGTTTTTTTTTTCTATACAAATCAACTTTGCATTCATTAGAAACAAAGAAGGGTGAGGCCAAGAATCCCTCCACAAACAAACCGGAAGACAAGTAGCCTCTGGGACCATTACCCAGCTTATGGTGCAGGGGTTGGGAATATAGTCTAGTATTAGAATTAACCGAATCCAGACCGCTGCTCTGACATTTCCTGACTCCGAAAAAAAAAAAGGAAAAATTGTCATCACGGCCTTAAAAGCTACATAATCCTAAAAGTATTGAAAGTAACCACGACCCCATTCCCAAACAACTACTCCTTCCTCTATCCTAGCCAAGAGAACAGAAAGTACTACAAACGCAAGCCAACAAATATTTAGTAGAGTTGGAAAAAAGGAATACCACAAAATAATATCGGACCTAATGATGCTAAATCAACAGAAAAATTATCGTCAGATTCCAATAAATTTTCATTTTCATTTCCAACTTTTTTAGCCCTCAAGGGTTGTGACCAACTGTTGAAAGTGAGTGTTTGGCTGTGTTCAACTTCTTGTCAACATGTTCAACTTCTTCTCAACGAGTCCAACATGGATTCATACGGACCTCCAACGTTTTTCCAACAAGTTTTCAACATGGTTGTTAACGTGTATTTTGACACATAATTAATTGTCGGGTACGTGCGAGTGCATGTTGGTTCAATACTGAGGGTCAGTCTTGTATAATTGTACGTTTTAATGGTGTTATTTGACTCCGACTAATTGTTTTTTCAACCTTTTGCTTGTGTCGGATGAATTGCACATATTGTTGTGGCGCATATCCATAATGTGTGAGCAGTTTCATTGCATGTATGTAAGTACGTTGCAAGCAGTATGTAGTCGTATATGTGCGTTTATGTTCAATACTACGGGCGAATTTCGCACACGAGTGTGTTTTCATTGCGTTATTTCACCCCCACTAACTATTGTGTCAACCTTTCACTCATGTCGCTTAAGTTGCACGGTGGGTTGTATCACATATCCACACTATAGCTTATCGTCCTTCCATGCATGTACGAGGACTCACATCAGTAACCGACCGTATTCAGCACCGTGTGGGTCGAACTTGCGCGTCAATTTTTTTAGCGAGGAGTTCATGCATATGCAAAACCGATGACATCATGTACCTATTTATCTATCTATTTATCTATCTACCTATCTATCTCCCTTAATGTTATTGCCGTTTCACACGACTCACACTTATGACGATGTGGTTGGGAAGTCGAGGTCGTGTATTAAGACATTGTTGTTGTATCCCGCTGTAAGTGGCACCCAGTTCCCAATCGTGCAGAATGTGGGGTTTTCTTGTGTGTCTTTCTTWTTCACATCGTATTGCAACAACATTAAAAAAAAAAAAAATGTGTTGATTTTCGGGTCAAGCCAATGTTAAAGTCGAGCACAATCACTGTTACCGTAGGGCATACTCACACTAGGGGTCTAATTCTCAAAGTTGCAAAATCTGATGATGTTTTGCAGTCACACTTCCCCCCACCCCCAGCAAAATCACAAACAACGTAGTATTTGTCAGCGGCCTGTGGGCCGCGGGGTTTAGCAAATTGCGAAAACCTCTAGAGGTCCTCGCAAACTCACATTTGATTTTTGTAAAAAAAAAAAAAAACAATCTCCACAGGCCAGAAAACGCAGCTTTGTGCCTACTACGGTCCAAAATTGCTATGTTCGGTTGCCAACAGGACTGTCATACAGCGCCTGTATCATTTTTGGCGTCATTTTTGGAGGAGGGAGATAGGGCAGCGTAAGCGGGTACGAAACTCACCTAGGGGCGGAAAGGACTCCGCCACTACGGACAAACCCGTTACACACGGGCATTCAGCGGCGGAGTCCTTTCCGCCCCTAGGTGAGTTTCGTACCCGCTTACGCTGCCCTATCTCCCTCCTCCGCAGTTTCTCCCCCCGTTCTCGCATGAGAATAGTCTTGCCCTCCGCAAGATTAGTCAGACCCTCAACAAGAATAAACGTAGATTCCGCTGCCCTCCGCGCGGTTTCAGGGCTTGAATGAGCACATGTATGCGGACAGGTGGAAAGAATTGTGCTGCCAGCTCTTTTTCTACCAGGGCTTGAACGAGCACATGTATGCGGGCAGGTGCAAAGAACCGTGCTGCCAACTCTTTTTCTGCCTTTCAGCAGATGGTAACGTAGATTCGAGTGCTTGGCCGCTCGAAGCGGTACCACAGTGGCTGCTGCCAGGCGAAATTTGAAGTCATGACCGTGCGGTCCCAAACGTTATAGGAAAGGGGAAAAAAAAGAAAAAAAAAAACACATAAAAAGTTGAAAGCCAAATAAAAAATATTCCACCATCTACTATCAGTTGTGTGATCACGCTGATACCAAATGGACCAATTTTCAGAAAGTCGGGGCGATGTCTCATTCACAAAGGCAACGGTGTGTGAGCACGCACCACAGCTAAATCTCAAAATCGCAGTTGCGAAATTGCTGATTATGCAATTTTGTTATTCATGTGTGAGTATGTCCTTAGAAGTTCTTTATTTCATTTTGTTTTATCTTTTACAAGATTTTTCAGTAGATTTAATTTTCTATTATTATTAATACAAGTGGACCCCGCCATGACGCACAGCAACACTCGCTGATGGCGTCTTGTGGCGTCTGCTCTATCTGTTTTTTTTTTTGTTTTTTCTTTCTTTCTCTCTCTCTCTCTCTCTCTCTCTCTCTCTCTCTCTCTCTCTCTCTCTCTCTCCTTGGTCGAATCATGAACGTCTTACACACACACACACATTCCATCGATAGGATGAGCAAAATGGGAATGAACCTTCTGCTGAAACGGAAAAATATACATTACCACTTTTTGATTTGCTCGTTCTATCGATCCAAGTAGCGTGCGGCGAGCCGCGGGGCTGGAGACTTAGCAGTTCGGCGAGGTTGGAGACTTACAGTCTCTCTCTCTCTCTCTCTCTCTCTCTCTCTCTCTCTCTCTCTCTCTCTCTC
>BFEA01000006.1:1223941-1240518 GCA_003427395.1 Chara braunii | reverse complement strand
TGTGTGTGTGTGTGTGTGATGTATACTGTTTGACGAGAGAGAGAGAGAGAGAGAGAGAGAGAGAGAGAGAGAGAGAGAGAGAGAGAGAGAGAGAGAACATTCAGAAATTCACGGAGCGCCTACTGGGGTTACGCAATTGGTAATTGCAATATACGTATAACTGGAAATTCTATCAGGTGTGGTCATTGCGAGAAGCTTATTCCCACAACAACAATAATGTTTATGTTTGGCCTGGGACGACGGCTGACTGGGCGAACGTTTGCAGAGTCGCTGAAGGCTCTGGAAGCGGACGTGCAGCACGCCAACGCGCTGGCAGCAGAGTTCCCTCGAGAGTATCATGGCACCTGTCTACAGATGCGCTTGTCTTACAGCCCGGCGGCACAACCTTTCTTGTTCCTCTTCCGCTGGGCTGATTGTTGTTCCTTGGCGGGGTCGCTAGGCCTGCTTCGGATTCTCATCTACAAAGTCTACGCCGACGGTAGGAGTACTATGAGGCTTCGAGAACGTAAAGCGTCCGTTCGCGAGTTCTATGGCGTGATCTATCCCGCCTTACAGCAGCTACAAGGGGCTGTCACGTACATGGAAAAGAGTACTCGATCTAAACTGGAGGCGTCTCTGTTCAAGGCGAAGAATAAAGAAGCATCTTCTTGGGGAGGAGGTGATCGGCGCGGAGGCGGCGGCGGGGGCGGAAGCAGCGATTGGACGGCGGCGGCGGCGGCGGCAGCGGCGACTTTGTGTGGGGGAGGAGGAGGGAAGCCTTCGTCGTCGAGCGCCGACCTCGAGAACCCCGATCAGGAGTGCGGGATCTGCATGGAGGTGAACACGAAGATCGTGCTGCCTGGCTGCAACCATGCGATGTGTATTGCTTGCTTCAGAGACTGGCATGCGCGATCCCAATCCTGCCCGTTCTGTCGGGACAGCCTGAAGAGAGTCTCGTCCAGAGACCTTTGGATTTTCACCGATTGCAGCGAAATTGCCGACGTCGGGGTCTTGCTCAGAGACGACCTCCTCCGTTTGTTTATGTTCATAGATAAGCTTCCTGTTTTGGTGTCTTCCCCCTCCTCCTACTCTTCTAGAGTTTATGATGACCGCTTGAAGTAACTCTCAAAAGCCATCGCGCCGTTCTCATCTACGAAAGCCGTCGCCGTCATGGAAAGGCGGTTGGGTTAATTGAAAGGCCATTATCGTCATGAAAAGCCGGTTGCAGTCATTAAACGGCCCTTGCCATCAGGAATAGGCCATGGCCATCATGAAAAGGCCATTGCCGTCATAAAAAAAGCCATTGCTGTCGCGAGACGGCCATGAAAAGGCCGTCGTCGTCATGACAGGGCCATTGCCACAGGCAGAGTCCTTGGAGGAGAAGATGCTGTGCGTGTGTTAACCGAGTGATGAAATGTGCGACTGCAAGATAGGTAGGCTACATAAATACACACACACACACACTCTGCTCTTCCTCTGTCTTTCTCTCTTTATGTTTATTATTGTGACAGAGTTAGCACGTGCGTTGATTGATGATCTTTAGAGTATTTCTAGTACCAGCTGTACTTACACGCTGCTCGCTCGCTTAGAGATATTCCTGGGTTTTCCTTTCGACTACGTGGGATGCTGCTTATGAGGATCCTTCGTGGTCGGAAAGATGAGAAAAACAGCAATGGTTCTGTTTTGGTTGAGCTGTGGTGCGGAATGGAGGAGGTCAATTGCGTGTTGCCCTCCTCGAGAGCTGACCCGAGCTTAGCCGACAAATTGCCAGCTGAAATGTTTGATTGTGTACATATGACGTCATTCTGTGTGGGGAATGATTGATCCTCGTTGATTGGCAGCAGGCGCTGCGGCGTCGATCAGGCATGGTGCGGAGCATGATGAGGTGGGAGGGGGAGAGGAGGTTGAGAAGGTTTCTGGGGCGGGCTTGGTTGTGAGTGCGTCCGTCCATTTGCGAGTTTGTCCGTTTGGTGCATAGAAGGACGAAGCTTGGAGAGGACGGTTGGAGGGGGGTATTGTCGACATACCCGTTCGGGCGATCCGCATGACAGGCCGGTCGCTCTATATGCCGTTCTAGGAAACCTTGATGTCTCTGGACCCCTGTTTGCCCGTCCCTCCGTTTGTAAGTTCGTTCGGTCGCTTGGTGCACAGAAGGCTTGGAGACGAGGGCGGCGGGTAGTGGTGAAAGACAGGTCGTGAGGTTCTCATGCCATACCGGTCGTTCTTCTTCTTTGAGGCGGTCTATGCCGATTTGTACAGTGCGCCGGCGGATAGTAAGTCGGTCAAAAGTTGAATGAGGACGCAAGGGTGTGTTGCCGAGAACACACACACACACACACACACACACACACACACACACACACACACACACACACAGAGAGAGAGAGAGAGAGAGAGAGAGAGAGAGAGAGAAGCGAACCCTGTAGAGGAAAATGGAACGGATCATGATGCGAGGCAGGGGTCGAACAGAGGAAGACGGATGTGAATTCGAATGAGAAGAAATTGGTGGGGGAGAGAGAGAGAGAGAGAGAGAGAGAGAGAGAGAGAGAGAGAGAGAGAGAGAGAGAGAGAGAGAGAGGCGAACGCTGGAGAAGAAGGATCATAATTAGAGGCAGGGGGCGAACGGAGGAAGATGGATATGAACGCTTATTGAGGACAGGAACGGACAAATTATGTGTTGTCTCCGCTTTTTGGGAGAGGTAGGTTGGGCGTTCGCTCTCTTACCGTCGTKTTTCCCCCCCCCCCCCCTTTTTTCGTTTTTTTTCTTCTGAAAAGGTCTAACCCTGAAGCGCTGTGCGATTGTCAGGTATGTTACGAAGATGTGTTTAAGGAAGTCTTGTGCTGAGCTGTAAAGAGACGAATGTATATAAATTGTGCACGACAGCACGAAGTTGTAAGCATAGCTGTTACTCGATGGCTGATTAACGACGAATCAATCATCGGATGTCAAATGTACAGAATAGATTAGCAAGGGAGAGAGACAGATTGCTAATCACACAGGTACAACGCTAGGTAGGTAGGTCGGTCGGCCAGTTGGTCGGTAGGTAGGAGATCAATAGGTAGGTGTTCGTTTCTTCAAGAAATCTCTTTTCGTTATTGTTCATCTTCCGGCTCTTCCACGTGGGCGAGGTATCTCTTGCCTTGCCAGTCGTAGTAGAGTGACTTACTATTCGATGGCACTGGGGCATTTCTGTTCCATGTACAGATCGGGAGAAAATTCCACTTCCATAAAGTTTTAAAACATATTGCGCTATGGGTTTCCGTCGTGTTTTCTCTTTCTGTTTCTCGCTCTCTTTTTTTGTTCCCTCTTTCTTTTTCTCCCCTCGTTCCTCTCGTTCTCCCTCACTTTTCTCACGGCCTTCGCGTGGAATTCTATTTTCCTTTCTAATCCCGGTGCCGATTTTCTTCCTCCCTCTCTCTCTCTCTCTCTCTCTCTCTCTCTCTCTCTCTCTTCCGTCTCTTTGTTCTAATTTTTGTGCACTGTGAAGCCCGTTTCTCTCTATAGAAACAACGGGATGGTTTTTATCCCCACTCACGTATTTTCTCCTTTCCGCATTTTCCCCCTGTTTTTCCATTTTTGTGCTTGCCTATTGCTCCGTTTCGTCTGCTTGTTTTTTAAATTTCTGCCAACCATTTCTTCTCTTTGGAATGCCTAGTGATTGTTCATTGTCAGCCGGGGAAGTGTTCTATTTTTTTTTCCAAGCCTGACAAAGTCCAAGAAGTGCATGTTGATTTCTTGGATCGTTAGTAAAGTGGTAAAGGATGTTAGTGAATGAAAAACACGGTCTTTTGTTGGCTCCTGGAAAGAGCTTTTCTTTTTGCAAGATGACCTAACAATTACGTATTAATTACCCGTCATTGTTGTTGCCTGATGTTGCTGACGTTTCTGGTGTTTGTGTAAAAGGGCATGCGTGACTGCAATTACGGCCTCACTCACTCAAGAAATTCCCAGTGTGAGTACGCCCTAACAGTTGTTGGTAATAACAACCGCCATTGCGTCTCCGGCAACTGAGGTAAGTGGTGTCGGCTTTTAAAATTATTTTTTGGGTACTGTTCAACAATTGGATCTGTTGGTAAGCTTCTGTCCAGGGTCACGCGTTCAAGCGCGCAATTCTCCAATTCTCACGTAGGTGTGGTCCTGACGCACTCCTGTCCCAGGCGGTGATTTAGTGGCTGGAAGTATACGTTGACCACGTGGACGTGCAAATGGATAAGGAATTATCATGTGGCAGTAGGATGTGCACGTACTTCCTTCTTCCCCGGAATACAACGTATGGTCATTATAGCTGCATTTGGGGTATCTTTCAGTCTAAATACAGCTATAATGGCCGTAAGTTGTATTCGGGGGAAGAAGGTAGTCATTCCTCCGGTCGACACGTGGCAGTTGCGGCGGAGAGACCTCGTGCGGGAAGGATATTGAATACTCCGTCGAGCAACAGTAATAGTCAGTCGATCAATGAATGAATCGACAGATTTGTCTATAATTGAGTCGATACTACGCGATAAGGCCATACTCACACGTGGACTTTCTTGGACGCACCTGAGCGCTTTTCTGGTCTGACCGGGATGCACCTGACCGCAATCACGTCCACAGGTAAGTTGAAAAAGTCATGTCCTGAGTCTTCCAGGGATGACGTTGTCATTGGGAGATGCAGAGCGTCGCTCCACTACACAGCCTTTGTAGTGTATATGCAGCTGCAAATGGTCCCGGTACATTTAATATGTGGGGTCTGTCCAAACGTATCTGGTCCATTAATTGTCCAGATACATGCGTATTATATTGTGGTGGAGTGATGCCCATACATGGCGATCGAAATTAAAAGTCAACAATGGATTTTTGGACTCGATGAGTCGTCTTTGAGAGATGACGCTGTCATTGACAGATACACACAGCTCGTGATACCCTTAGCTAGGGCTATATATAGCTTCGAGGAAAGGGGGGGGGGGGGGGGGGGGGGGGGGGGCGGGGGAGGCCGGGGGGAGGGGGGGGGGGGACGATAGTGGAGTAAGGGCGGGGTGGGGGGGGACAGAATATTAAATGCAAATCGATCGAAAGATCTCTATAGAGCATACTCGCAGCAGGTTATTTGGTGGATGCATCTTATTAGCTCTTCTGTGGGCAGATTCAACGGAAAACGTTCAAGCAAGACTACGGTAGACCCTTGAAAGATATTTACATTCTGTCTGAATACAAGTCAAAATTGTATCTGGCCAATTTTTCTGCGGAACTAAATTGATGACCACGTCGTGTTAATTTATGCTATTGGGTTACGACCGAGGGCACGGCGAACAAATTAGGCCTCGGTGACACGACACAGCGTTCTAAATATACCTGGAATGTGATGCGCTGTATATTCATTCGGACTGATTAAATATTTTGACTGCACAGAGACCGATCGCCTGCCCAGATACGCATATGGAATGTGATCGCGCACCCATCTACTAAAGAATGGCGATTGTCTGTCCACCTTTTGTTTATTGCTCCTCTTCGTAAAAGGGCAACGGCCTTGCGCTGTCGTCATTGGACCGACCGGGGGCCATGCCCCACCACACAACATTCGAAATGCATCTTGTGCTGGTAATGGTCCCGATACATACAGAATGCTGGAGCAATTGGAATGTAAACAGTACAGGTATATGTCTAATGTTTGAGTAGTGGAGCCAGGCCCCGGGGATCATGTCCCGCTACCGGGGGTTTAGTTTGGTTCTCGAGTACTTAGGGGGTAGCTCTATTTTGGATGTATCGGACCGCATTTACGGCCAGGCCTCCATGAATCTGATCGCAGTCACGTCCAAGAAAAAGTCCTAATTGTGTGTATGCCCTCCCTCTTCATCAACATGGCCACAGTGCCGCGGTGAGTTTGCTGATTGGATGGCACAGAACCGTGCATACTTGAAAGTACGTTCGAACTCCTGTTAATAGTGCATCGGCCCGGCTCGTGCATGGGCCCGGCCCCACTAGCAAAGAGTATTGGATTCAACGTCCGAATTTCGACGTATTTGTGGTCAGGTGGGGGAAATGGCCTTCGATCTGTGTTCTACATCTCTGCATGTAACACATCCAGATTCGGTCTCTATTTCCATTCTTCTTTGGTCGTGGGACCTGGCCCCAGGTAATTCGGTGTTTTGAATGTAATCCTGTGTTCCCGGCCTATCAGGAAACATCATTCAGCCATATGGGCTGGCCGGGTTCTTTCCACCTTCTTCTAGGCGAGAAGATGCACTTGCCATTTTTTCAACATTTGGTGGGGAGTGCAGCGAGGCCCTTAGTAGGCCATGCAAGCACATCATCACCAAATGTGTCTCTGGACGTGCAGTTGGTTCTGATGCATTGAGGGCCTCGCTCTACTCCCCATAACATTTGATGAGGATCAAGGAGTGGGGCTTTGCTCAGGGCTGCTTTGGTGCTCGCTCCTCTGCACAGCGCTCCGAATGTATCTGGACGTATGGTTGGTTCACATGCCTTCAGGACGTTGGGGCAGTTCGAATGTATGTTGCTGATGTTTCAACCCAGGTACATATCGAATGTTGTCTAGTGGATTGAGGCCCTTTTTTGGGGGGTGTAACTATGGTGCAGTCATGAAAACAGTTTGAAAATGCACTTCAGGCATTCCCCCAACATAACACACCCCATGCGGCCCTTCTCGACCCGAACCTGGCTTGTATACATTTGACATTTTCAGACCTTTTGCCTGAAGTGCAGTCATGAAAACAGTTCCCGGGTCCGCAATGCCTGATCACCCTGCATCATCCTGATGAGGGGCTGATACAAGCCTTGCTCTCCCACCACAGCTGTGGTGCAAACCTACCCCGTGGGCTGGGGAGAGTTCCAGGTTTGGTTGGTGTTTCCCCGTACTATACATAGAGTAGCGAGAGGTGGGCCATCCGCGGGCCTACTGGCCCCACGGCCCGGATGGTTGGTGTTTCCCCGTACTATACATAGAGTAGCGAGAGGTGGGCCATCCGTGGACATACTGGCCCCACGGCCCGGATTGCCCCGCGATCTTGCGATTGTCGCAGGGAACGGCCTGGAATGGGTAATCCGGGTCGTCGGGCCGGGAACGGTCTGGATCGTCGCGCGATCTTTGGACAACCGGGGGCTGGGTCCCACCAGCATTGTGTAATTGTAAATATTTACAACTGTGCGACGACAATCCGTTGGCGGAAATCGCAGAATTCGATGGAGTTGGTAGTAGAGTCATGATGACGTATTTTAGGGTTTGTGTATCTGCCGTGTTTGGCGACAGTCTGACATCATGATGACGTATTTTAGGGTTTGTGTATCTGCCGTGTTTGGCGACAGTCTGACACCATGATGACGTATTTTAGGGTTTGTGTATCTACCGTGTTTGGCGACAGTCTGACATCATGATGATGTATTTTAGGGTTTTTGTATCTGCCGTGTTTGGCGACAGTCTGACATCGTGGCGGTGCAGTAACTGCAGTATGAGCGCGTATGGTGTGTCCAGGTTAAGCAGGGTTAGGCTGTATGCACCTGGTATGCAAATGTGTAATATTTGCATATTTTTCATAATTACCGGTGACTGTTTCAGGTAGTCGGAGAGGGAGAAAAAAAAAAGAAAGGTTTCATTTCATTGGTGCACCGCAGGAGGTACACGGGTGGGTACCCAGTGTGTGTGTGTTTGTTAGCGGACGGCAGGTGTTGTATTTGTATTCTACGAATGAGCCTGGCTACATAGTTGGTACCTGGGGCCAGGTCCCAATAGCAGCATTCTGTCTCAGTACGTGCTTGAGGAGATATGCAGAAATCGGGTCGAGTTTCTTCAACCGCATATCTCCACAAAACGTCCAGATTCAGGCGTTGCAGACTGGGCCCGTGGCAGTTCTCGCGTTGTTCTATATTCTTGACCGCCCATTGTAGCGGGGATAGGCAGATCCGTGGCCACAAAAGAAGAACAACATGTTCTGGAACTTCGGGAGGTTTAGTGCGGATGGATATGTGCCCACGTAAATAAGATGAGAGACTATAGGGCCAGGTCCCACTAGCAGCGTTGTGTTTCCTCCATGGCCGAATCTGGACGTGTTTATGGGGAAGTGCGGTTTTGGAAACTCTATGCGATTTTTTGCACATATCCACAAACACGTCCAGTCGAAGGCCTTTAGGAATCTGGCTGGTAGTGGGACTTGGCCCCTTTGAATACTAGCCATGTTCAGGCTCAGGCTCGAGTGTGTACCTCAACAGTTGATGGTTGCAGTAGTTGATGTAGGCCCGTTGGTCGCTGTGCTATTTGAGGGGCACGGTCCCAGATGCGAAGAGGCTTGGAGTAAAGGGTTACAGTGTGATCCCGCTTTCAGAACAGGTGCAAAAACAGACTTGCTGATATTTGTTTTTTCAGTGTGTGTGCACAAAAAAAGCATTGAAGGGACACACACACACACACACACACACACTTTTCATTCCAATCCTTAGAGGCTATGCGGAGAGGAGCAGTCCACGCTTCCATATGAACTCGCAGTCCATGGTGCAGAATGAAAGGTTTCATCGTTTATAGATCGCAATTTCGGATCCATACGGGGTAAGGGTGTTGCCTACTGTCCTCGTCGCCCAGCAGGGGATATTCCCGCTACCTGTGATGGTTGACGACATCAAAGGCTAGTTTGTGACTCTATGCTTTTGATCATGCCTTCGGTTTATGGCGAAGATGATGCCCCGCAAGTGTGGTTTCGGGTTCTGGGCCACGTGTCTGGCTTTATAGACGTCGTGTCTGGGCTGCCTGGGGCTTCGAATCTCGTTCCATTCATGGACGGCAGCTGTGTTCTGTACGGGTTTTAGGGTATTTAATTATGTTATCTTTTTTGCTACAGCCGGGCCGCCCGGGTCCCGGGTGGCCACAGCCCATGCAAGGACCAGGGAAGGTCCCCGCTAAAAAGAAAAATAAAAAAATCCAAAAAATCCGAAACAAAACTATGTTATGCAGAAAAATAAACTGAACAACTTTTTGCCTCAGGGTCAGAACGAAATTCTTCACCAAATTTAGTTAAAAATGATTTTTTATTTTTATTTTTTTTGGCCCGGCCGGGCAAGTGACCCCGGGACCCACTCTGGTAGCCTAGGTCACACTACCTACCTACCACTACTAATTGTAGGCATATGGGGAACCCCGTGGCAGCCAGAACCGTGTTCACGAGAGAACATGCGGGGGCTGCTCCCGACCTGCAGGTGGGCGATACTGGCTAGGGGACATCCGGTAGTATCAGGGACCATGCCAACAGGACCAATCCCTGTGCCTCCCATCAGGTCCCCTCCCCTACGAACATCAGCAGACTTTGTGCAAGCGTTGTTGTTGTTGTTGTATAAATTGTATATACAAGTGGACGTGCGACGCTGCGGCAGAGGAGAGGGACGAACAGGGGGGCGGGGCTGTTGTTGTGACACTGCTCGTTTTTTTTTTGTTTTTTGTTTTTTTTTGTTTTTTTTGGCATCATATTCGCTATACACTCAAAAAAAACATGACTGTGGCAGACTGTTTCTGAGTGATCAGGAGGTTGTGTGTGTGTGTGTGTGTGTGTGTGTGTGTGTGTGTGTGTGTGTGTGAGAGAGAGAGAGAGAGAGAGAGAGAGAGAGTCTCTCTCTCTCTCTCATCCCATCGATGGAAGTATGCTCTCTCTATCTGTCTGCGTGCATGGCTGGAAAACTCTCTCTCTCTCTCTCTCTCTCTGTGTCTCTCCTATCCTATCGATGGAAGTAGCCTCTCTCTATTTGTCTGCGTGCATGGCTGGAAATCTCTCTCTCTCTCTCTCTCTCTCTCATCCCATTGATGGAAGTATGCTCTCTCTATCTGTCTGCGTGCATGGCTGGAAAACTCTCTCTCTCTCTCATCCCATCGATGGAAGTATGCTCTCTCTATCTGTCTGCGTGCATGGCTGGAAACCTCTCTCTTTCTCTCTCTCTCTCTCTTATCCTATCGATGGAAGTAGCCTCTCTCTATCTGTCTGCGTGCATGGCTGGAAACTCTCTCTCTCTCTCTTCTCTCTCTCTCTCTCTGTATGTGACACACACACACGCGCGCCCAGGCAGGGCTGCTTCAACAGTTTCATGTGTGCATGAACTGAGCAGCCTTCGAATGTGCAAAATGAGGAGAGTATGGAGGAAGGGGCTGTGAGATGCAACCCATCCCGAATCCCCTCCCCCTCCTTCTCCCCCTCCTTCTCCCGCTCCTCCCACTCCTCCGCCAAACAACGTGACAAAGATCCTGCCATAGCCCTGCTCCCGCTCTTTCTCCCGTTCCTCCTCCCTCTCCTCCTCCCTCTCCTCCTCCCTCTCCTTCTTCCGCTCCCTCTCTTGCTGCTCCTCCCGCTCCTGCTGCTTGTCCTTCTTCCACTGCTTCTCCTGCTTTTCCCCCCATTCCTCGTCCCCCTCCGCCCGCTCCTCTTCCCGCACCATAGCCCCGCTCCCGCTCCTTCTCCCACACCTCCTCCCGCTCCTTCTTCGGCTCCTCCCCCTCCCCCCCCTCCTCCCGCTCCTCCGCCAAACAACGCGACAAACATCCCGCCATAGCCCCGCTCCCGCTCGTTCTCCTGCTGCTCCTCCCTCTCCTCCTCCCGCTCTCCCTCCTGCTGCTTCTCCTTCTCCCGCTGCTTCCCCTGCTCTTTCCCCGTTCCTCCTCCCACTCCTCCCGCTCGTCCTCGTGCTCCTGCTGCTTCTCCTCCACCTATATCTCCCCCCCTCCTCCGCGTCCTGTGCGTTCGTTAACCCCCTCTCCGTTTCCCCTCCCACTCCTTCTCCAGCTCCTCCTCCCGCAGCTCCTCTGCCCCTTCGCATCTCCCTTCCCGCTCCTTCTCCCGCACCTTCTCCCGCTCCTCCTCCCACTCCTCTGTCCGCTCCTTTTACCATCCCTCCTCCCGCTCCTCCCGCTCCCCCTGCTCCTCCCGCTCCTCCCGCTCCTCCCACTCCTCTCGCTCCTCCGCCAAACAATGTGACAAAGATCCTGCCATAGCCATCTCCTATGAAAAAAACAAAAGACAAATGGCCCGCCACATGGCTAGCCCAGAGAGAGAGAGAGAGAGAGAGAGAGAGAGCAACGCACCGGCCAACAGGCAATTCGATTTTGCTCATCCTATCGATGCAAATAGCATGAGGCCAGGCGCGGGGTTGGAGACTTTACCTGTTCGCCGGTGCGTCTCTCTCTCTCTCTCTGTGGTAGGTATATTTCCATGTCCTAGTGGAAGATTCATTCAATTTTGCTCATCTATTGATGCAAATAGCGTGAGGCCAGCCCAGGGGTCCAGACTTACCGTTCGGCGATGCGCATCTCATCCAATCTCTCTCTCTCTCTCTCTCTCTCACACACACACACACACGGCCTCCGTTGATGCCCGCAAAGCAACGCTCCGATCACGTAGTTCCCCCCTCCGACCATAACCCGCACCCCGCTACCGGCCCTCTGCTGCCCCGCACCCACGTAGTGCAAAAAACTCGACAGGCCCGTGCACGCACCACGTTTTCGCACTCGCACAGGACAGCGCCTGTGGTACCGCCGCGAAACGGCGCACCCTTGTTAACGACGCACCCTTATTCGCGTGCGGTACCACCGCCGACCGGCGCACCCTTATTCCCTTGCCCCAGGCCTCCACGAAACGCCGCGCCAGGTTTCCTTGCCCGAGTCCCGCGCGCCTCCGCACTGATTTTCGCTGGGCCCGGCAGGATGCGTCACGCTGGGCTCTTTGCTTGCTCTTTAAGAGTATAGAGAAGAGGAGAAGAGAAGATATATTTGGTAATTTTGCCGGGTATTTTATTTTTGTCTTTATTCTCATGTACTGGAGTGGTTATCCTTGAATATATATTGTCACGAACATGTGTCTGCTTCTCATTCAATGCTCAACAATGAAGGATTGAATGTATGCAATTCTGTGTATGTCCTGGTGTTTGTGTGTGTGTGTGTGTGTGTGACACATGATACGCATCTTTTTTTTTCATTAAAGCTGTGTTCATCCCCGGGCGGCTCAGCTGGGGGAAGGTTGCACGGGCACCCTCCCAGGCGGCCCAGACCGAGCAGGGTCCGGGCAGGGTCCCGGGCGATCCCAGCTGCAAGGAATATTAGTGAGAGCGATATACAGATAACCAAGTTGCAAACTCAGGCTGAAGTCCAGATAGTCATGTAACAAGCAGAAAGCTCAAATGCACCAAGATTCCATCCCAATAAGAGCGATAGAATGAACTCGTGGGCCAATGTCCAAGCCCGCAGGCCACACTAATGCAGTAGTCAATGTCGCTCCTACGATGATTATGATTATGATGATTATTTTAGTTTATGTTGGGTAAGGGTGGCGATCTTTACACATCGTCAGTGACCGTACCGGACCCAGGCAATACAAAACAGTTTGGCTTCACTCGTGAAGTTCCATAATCTAGAATCGAACTGGTCTATATTTTTTCTTTCTTTTTTTTTTTTCTTTTTCTTTTTTTTTTTGAAGTTGTGTTTGTACCTAGGCTACCAGCCGGGCTGCCCGGGTCCCGGGTGGCCAGCCTGTGCAAGGACCAGGGAAGGTCCAAGCAAGAAAAAAAAACAAAAACAAAATCCAAAAAATCCGAAAACAACTGTGTTATGCAGAAAAATGAACTGAAGAACTTTTGCCTCAGCGTCATATCGAAATTCTTCACCAAATTTAGAATAATATATGTGACAATATATTTTCTCTCTCTCTGCCTACGGTTTACCGGGCAGTTCTGTTTGTGACGATATATACATACATACATACAGCTCTGTTTGGTTTGACTATATATATATATTAAACAGTTTGTCACAGCCCCTCGTTTGTTGTCCTCTTCTCCCTCTCTGCCTACGGTTTACCGGGCAGTTCTATTTGACGATATATATGTATATATATCGTCAATATACAGGTCGAGCGGCAGTGGTCGGGGCCGTTACTAAGCGGCCATGCTGTGCCTCTAGTGCCAGCGGCGTGTCTGGAGTGTATTTTTTGGCTGTGACAGGCCTTTCTTTGTCTCGTGGATGTTTTGCTGGCTTGTGATGGGGTGTGAACCGACAGTCTGTAGAGTAGTCTACTTTGATTTTGGTTAAGGTAGATTATCATTTACAGTGTAATCAGTGAGGAGATTCTGCAGACTGTTGAGGGTTCAGCCTCCTGACGAGTCGGTGAAACTCCGACGAAACAATTTGTCACAGTCCCTCGTTTGTTGTCCTCTTCTCTCTCTCTGCCTACGGTTTATCGGGCAGTTCTGTTTGTGACGATATATACAGGGTAACCGGCGTTCGGGATGGGCCGGACGCCCGAACCCGAACGCCCGAACGTATGGGACCCCTTGGGGATGCGTTCGGCCGTTCGGGCCGAACGCCTACCCAAAATAAAAAAAAGAAAAAAGAAAAAAGAAAAAAAGTCATCAAAAAAATCCGAAAAAAAAATATTTTATGGAGACAAATAAACTAAACAAGATTTGGGTGAGCATTACATCCGAATTCCTTACCAAATTTGAAATAAAAATAAAATACGGGAAAAAATACTAATAATAAAAATAAATAAAAATAAAAAGAGAATTAAAATTAGTGAGTGCGCGAGCATGTTTTCGACACTGCCGTCTTTGGTGATTTTTCATTTTTTTTTGGCATAGCTAAATGCCCTGAAAATTTACAGATGTGTATTTCACATCATACAAAATCGACTAAAAAAGTTTCAAAAAATAATAAAATTGTTTAGACCCCGAACTAAAGTGAAAACAAAAGTAAAAAGTGAAAAAATATGTGGGCAAGCACGTTTTGACACCGCCAACTTTGACGATTTTTAATTCTTATTTGGCTTAGCCAAATGACTTGAAAATTTCCAGGCATGTACCTCACGTCCTAGAGAACTAGAGAACTCGTAAAAAAAAAAATCAGAAAAGAACAATTATATTTAGGCCCCGAAATATTTTTTGGCGGGGGCTGAACGCCGTTGGGTTCGGACCCTGTACGGGAGCCCGAACGCCCGTACGTACGGAGGTCTGCCCAGGGACCTCCGTACGTACGGGCTGCTGACCCTGTATCGATATATATATCGTCACAAACAGAACTRACCGGTAAACCGTAGGCATATATATATATATATAGGGTTACCTGACCGAACGTTCGGGGGCCCCCGGGCTGGCCCCCAACGTTCGGGCGTTCGGGGTCCTGTTCGGGGGCCGAACACCTCCAGGTTCGGCCCCCGCCAAAAAATATTTAGGGGCCTAAAAATAAGTGTTTTTTTCTGAATTGTTTTTTGTGAGTTCTCTATGATGTAACCTACACGCCTATAAATTTTGAAGCCATTCTGCTCAGCGAAAAAAACATTAAAAATCGTCAAAGATGGGGGTGTCAAAATGTGCTCGCCCACTCACTATTTTGTTTTTTTTCACTTTTAACTTTTTGTTTTCACTTTATTTCGGGGCCTAAAAATTTTTGTTATTTTTTGAAAACATTTTAACGAGTTATTGATTATGTAAACTACATATCTGTAAATTTTGAGGGCATTTGTTAATGCCAAAAAATAATTAAAAATCGGCAAAGATGGTGGTGTTGAAAAGGTGATGGCACACTCACTCATTTTAATTCTCTTTTTATTTTTTCTTATTTTTATCATAGTGTTTAGTTTCTGTATTTGATTTGTAATTCAAATTTGGTAAAGAATTTGGATGTAGTGCCCAGGCAAATGTTGTTTAGTTTATTTATCTTCATAACATAGTTTTTTTTCGGAATTTTTGGAAAACCTTCTTTTTTCTTTTTTTTYTTTTTTTTTTGTTCCGCGTTCGGCCTGAACGGCCGAACGCCTGCCGAAGGGGTCCCGTACGTTGGGCGTTCGGCCCGTCCCGAACGCCGGTAACCCTGTATATATGTATATATTTTTTGGCCTGGCGGTGATCCCGGGCCACTCTGGTAGCCTAGGTTTGTACACCATATATTGTTTAAATAGGATGATGCCGGGGACCTCATTTGTCTACCCCGAGGCACTGAGAGTATTGCTTTGCTTGGCTTTGGGCACACATGCCTTACTGAGAGCATTTATCAGCTTCGCTTACCATGCGCAAAATACCATATCTCAAATTGCCACTTACAAAACCCTGAAGTGCCAGCTGAAATGCCAGATAGGCTACAATGATAATGAATATCAAGGAAAAAGAAGGGGATGTAAGCACAGGGTATAGCTGAAAAATGCACATGCCAAAATATAGCCTGACCACGGCCCAGATCGACCGATTGCAACTTGTGTTTCAAGGGGAAGACATACTCTCTCCCTGTAGTCTCCCAACTGATTTACTGAATGCCTACTGGAACTCTAAATAAATAACCGATGAAAATAACCGAGAGACCAGGATACGACAGTAAAGCAACTTCGCCTCTAACCCAGATGGTAAGTTATCACGTCTTAGTTAGAAAAAAACAAGCAGTTTTCATCCAATTTTTTTTCTTTTTGTCTTTTTAATTCCTAAAGCAGCCTTCTCCTCATTGGGGGACAACACTATATTTTTCTATCACTCACATACTTGTGTACTGCCGTTCTGCCATGCACTGGAACATCTATCACTCAGTGGGGGCCCAGCACGGTAACTGTGCCTCCCTCTTCATCTTCCCCAACCCCCATCTACTAACAGTATTGTCAAGAGCCAACACTCTCCCACACTGACGCAACCCACACCCACGACTGTGTGACTCACACCCATGTCACAGGCGGCCACGGGGATTGAACCCGTGACCTCCTGAATGTGACTTGCATGCCGAACGTATTGAGCTAGGCAACTCGGTGTTGTCATCCAATTTTTTTATTTTTATTTTTGCCGATGATGATTTATGTTGTATGGTTTCTGTTTTTCTCTTGCTCGCCTTCTCACGCTATTACTGCATATAATCACATCCATTGATTAACATCCTGTGCTCGTGGTTGATAGTAGTGTGAGAAACCCTCAAAGCCTATGCACATGCTAACCATTAAGTTTATATGCTCGGTCATCTTCCTTTATCCCTCCCCTGTTATTCGCTCCCTACCCAACTGATATCCAAAGTCTTGATTCCAAATCACACTTGCGCCTTGGTGCCCATCACATTACAAATGGAATCAAACTTGTCTCCTGCGACATTCAGCACGTGCACAAAAAGATGACGATCACACTTGCGCCTTGGCGCCCACACAAAGCTCAGAGACAACGAGGCCAAAAACACAGTTCAGGTTCAAACTTGGCTCGATCGGCTATGGCCGAACACTGTACACTCATCAACTTGTTCGCACACACGCGACTCGGGATCTCCCTGGGTGTCCCGGACTCACACACACAACTGAACACACTCATACACACACTTAAACACACAAACTAACACCCTACTACTAAGCTATGCCTTCCTCTACTACTAACAACACCAGCGGCTATGGCCGCATCCTCTTCCTCTTACCCCACTTCTCCTACGGGCACCTGCAGACCTCTGCACACAAGACACTCAGGCAGCGCATCCGCACGGCTCACAGACAGAGCACCTGCTGTCTTTCCCGTCCACAGAGAGAGAGAGAGAGAGAGAGAGAGAGAGAGAGAGAGAGAGAGTTTTATATAGATAGATAGATTGATTGATTGATTGATTGAGAGAGAGAGAGAGAGAGAGAGAGAGAGAGAGAGA